>OY751560.1:4235953-4728453 GCA_963572285.1 Caenorhabditis drosophilae | reverse complement strand
GAATAATATTTCGATCGATATTATCGATTTGTTCATTATCGATTTGATTGCATTTTTTCAGTCCTTCCAAGTAGATCAATTTTCTGAAAAAAAAATTTCCGCTTTTTTTTTCAATTGAAAAACAATTTTTTTTCGTTATCTTTTTATCAACCAAAAAACGTCACTTTTTATCTTTTTTTTTCTCGAAAATAAAAACTAAAAAAAGCGACGACAGCGACGACGACAGCGACGACGACGACGACGACGACAGCGACAACAGCGACGAGAATTGATTGGTTACCTTTCACGTGATGTTAAACTATTAAAATGACTGGAACGAATCGTGACCAAAAATTGTTGACGCGCTGGAATGAAGAAAAAAACAGAGATCAATTTGTTTGCTGCTGAATTATTCATTATTTTCGGTCTCGACACGATTCTTTTTCAAAAAAAAAAAAAAAAAATTTGAGCGTCAAAAGAACGAGAAACATCTCATAAAATTCACAGGTTACAGTTTAAAGGAGCATTTAAAGGCGCATCCCCAAACTAGAATTTTGTCAATTGTCAATTGAAAAACCCTTTTTTTTTAATTTGGTTTAAAGGCGCATTTAAAGGTACATTTCCAAAAAATAATTTTGTGAAGACTATTGTCAATAAAATGTTTTTTTTGAGTTTGATTTAAAGACGCATTTAAAGGCACATTTGAAAAAGCCTTTAATGAACCAATCTTCTTCGTTTTTCTTCTTCTTTTCCCCTCTTTTTAAAATTTCGCATTCCACGAAGAGCGCGACGGCGGCGTTGCGCACCTGCGCGAAAAAAAAAAGTTGGCAAAGAAAAAAAATGGATGATGATGATATGATAAATTAGTCGAGCAGTGTTCTGTTGCCAAGAGCTACATCGAAAATATAATTGAGAGCAGAGAGAGAGAGAGAGATAGAGAGAGAGAGAGAGATAGAGAGTGTGTGGGACAGTGGCAGAGAGAGAGAGAGAGAGAGAGAGAGAAAGAAAGAGAGAGGGAGAGAGAGGAAAAAAAAATAAAAAGCTGAATGAAAAATGCACATCATCAAATCCACATATTTTTTACACATTTTCAAAAAAAAAATGATAAATCGACTTTTTTTCGCTTTTTTTCAAATTTTTCCCATTTTTTATTTTTTTTTTCTAAAATCTTTTCAAAGATCATTTAGTTCAATTTCCCGATCAGATCATTAAAATTGATATTTGATCTCTTCTCATTCTTGTTCAAAAATTTTTTAAACTAAAACTTTTTTTTCAAAAAACCCGTACGCTCGCAAGCCGCGACGCACCCTTTGGAAAATTCTAAAACAGCCCAATTTTTCAAAAAACCGTACGCTCGCAAGCCGCGACGCACCCTTCGAAAATTCTCAAACAGCCCAATTTTTCAAAAACCCGTACGCTCGCAAGCCGCGACGCACCTTTCGAAAATTCTCAAACAGCCCTATTTTTCAAAAAACTGTACGCTCGCCAGCCGCGACGCACCTAAAAAAATAAAAAATTGAAGTTTGAAGGATTTTCACCTTGGATTCCAATGATTGCTGCTGCCTGAATTTGTTCAGGTGTCGCCTTTGACCAATTCAAAAATGACGACGGAGAAATGATTGAGACGAAATTGGTAAATAAAATAAATGTTCGACACATTGTCACCACCATTGATGATAACATTGATAATGAATCCGCAACGACGACGACGACGTCAACGTCAATATCAGCGACGACCGCGACGACGACGACGACGACGACGACAATATCACGAATCAAAACCAAAAATGTTCGCTTTCGTCGCGGTGTTTATTGCCAAAATCAATGCCCGCCTCTTGTTGTCGCCCCGCAAAATGGTGACCTGCGACTCGTTCCCAACGCTTCATTGATCACGGCCACACCTCAATGTCGTCGTCAACCACATTACGGACACTCAACGCCGCCGCCGCTGCCGGTGACGGCTCACAATTTTGTTGCTCGCCAACATTTCTCCTCGTCACCAATGAAACTCAATCAGACGTCGACAGATGACACGCCGTCGCTTGTGCGTCGACCTGTTCAGATTCTTGCTGATCCTCGAGTTTATAAAGGATCGGTGTTTGCGAATCGTCGGATTGCAATCAACAATGTTCGGTTTTCTTCTTCTTTTTTTAAGCTTTTTAAGCCAACATTTTTCAGGCAAAACGTGCTGAAAAGGCGGAAAACAAGGAGAAAAAGTATCGTGTTGGAGTGATTCGCGATCAATTGTCGTCGATTCTTCCACGGGTTCCGCAGCCGACAAAATCCGGCAATTTCCCTATTCAACGACCAAATTTGACGGTTGCCAAGAGGAGGTTTGGTGGTTTCACGCAATTTCTTTCCAATTCGAAAATGAGACGAAAGCCACACAGAAATTGTTTGAAAATTTATTCCAGTTCAACGCGCAGCACCCCCCCCCCCGTATCCCTTCCCCCCCCCCCCCCCCTCCTTTTTCCAATCCTTTAACAAAGAGACGGAGAGAGTCAGACAATGACTAGGTGCGTTGCGGCTCGCGAGCGGTTTTTTTTTTAATTGAGATACAATTTTAGCTTTGATAAATTAACTGAGATTTTGTATCATCAAACGTGAGAGAAAGAGAGAGAGACGAGAGATACTCAGAAAGGACGAGTGCGTTGCGGCTCGCGAGCGGTTTTCTAAAAACTGTGATTTGTCTGCGTCTCTCTCTCTCTCTCAGGAAACTCAAACAAAAAATTGCTGAAAATTTATTTCAGCGCTCAACAAAATTTCCTTCCCGGACTCGCCGGGACAGCGTCGATCGATAAGTTCGATGGAAAAAAATCGTTTGGCACCGCCCGATTTCTACCGGTTCGCGGTTCGTCGGCAAATCGACAAAAAATCAATCAAGGTTTGGTGAAACTTGTGATGGCGGCCGGGGGGAGGTCCGAAGTCTTCACCAATCAAAGAATCTTTTACAGTTCAATCAATCGACGAGCCGACGTCGATTGGGCGATCAACACACGTTGAAGCTTCAACCTATCCGGTTAAGGTTGTCGTGAATTTTGAGACGAGCCGACGCGCTGTCACCGATTTTGATGATGGTCGTGGATTGATGAATCGGAGACGTCGAAATAGTCGATTTGTTCCAGCTTCACAGACGACAACTCCACCTTCATCATCAAGAATTGTTTATCCGATTGTTAGCAGCGCTGTTCAAACCGATGATGTACGTTGATCCGATTTTGAAGAAGAAGAAAAAACAAAAAATCATAAAATTAAATCCAGTTGAGACTCCTTAGATAATTTTCAAGCCTGCTCCTTTGAAAACCATCTTATAAAATTGTTTGAGAGCCGCTCGCAAGCCGTGACGCATCTGACATCTCTGCGTCTCTTTTTTAGAAGAAAGCAAATTTTAAACTTTAATAAAAATGGTTTCGTGCTAAGACCCTAACAAAATTTCATAGAGAACCGCTGACTGATGTCGTGATACGAACCAAACCAACTTTTATTGCGTATGATCCTTTAAACAACTAGTTTCAAATCGTAGCCCAGAACCGCTCGCCAACCGCAACGCGTTGAAAATCATAAAACCAATCCCCCTTCAAATAATTGTTTTCCCGCCAGAATTTCGACGAAAAATTCGACGATCTTGTCAAAGAGCTGGCAAATTCCGCCATAACAATGGCACAAATTCAAATCGACGGCGAAGAACGAATTGCGCAGCTTCAAAAACGAGCCGACGTCACCGAGCACGAGCTGCTCAACATGAGCAACGAGCAGAGAGCCGAGCAGGAGAAGTTGAGGCGAGAGGTCATCGAGAAAAGTCGACAATTGGAAAATTGGAAGAAGCAGGACGCTGAAGCGCGCGAGGCTCAACGCATCGCATTGGAGACGTGCCAAGAAGTGACGCGTAAAACGCTGGAAAATCTGAAAATCATCGAGAAGAACTCGAAGAAAAGTATCGGACTTGACACGCGCGAAATGAATCGATTCGAGCAAAAAATGGAGTTGGTGAAAAATGGTAAAAAAAAAAAACCACAAAAAATTTCCCTTCCGCCGCTCATTTTAAGACCCTTTTTTGGTTACTTTTATTGGCCGGAAGCTTCGAAAACTGGACAAAAAAAACCCCATTTTTGCAGAGCTCGAAAAGGATTTTTTTCCGTGGATTTTTCAACGAGCCGAGCGAATGTTTAGGAATCAAATTGCTAGAAATGAGCTTGATCAAGGCACATTGAATGAGCTTCAGCATCGGCGTGAAATTGCTAAGAAGCGGTTGATCAGCATGAATACTCGATTTTAAGTTTACCGAAGAAAAAAAAAACACATTTTTTCTAGGATTTTTTTATCATTTTTTTCCCACTCTCTCTCTCTCTCTCTCTCTCTCTCTGTCTGAAGATTCATTGCTCCAGCGCACACTTGGATTTCGCTGCGTAGCAGCTCCTAACCCCCTTTTGTTGTTGTGATACGCAGTTTGAATTTATCGCAAAAAATTTAAATTTTGTCGCCTGAAACGTGCGTGTGTGGGCAACTTGCCAAAAATGCGTCGCTTTAGTTAGTTGTGCGCTGGAGCGAAATTGCCTTTGCAGAAGAGGAGGGAAAAACACATCGACGTGAATATTTTTAATTTTTTTGCTTGAATTTTTCCAAAAATCAATAAATTGTTTGAAAATTTTGAAAAAATACCCCGCACAACGAATTCTTCCGATGCATCTGATCGGAAATCTGAAGCTTCAGATTTTCCCCAACAATAATTCCAATTTTGCTCGTCTCTGAGCTTTGAAACGAACCAGCCAAATAAAAAAAACCGAATTTACCTGAATTCTCATCTCCTTCAGAATTGGAATCAACTTCATCAAATTCCCTTCTGGAAGAAAATCATTTCGTGGCGAGACCATAAAGAAAAACTGCATCGATTTCTGAAAATAAAATCGATTTGGAAATGAAAATAATCAAATTGGACAATTTTTTATTTAATTACGGTATTAAAGACGCACAACAACAATAATTTCGTTTTTTTTAATTTTATTTAAAAAATTTGTTAGTTTAAATTAAAAATTCAAAAGTTTAAATTTAAAAAATAAATAAAAACATTTTTTTTGGCAAAACTATTCTTTTTCGAAAAACCGCCTGTTACTACTACGTGCAATGGGGCGCATTTTCTTCTTTTAAAACGTTATTTCATTTTCTTCAGCCTTTTGTTTATTTTTCTCAAAAATGTTCAAACTTCTTCATTCTTTTTCTTTTAAACTCCCATTTTTTTTAGAAAATTTCAACAAAATGTTAAACAATGATAAAGTGGCAATGTCAATGTTAGCAATGGCTGAAACTCTACGTACTCAGCATCCACCAAAGTTAAAAATGGCAATGAAATGTGCAAGAGTACGAAAATATTCGGCTTTTTTAAAATTAATATTTATTGATTTTTTTGTTTATTTCAGGGCGCTTTAAAATTAGATTTATCAAAGGAAACAGAAGCTCATTGTCATTTACAATTAGGAAAACTTCTTTTTTATTACACAGATCATTTTGAAATGGCAAGAGGACATTTACAATTATCGGTTTTTATTGTTTTCGAAAATCAGAATTTCAAAAAAAAAAAAGGATTTTCAGTACGACATGCTTTCATTAATGGGCGAATTTCATGTTCTTCGTCGACTTGAAGCACTTTCGCTGCTCTGCGAGCTCTACATTCATTCACTTCAATGGCCTCTTGCTCACGTTTGCAATTTGATTCGTAAAGAATTATCGCACGCGCGGGAATACAACACGTATTATTACAAATTATTGTTTTATTTTATTGTAAGTTTTTGAAATGTTTATAAACAATCGCTGGGAATTTAATTTCAGGAAGCGATCAAATTGAATAATAATGTTCAAGCTGCATTGGATGCTTGTAATGTTGCCTTAAAGACAACGTCAGAGGATAAGCCAATGGAATTATATTTTCGAATTACAAAACATTTAGTAAGAGAATTTAAATTTTCCGCCGTTTCTTTTTTTGCAAATAAAATCGAGACAGATTTCCTATCAAATGTTGCGAGAAGAGCCAGATGCTCAAGAAGTTCTACACATTGGAGCCATGATAAAAGAGCTTGAAGCAAATCCTGCAATGACATTTCATCTTCGAAATATTAAAGGATTCTTTATGTGCACAAAGTTAGCGTTTATGCTATCGGAAGGACAGGTAAATTTCAAATGTTTCAGTTTTTAAAATATTTTCTCATCGCCTTTTTCATTTCAGTCAAGAACATCGCGAACTCTTCTTCGGCAAATTCAACAAGAAGTTTCGACTAAAACGAAAAGTGACGTTGTCATCGAAGGAATACGGTGAGAAGAAAAGAAAAAAAACAAGGGATTCTTTTCGTGTCAAGACCCGAAAATCTTTGATTTTAGGTGGATGGACGAAACAGCAATGACAGTTTTTGCTTGTGTGATGAATGTTGTTAGCGCATTAGTTCAGTGCAGCTATGATAGAGCTTATAAATATCATATGAATGCGGTCAAACATGCCGATGATATTATAACAAAAGTATTTATTTTTCTCCATTAAATTTTCCCACAAAGCTTCTATGTTGCAAATACGCTCTATTGACAAAAAATATTTTTTAAAAGAAAACGTGCTAAAAGTTTTCTATTTTCAAAATTTAACCAATTACCAAGGAAACTATGTACATTAATTAAATACTCAGTCAATAGTTGACGGAAAAAAAACTTCAAAGTACACAGCCAAATTCTTTAACAAGAAAAAAACACTTTAAAATATTCAATTTATTTGACTGAAAAGATTTCTGTGGAAAAATTGATTTAAAAAAAAGAAGCCAATCAATAAAATCCCCTCCCAAAAAAAAAAAACTGTTCAGTCAACTCAAACCCCGCAAGAATTTGGTGTTGTCAGATGTGTGAATCAAATGAAAATGGCATCGTTGGAATTAATGGCATTATGCAATGTGATGGCATGTCGACCAGAGAAGAGTTTGTCTAATGTAAAAAATTATTTGTTTTTCATCAAAAAAAAAAATTAATTCAAACAACTTTTTCAGATGCATGAAATGATTATTTATAGTGTTCGAGCTGGTGGCCAATTATTATATGATGATTACGCGCCCCATTTACAATATATTTTGGTAAATAATTGATTAGAAAAATAAGAAAAAGCTTGACAAGCAAAATGCAACAAAATGTTTTGCAGGGACTTTTAAGCTGCTATTTTCAACAAAACGAGGCGGCCGAAAAACATTTTTTGTCGGCAATCAAAATGTTGTCTGAAAATCCGAGATGCAATAAAAATAGTATTTGCCTATTGCATGTCAACCTAGCAATGTGCTATTTGAATCAAATGAAGCTTGCTGAATACTATGACGTCGCCGAGCAGTGAGTTTTGGGGGCAGAGCATGAGAGAAAAGAAGAAAGAAAAAAAAAACTTTAATAATATAATAAATAGATTGTCACCGGCACGAATCAGTGATTGTTCGCCAATGGTAAAGAACAACGTCAAATTTCTGAATGCGTTCTATTTTTATTTGAATCATAAGACGAATGATTGTAAGCATTTGCTACAAGAAATGTTGCAAGGAGCAAAAGCTGAAGATTTTTTCCGATTACATGGATTGGCATTGTTGATGCTGTCATTGTTAGTTCAAGTGGATGAGGCGGTAGGAATTTGTGTTCTTTCCCCTTTGATGAAGCTGAAGCTTTTCCCGTATTTTGTGCTTCAACCGGAAAAAAAAAGAAAAGAAAAAAATGAGAATAATGGAATGAGATTAATTTAAAAAAAAAATAACGAAAAATACAAAAAAAAATGTAGCTTAGAATATAAAACGAGGTTTTGTCCTTTTGCAATTCCTTTATTAAAAAATGTTCACCCATTGTTCAGATGGTGAAGCCAACAGTGGACTGGAGCAAAAAGTCGTATGATCATGTTGTTGTGCTCTGGAGTCATAGCTTCTATGCACGTAAGCAAGAAGAGCAGAAATGTAACAACATTTCGGAATGAAAATTGGGCATTTTTCAGAGCTTTTGGAGCGACGTGGACAAAACACCACTGAAATAATGGAAGAAGTTCGAAAATCGACAGAATCATTGAGTGTCCAGCACCTTTTTGAGCAAATTAATAAAACGCCGGCGGAGAATTTATTACAGGTGAGGAAGGCAGTTTTAATAACAACAACAACAAAAGAAATTGTCGGAATTTTGAATTTTTCAGTGGTTCGAAGGAGATGCAAACGCTTACCTTCCCAAAGATGATCTGCTCATGTAAAACTACAGTTAGATTATTGATTTTTTTTTTGTTGTATATTTAGTTTGAAAAAATGTTGATCTCTCAAAACAAAAGAAAAACATTAAAAATGTCTGTAAATGTCTTGAAAATGAAAATAACGGATAAATTATTTATATTTAAAAAAAGAAATGAAATGAGCTTAAATTGGTGAACAATAGGCGAGAAGATCTTCAACATTACAGCCGACTTGACAGCAAATCGTTTGAAGTTGTCGAATTGATGGTGCAATAAGATCGCGTTTGGCTGCAAAGAAAATTGGGAGAATGCGAGAGAAAGAGAGAGAGAGAGAGAGAGAGAGAGAGAGAGAGAGAGAGAGAGAGAGAGAGCGAAAAAGCAGAAGAAGAAGAAGAAGAAAAAACGGTACTGATCGATCCGAAAAGATCTCGTTTCCTACGTCTCATCGAACAAGACATTGACCAGGCAATGGTGAAAGTCGAGCCACCTGGTGGGCACATTTTCATGCGGCCGTCTGCAAAAAAGGATGAGAATGGACGATTTTTTAATGAGTTGGTTGGCTGGTTGGCTGGTGGTAACCATGTTAGCACAATTATATTTTCAGACTTTTCTATCCATTTTTTGCCGTTTTTTTCCACTTTTTGGAAAACAATTTTATTCTTTTCTTTCTTTTTTTTGCTATTAACAAAAAATGTAATAAATCCAAACGATTTTCCCATAATTCATGTCGTTTTTTATTTTGTCTCTACTGCAATTCAAGTTCAACACTTGATGTTACCGTGGAAGCGAAGAGCTTTTAGTTTGATGAGCCCAGTTCGTTTAAAGACTACGGTGACACCAACCTTTTCTTTCTTTCTCTCTCTCTCTCTCTCTCTCTCTCTCTTACAAAAAACAGCTTGAAAAAAGTGTGGGAATAAAGCCTCTACAAAAAACTTTATTAGTCGCTTAGGTCTCACAGCGAAAATTATTGATGTTTAGAGCTCAAAAAAGAAGGAAGTAAAAAAGAAATTTCGCGTCGAGACTAATCAGATATTAATTTTTGCAAAAATCTTACTGTAAACTAGGAAAAAAAACGTTTGGGTCTCGCAGCGAAAACTATAGAAGTTTTGAGATTTAAAATAGAAGATAATAGACAAGAAATTTCGCGTCGAGACCCATCAGATATTCTTTGTGAAAAACCCTACTGTAAACTTGAAGAATAGACGTTTGGGTCTCACAGCGAAAATTATAAAAGTTTAGCGACGACGCGTCTCGTAGCGAACACTTTTTTAACAAAAAAAAACGGAAAATACAAAAAAGGTTAAAGACGAATTTCGCGTCGAGACCTCCACAGCAGATAAATTTGAATAATTTTTGCGGAAAAACCACGGAATTTTTTTTCGATAAAAGAAAAGAAAAGAAAAGAAAAAGCCTCACCAGCCTGTTGCAGTGAAATTGCCGAGCTCGTCGTGAGCAGAATTGACAGAACGAAGACGACGATGATCAAATCGATTTTCATTTCTTTCAGTTTTCGTTTTCACCGAAATTTTTATTTTTCGATTTTCGTTTGGTGCACAATTAATAAAATGCACAGTTTTTTTTTCACCCCAATTTCTTCGTCGTCGAGCTTCTCTTTCTCTCTTCTGAAAATTTCATGTGTGTGTGTGTGTGTGTGCGGGGGCGGGGTTTTGTCGGAAAAGAGACCTGGAGAGAAGATGAAAAAAAAAGACGATTAATGGGCGGGGAGTTATCAATTTGAGTCTTATTAGGAAATCTGAGCGAGTTATGAAAAGAGAGAAAGGAAGAAAGAGAAAGAGAGATAGAGAGAGAGAGAGAGAGAGAAATGAGTCATAGAGTGAGGGTAAAACTTCAAAAAAACAGTGTTTGAGAAGCGAGAGGCGCAAAGAAAACATAGTTAAAAAAAGTTTAAAAACACATTTCTCTTGTTGTTATGGTGAGTCCGGAAGAGGGAACAATTTTTTTTCTTAATGATAATTATGAAGTGAAAAATTACGACACTCCATAATAACAAGTTGCGTGAAGAAAAAAAAAACCGGAGGGGTGGGGGGGGGGGGGGCGGGCGGGCGCAACAAAGAAAGGGTGGAGAAGCGGGGTGTCGTGAAAAAGTTACGAGTTTCGCCAAAGACACAAAAAAAAATCTCGACGAAGCGCGCAACGACGATCAAATTTCAATAAAATTTGACACTTTCTTCTTCCTTCTATGTCTTTCCCTTCTCCGCCCTTTTTTTTCGAAAAAAAAAATGAGAAAACAAAACAAAAAAAAAACGGGGTGAAAACGTTTTGTGACTTATTGACAACAAAAAAAAATAAAAACGAATAGGAAGAAGGAGAGGAATGGGGAGGGAGTGGGAGGCACAAGTGATTAGGATTTTATTCATTTTTCCTTCTTTCCCCCCTCCCCCTTTTTTTTTCTTTCGCCGTTTTTCTTCTTCTTTTTTTTTTTGAGAAAGCTCACCGGTGAACAACAACAAAAAAATGAAAGAAATTGATTTGGGAATATTTTTCCTTTCGTTTTTCCACCAAAAAAAAAAAGAAGGAAGAAAACGTTTTTTTAGGGAGGGGGGGGGGGACGGAAATATCGAAACACAAGGTTGAACTTCTGAAATTTTGCACAAACCGTGAATGGTGTTTGCACACTTCTTTAAACTACAGTAATACATACTAAATGAGTTTTACGCAACTTAAATTAAAAACACGTTATTTTGTGCACAAAAAAACAAATAGTTTTTGCACACTTTTCAAGCTACAGTAATCCAATGACTGGGAAAAAAATTTTTTTTAAAGAAAATACCCTAAAAATAACTTGTAGTAAATTTTCCAATAGTGTTTGCACACACACTTTTTAAACTACAGTAATCCAATAACTACAAAAACGTTTGACACTCGAACACAATCGTTTAAACAATTTATTGCAGTGTTTGCACACTTTTCAAACTACAGTAATTCTAGAGAATCAATTAATAAAAACAGCAAAGAAAAAAGGCGAAGTCTACAAAGTGAAAAAGAATGGGACATTTCTGGAAAGGAATCGGCTATGTCCTAACCGATTTCTCATGCTGGACGTCAACCCACGGAGTTCCGCACATTGGAATGGCGAACGCCAGATGGCTGAGGTGGGTCGCGAAAAAAAGAAGCCGAAATAAGCTAACGAGTAAAATGTGGCCTTCAGAATCTTTTGGATTCTCATGGTGATCATGTCGATCGGCTTATTCATTTGGCAATTTGTGACGTTGCTCAACAATTATTTATCGTTCAACGTAAATACTGAGACGACGGTTTTGGAGCATTTTTTTTTTGTTGACAATTATTTAATTGAGTGGGAACAATTTTCAGCTTCAATTTGCCGAACGCATTTTTCCCACCGTCACAATTTGCCACTTGAATCCGTGGAAGTTGAGCGAGGTGACGGCGAAGGATTTGGAAATGAGCGAACTGGTGCGTTTTTATAGTGGGGGTTTTTTTTTCACGACGACAGTCTGTCTGCAAACACCACACAGTGCAACTATGTGTGCACAGGCATTTTATTTGACGACCAAAGGGGAAGTAAAAATCGAATTGCCGACGAGTAAAAACTAGGCGATGTGTTAGAGTTTCGAAGACTCTTGAAACATTTTTTGGTAATCATCCACACTTGTGCAAACACCAAACTACTGAAGTGCACAGACATTTTATTTGACGACAGAAAAATCGTTAGCAACTTCTTTCTCACGATTCTTTAATTATTGAAAGCAATCGAGCGTCATAATTTAATATTTCATAGGAATTCACTGATTTGAAATTCTGATAAAAATTGAAAAAATCACGTTTGCTCTAAATAATTTCAGTGTTCAACAACAAATTGCATACAAATTTCCAGACTTTCAGAACTTTTCTGTGAATAAACGCAAAAATTCTAGGGAAAAAAACAATGAGAAACTTTCTCAGTTAAAAAACAATTAAAAAACGTTGGAAAAAAAATTGATAAAATCCGTGCGGTAGTTGCAAGACAAGGGGCCTCCCGTTTCTTCTGTGCCGCGCGGTTTGGTGAGAAAAAAAAATGGTGGTTTTGTGTTTCTGCAGGTGAACAGCTATCGAAGTAATTCAGCTTCAATGAAATATGGATTTTCGGCAAGTCTCGATGCTGATCGTCAAGAGCTCGCAACAAAATGGACAATGTTGTATTCTGAACGTCTTCAGGATCAACAATATGATATTGACAGTTCAATTGGTTACGATTATGATGATCTTGTTGTCAGTTGCACTTATAATGCTAAGACATGTAATGATAGGTAAACAATTGTTTGAATTTCCCGCCACATTTTTTCGTGCGGTTCATTAGAGCGCAATTGTATCCCTTCCGCTGAACAAAAACCACTATTTTTGCAGTGATTTTTCGGATTTTTACAATCCAACATATGGAAATTGCCTTCAATTCAACAACAGAGGACAATACATTTCATCAAGAGCTGGTCCACTTTATGGTCTTCGTATGGTTGTCCGAACTGATCAAGCTACATACTTACCTTGGGTGGAAACGTCTGGCGTTGTTATTAGTATTCATATGCAGGACGAAATTCCTTATCCCGACGTTTTTGGATATTTTGCACCGCCTGGAACTGCTTCATCTTTAGGTTTTTATTTTTGTACTTCGCGTGGAATATTTTTTCTAGATTTTTTAAATTTTCTACGTTTCTTTTGATTCGAAAGTTGTGTGATGTTGTGTTCAATTAACTTGAAATCAAGAAAAACCGCAACGCAACGCCGCTTTGCTTTAAAAATTTTTTCAAAATGTTTTAAAGGTGTCAGCTACATTTCGACAACTCGTCTCAGCAAACCTTATGGAACGTGCACTCAACAAAAAACAATGGAGACGACTCATTACACAGGATTTTATACGGTTCAGACATTTTTTGATTTTTAACATTTTCTCACCAAATTTTTGATTAGCACGTTGATGAATTTACTGTACTGGCCGTCAACTCGAAGAACAGTTGAAGCTTAGCGATCCTCAAAAAAGATTAGAAAACAATTACAGGTTGAAGCTTGTTTCCGCGCTTGTATGCAAGACAAAATTGTGTCTGAATGTCAATGCTATTATCCAGCTTATTCGCATGCTTTAAATACCTCAAGCCTTTCAGCGTGCTCAACATTGTCCAACTGTAATTAAGCGAAAAAATTGCTCGAATTATTTTGTTCAATTTTCAGTACAATGTATTGATCGAATTCAAACGTTGGATACATCAGAATTCGATGTTCTCAATGATTGTAATTGTCCTCAACCATGCGAGTGAGCTGAAAATTAAAAAAAAATCTAAAAATTTTTAAATTCTGCACTTTTTGAAGTTGAAAAGTTTAAAGATTAATTTTTCTCAGAAGATATTTTTTAAAATTTACACAAAAAACAAAAAAAAATATTTGGGAAAATTTTATATTAAAAAACGGTTGAAAAGGTCTCGCCACGAAAACAATTTTCAAGAGCTAATTTAAATATGTCCAACCTTGTTTTCTCTCAATAATTTCTTTATGTTTTTCAACTTTGATGGAATTTTTCCAGAACAGATTCGTATGGAGTCACCGTTTCAACAGCTCAATGGCCATCCAATTCCTATACAGTGAGAGATTTTAAATTTACAAAAAAAAAAATTAAGAAGAAGCTTACGTTTGACTTTTTTGTTGTTATTTGCAGCCGACCGAATGCAGCCCGGCTAATATGAATTCGGAAACTCCGTGGTCAATGGTTGGTTCAACATGTCTTGACTGGTACCAAGATAATACGCTGCTTATTGAAATTTATTATGAGAGAATGAATTATCAGGTGCTTTCCGAGTCGCCAGCTTATACGGTAGGTCAAATTAAATTAGCTGAAATTTTTTAAACATTTTGAGCTTGACTAGAAAATGCACAATAAAACAAAAATTTTAGTTGCCGGTTAATTCTTCGTTTTTAAGGTGAATTAAAGGTGACGTCATCAAAAAATTAAAGATTTCAAAGTAAAAAAAAAACTTCAAACGAAGATTTCCTTTTGTAAATGTTTTGCGATGTTTTAAATTTTAAAAAAATGAAGAAAACGTGCAAAAGTTCAAAAAAATTGAAGAAAAGACGTCAGACTACCATGAAATGCGTCAACAAAATACTCTGCTTGCCCAATTTTTGTTACCTAATTTATTTCGTCTGCTTCATAGCTTTTTTTGGGTTTCGAAGCAGTTTTTTTTTCATTTTATCAGATTTTCCATTTGCTCAAGAAAAATTTTAAAATTCGAATGATTTTTTCTTTTGGCGCCAAACTTTTCGCTGCGTACTTTTTAAAATTGTGGGATGAGTATCAATTTTAAAGAAACGAATCTTTGAAAACCCTTACAATTTGCATGATTTTTTCAAAAAAAAAAACTAGAAAAATTGTCAATAGAGCGTACTTGTTTTTTTTTTTCAAATTTCAAATACCGATTAAAAAGCTCAAAAAATCATTGAAAAACGAAACCAAACATTTTCAGTTCGTCAATTTTATTTCGGACGTTGGCGGACAAGGCGGACTTTTCTTGGGCATCAGCATCATTTCATTTATCGAATACGGTGTGCTCTTTTTCCTGCTCGGCTTCTATTGCTCGACGCACAAGAAAAGAAAAGAGGAAATCGAGCAAATCAATTTGGATGTTAAGAAAGCCAAGGTTGGCCCTTTTTTTGCCTGGGGTTTTAAACTAGGAAAAAACGTCTTTTCAGGAAGCTTCTGACCGTGTCGAAGAAAAACGGGAAAAACACGAGAGAGCCAATAAAATTTACGATAATGACGAGGATGATGTTTTGCCGCCAAAACCTGTTGACAATACTTGAACTTTTGATATTTTTTCCCTGTTTGTTGTTCAATTATAAACAAGTTACTGTGCTGTTAAACAATTTTAAAAAATGTCGTCAAATTTGATGTCGAAGACAGTGGTGTTGGTGTTTGCAGAAAAACAAATTTTTTGGAGAAAAAAAGTTTTTTCGACGCCCTGCCTCGCTCCCAAATGTCGTCAAATCAAATGTCGCTAGTTCCTGTCAACCCGTTTGTGTTTGCACACAAATAGTTGGGAAACTGCCCAACCCAACAAGAAAACCGGTTTTTTTTCATTAAAAAAAAATTATTTTTTCTAACAAATTTTTGTTGACCAAAAAAAAATCAATAAAACCTTTTTTTCTTTGACAATAATTTTTGAAGAAGAAAAAATCGTTACAATGTATCAAATTATGCGCCCCCGTCTTCCCTCCCCCCCCCCCCCCCCCCCCCCGATTCTCCCACCCGCTACCCCTTTTTCTTTCCTGCCCCGCCGCATGACTGGTTGAATCAATGATACTCTCTATTGTCTCTACGTCTCTCTCTCTCTCTCGCTTCACAACCTACGTGAGCGGATTTTTTTCTGATTTTTGATAGCAACATTTTTGTTTTCTTCTTTTTCTTCTTCTTCTTTTTTTTCTGATCAACAAAATTCGTCCTCGATCATGACGATCCTTTTTGATGATGTTCCGATCAAGGAATACTTCACCAAGCTCTACGATTTTTATGTCGATTTTCAAGAGAAAAATCCGAAATATCGTTGTCTTCTCGGAAAATCTCATGTTTTGGTGAGAAGCGGAAGAAAGGAGAAACAAATCAACGCAAATTTTTTTCTTTTTTTTTGAATTCAGAATGCGTCGAAAATTCTGATTCTCATCGAGGTGCTGATCGTCATTCCGCTCTATGTCTTGTTCCTTTTTCCGTGGTGGCTGATTTGGATCGGTTTGTGCTCCTCTTGGACTTTCCCCCCCCCCCCCTTTACCAACCATTTTAGAACGGTGCGTGCGGCTGTGCGCGTCGCGGTTTTTTTCAAATTTCAAATCGGTTTTGGTCGGCGCAAAGTTTGAGAGAGAGAGAGAGAGAGAGAGAGACGCAGAGAGTCATAAAGCGTAGCGGTTGCGCGTCGCGTTTTTTTTTTGGCCAACAACTCTCATTGTTCCAGTCGGCCACCTGATTCTCATTCTCATCACAATCTATGCGATCGGCAAGAAGAAGCATCGATTTTTATGGCCGATGATTCTATTCACGGTGAGCTTTTCTGACCCCAGCAGGGGTTCGGGCTTCGGCTCACTTCGGGCTTCGGCCCCCAGCTGGAGTTTGGCCTCCGGCTCACTTCGGGCTTCGGCCCCAGCTGGAGTTCGGGTTCCGGCTCACTTCGGGCTTCGGCCCCCAGCAGGGGTTCGGGCTTCGGCCCCCCGCTGGAGTTCGGGCTCCGGCTCACTTCGGGCTTCGGCCCCCAGCTGAAGTTCGGGCTTCGGCTCACTTCGGGCTTCGGCCCCCAGCAGGAGTTCGGGCTCCGGCTCACTTCGGGCTTCGGTCCCCAGCTGGAGTTCGGGCTTTGGCTCACTTCGGGTCTCGGCCCCCAGCTGGAGTTCGGGCTTCGGCTCACTTCGGGCTTCGGTCCCCAGCTGGAGTTCGGGCTTTGGCTCACTTCGGGCTTTGGCTCACTTTTGGGCATTTTTAAAAATGTTTTTTGATCTTTTCGAGCTTCTTCAGGCTTCACAATTCTGGTTGTGGGCAATCGTCACGTTGATTCAATTATTCGTCGCCATTTTCGATAGCCAAGCATTTCTCCGCTTCTATTCGCAGGATCATCATGAAGACTTTTTCACCAAATGTCTTGTCGTCGTCATTGTCAAGGTAATGGAACATCTGAGGTTGATCCATCGTCCCCCACCCGCCCCACCCCTTCCCCACTTCAGCCGACCGACCCGCCCAACATCAATACACATTTTCAGGCGATTGTTCTCTTGATTGGCGTTGTTTTGTTTTGGCGACTTTCAGTTTTCTATGCGACAAAAAACTATTTTTCCGATCGGACTGAAGGACAGGTTAGATTGAAGCGCGCTCTATTGATGATTGATTTTTGATGCAATGCTGCTCTATTGAGAAGCGTTCTTTTTTGTTTGTTAGAGAGACGCAGAGACTTTTTTGTTGCGTTGCGGCAAAGTACGCAGCCAAATTTGTTTTTGGCGCCAAACAAAACTTTTTAAAAAGCGGTTTTTTCAGGTGTCAACAACAGACGAAAGCAAAGTAGGCGGAGTCGCACAAAAATTGTTGCAACCTGTTTGAAATTTTTTTTTTTGAATTTGAATTTGAAATTTTGTAAATTGGAGAAATAATTAGGAATAAAAAAATTTGAATTGACGCTACAGAATCTCTTTCGTGTTGAGACCTTTTTTCTTTTTTACGAAATCCTCCCGACGAGAAATTTTGTTTGCTCGGTGAAAAGGGAAAAGCAAACAACTTTTTACCGAATTAATAACCAAATATTTCACAATAAAAATAAAAAATAAGAGTTGGTCAAAATTTAAAAAAAAATTTGGTTTACGTTGTGGGACCCGTTCATTTTTTTCGTAATGTTCCTTTAATTGAATTGAAATGGTATTTGTTATGAAGACGATTTTTTTTTTGGTGAAAAAAAAATAAAAGTACCAAATTGAACACTGTTAGAACTTCGTGGAGAGACCCGGGTCGTCGTTGTTTCAATATGTCCCTTTAAAGATTGGATTTCTAATGGATTTACGTAGTGGAAGTTTGTTTGAACAATGAATAACAGAAGGTAAACAATTTTTTGTTCTGATCAGTGCTCAACAGAATTTCACAATAAAAATTAAATTTTTTTTCATTTGCCCATTATAGATTCGTGGTGAGACCTCCATTGGAAAGTTCTCTTTAAGCACCAGTTATTTTTCAGTTTTTTTTTTCGAAACTTTTTTGAGACTCCCACTGAAAAATGCGCAGTGTGCTCCTTTAAAAAAAAACAACATTTTTTTCAGTTTTTTCAATTTCGTGGCGAGAGACTCATTGAAAAACGCACAGTGTGCTCCTTTAAAAAGGACAAATTTTTTTTCAATTTTTTAAATTTCGTGGCGAGAGACTCATTGAAAAACGCACAGTGTGCTCCTTTAAAAAGGACAAAATTTTTTTCAATTTTTTAAATTTCTGGGCGAGAGACTCATTGAAAAACGCACAGTGTGCTCCTTTAAAAAGGACAAAATTTTTTTCAATTTTTTAAATTTCGTGGCGAGAGACTCATTGAAAAACGCGCAGTGTGCTCCTTTAAAAGTCCATTCCATTGTATCTAGAATGTTCTTTATACGTAATTTTGATTGATAAAGGTTAAACAAGTTTTTTTTGTTTTCAGGGCCCTCGATTGTTACAATAATTTTTCACTTTTTTCCCCACAGACAAAGCAAGAAAAAAAAGGAGGGAGAAAATAGTGAACAAAAAGCGAAGACGCCAAAGAAATTGTAAAATGCCGTTTGATTTTGCAGAAAAAAAGAAGAAAAAATGCAATTTTCCTCCAATTTTTTTTCGCCAATTTTTCAATGGTTTTCTCTACCAAAATGACGAATAATTTGGAGGGAATTCAAAAATATTTGTCAAATCTTATCGATTATCAAATCGATTTTCAATCAACAAATCCAAAATATCGAAATTTGTTTGGCGACAGTCATTTGCTGGTAACATTTTCAGCCAAAAAAAAAAAGAAAAAAAAACGAAAAAATTCCAGAATATTTCAAAAAATCTAATCATTTTTGAGCTTTTCCTAATTTTTCCCCTCTACTCAACTTATTTTTCATCGTCGTCGTCGTCGTTTTGGATTTTGTGGATCGGTTTGGATTCTTTCTTCTTCTTCTTCTTCTTGATGTCTTCCCATGTTTTTCCAGTTCCTCATCTGCTGTTGATTTCCATCACAATTTATGGTGTTGGCGAGAAAGATCAGCGATTTTTGTGGCCGATCGTTTGTGTCGCCGTTCGTTCTTCTTCTTCTTCTTCTTCCGATCCGAAAATCCTTTTAATCGGTTTTTGCAGGGAATTCAATCGATTCCGGCGATTTTCGTCATTTTTGTTCAATTTTATATGGCGATTTTTGAAAATGACCTCATTTTACCGCTTTTTTTGAATCGTTTCAAGAATCTCAAAAAATTATGGGTATTTTTTTTTCCATCTGCTCTTATTTTTTGAACCAGAATGCTCCTTTAATACAGTAATTTTAATCTGTTTTTTTTTTTTTTGGAAAACTTTGGCGCTTCTATTTTCATTCATTTTTTCATTTGTTTTTACATTAAAATTGGCTTGCGCCTTTAAACAGTACTTATTTTCTTTTTACTGCCTTTTGTTCGGTCTTCACTGCAAACATTAAATCCAGTTTTAATTTGTTTTTCCTCATTTAAAATTAGCTTGCGCCTTTAATACCGTACTTCAATTTGTTTGAAATTGAATTTTCAGATCATTTTATTGACCTTCTCAATTGCTTTAATTTGGAGATTTTTGGTTTTTTATTCAACAAAAATGTATTTTATCGATCGAATTCAGGGTTTCTTTTACATTTTCCAAAAAAATTAATTTCAGCCAAAATTTTCAGCTTTTAACAGTCGAAATGATCGAAAACGTGGATAGAAAATGCGAGAAAAAATTTTGGCGATTTTTCCTTCGCCCTTTTTTTTGCAATAAGATGAGTCATCTGTACGTTTCGGAACGAGACTACGCCTTTACATTTTTCAAATTTCTTCCTTTTTTTTTTCTTAATAATTTCTCGACCTTGAACAGTTATGATAAATTCATCGATCAACGCGTGTTGATCGTTTTTTTTTGAATTCTTCGCAAATAATTTCTTTTCTGTTCGTTACGAGACAAAAATCTATTATTTGCCCAATTTTCTTTCATTTCTGTGTTAAATTTTAAAAGCTTTTCATTTTTTTTCTTCTTTTTCTTTCTTTTTTAATTAAAATTTGACGCAATTCGCTTATATTTCGGTTAATTATTCCCCTTTTACATCTCTTACTGTAGATTGAGTTGTGTGTAAACACCATGACCCATTTATTGCGGACCTTGCTATTTTTGTTTTGCAAATAATTTAAAAACGTCATAAAATTTGATTTTTTTCGATTTTCAAATGTTCACCATTCGATTCAACATTTATTTCGCCATGATTCTGGTCTGCGGTGCCTTAGAATGCTACACCGGCTTCACATATCTCAAATCACAATCAGTTGGCACAAGCAAACAGCGTTGTCCATCAGACAATGATTATTGCTATAACATGACTGCTGACGTCTCATCATTGAGCAATGTCAAAAAAGGCGGATGCTCATCAACCCGTTGTTTTGTGAGCAGCTCAAGCATCGAGCTCGAGAAAGAAGCTTCTTTTTTTTTTTTGGTTGCAGATTGCTCGAAACAAATGTGTGACTCAAACAATTGCCGGAACTCAAATTAGGTTTTGTTGTTGCAACACTGGCGATTTGTGTAATTCAAAAATGACGGTAAATGAGTTTTAAATGAGCAAAAAAAAGCATTGAAAATCTTATTTGTTTAGAATTTGTCATTTTTCGAGAAAACTAAACAACGCGGAAAAGATTTGCTTGATATGATACGCGGATAATTGAAAAATCATCATTTGAAATTTGAAAGAAAAAAAAACCGTTTCATTTTTTGCCGCCGGCTGCAACCAATCCTTTAAGCACCGAAAGTCCTCGATCGATAAGTGATCCAGATTCCTTTAAAAATATTCTTGATTATTCAACTTTCTCTCTCTCTCTCTCTCTCTTTCAATTACAATTATCCCGCCGCCATTGCAAAGATCTTCTTTGTTACAGCAGCAAAATGTCACCATTTGACTGCCGACGAGTTTTTCGAAACATTTATTTTCGTGAAACTGAAAAAAAAAACAATTTTTCAAAGTTAATTAATTGCAAAATCGATAAAATTGAGTTTCAATTTGTTTTTGACGGCAGAAGTGACACATTTTTGAATTTTTTTAGATTCAATTTCAATTTTAAGTTTAAAAATCATTAATTTTAGTCACGAAAAAAAAGAAAATTCGGAATTTCGATACAGAACCGGGTTGAAAATATTTCCAAAATCGATTAAATTTTTTTTTTTTTTGAAATAGAACAAAAATGTTGTTCAATTAAAAATCAATAATCAATTAATTACCTGACAAATCACTGTGTTACATCCAGCTTTTTGAAGTTTACTAAACGACGAAACATCAACAGTTCCATTGTAACACGAATCAGTTTCTTTTCCGCATTCTTTTGTTTCAGTTCCAATCGTGCTTCCTGCAAAAAAAAAACATTTTGCAATTTAAACGAAATAAAAATTGCCGCAAAAACCTTTTATCACTGAATATCCCGTATAACATTTAAGAATTGATGATGAATAAGGAAGAAATGAAAATAAAATGAAAACGGGAATTAAAACCTTCATGGAACTCGAGAAAAAAAATCAATGATTAACAATGATATTTTGGGGTTGTTTAAACTGGTATCAATTTCGATGTTTTGTTCTTTCTTTCTTCTTTAAATTAAAAAATAAAAATTGTCATTATCATTGATAAGATTGAAGATGAACAAAAAATTTGAGAAATCGCAACATTTCTGTTATTTTTCACATCATTTTACTACCGTGTCGCAATCACGCTCTATTGATAATTGTTCATGTGTTCCAACGATTTATTTAAATAGAAAATTATAAAAATCGTTTTTCTTTGCTGTTTGCAAATCGCGATGAAAATTCTTTTAATCGATCAACAGTTTCCTTGCTGGCTCCTGGCTTTAAACCTCGAACTTCCATATCTTTTTCTCGATCAAATGGTTGTCGTTCGCCTGGTTTATAGCCCTAAACAGTTTTTTTTGGAATTCAATCAATTATTGATCGAAAAAAATACTTTTGATGCAACTTTTTCCTGTCGTTGTTTTTGATGCAAATCTAACAAGCTTGGTCCCGCCGCTTTTTCATCAACAATTTTTGCTTGGCGAGCATCGGCGGCTGCGATTCCAGCTGCTGCTGATGATGGCTTTTCATCGGTCTTTCGCTTTTTTTTGGCTCCTGGAGCATCTTCCCAGGTCGAGTCACGTTCTGAAACTGTGCCTTTTTTGAAGGTTCTTGCACCAAGACCAAAGTTTCCCAATGATTTTGGGATTGATGTCATCCATTCTTCGCGTTTCGGCACGTTATTCTATAATTTATTGAGGTTGTCGACAGAAATTTCGCGTCACTTCTTCTCACTTTTTCTTCTTCTTCAGCTTCTTTTTGCATTGCTAATCGATATGCTCGTTCAAGCTCTTCACGATCTTCATTCCCTTTTGGTATTGGCATTGGACCCTGAAATTATCGATTGATCAAGCGTTTAACTTGTTTATATTCCCTACAATATCTTCGTCTGAATCTTGTGATGGTGGGGGAAAAGAAGGCCCAGCTTGAATCAAACTTTCGAAATTCTTTGGAATACTTGGACCATAAGAACAAACTTCATCATTCTGAAAAATATATCGATTTTTTGTCAATCTTCGAATGGTTTCAAACGTCTTCATCACTTTCTTCATTTTCGCCGACTTCTTTTCCGTCATTTTTGACTGAAATTGGAATAACCGGACCAAAAACTGTCGAATCTTCTGCTTTCTAAACGCTCAATCGAATTTCTCAATAAAAAAAACATTGAAAAACCTACATTTTCCTCATTTTTCAGCAAATTTTTAGGAATTGTTGGTCCATAAACATTCAAATCTTTTGAATTTTCTTCCTATAAAATTCTAAAAAATATTTATTTCAAAATTATTTTTCAAATTACCTCATTTTTTCCAAAAGAATTCGGTAATTGCGGCCCGTAAGACATCACTTTCCTAAACAAAACAAAAAACTGACGGCCGATGTTTCGCACGCAAGTCGAGTTGAGAAATCTCGGCCGTCGTTTGGTTTTCTAGGCCGCCAAATCATTTTTTTGTCTTTCATAACAAATAAAACATTTCAAAGACTTCATTTAACAGTGGCAAATGGATATGACGTCATTTAGCGCTAAACTATTAAATATTATAAAATATTTAAATAAAAATATTTCAAAAAACCTTTTTTTTTTCTTCTCTATAATTGGGAGAGGGAGGAAGGGAGAAAACAATGAGCAAATAAAAAATAAAAAAAAAACTAAATAAAAATAAGACAAATAAAAGTTTCTTGAGCAAAAAATCGGGAAAAAAACGTTGTGGGAAAACAATGCTTCAGTGATTCGAAAAATCAATCGATAATAATTTAAATCTCTGGAAGAAAGGGAAAAAAATAATAAAATAAATCTTTCTTTTATATACAGCTATTTGAATATTTCGCCCCTCCCTTTTTTTTTTGCTTTTTTTTTTTGTTAACACAAAATGAAACAATTTAAAGCAAAACAACAATGAAAAATTGATATCTCTGTGTGTCTGTGTCTTCTGCTCTCTAGCACGATCCGCTTCCAGCGCCGAGCAATGATGGTGAAATTGTGAAGTCGGTGGCGATGTGAAGGCCGTGTTCGATGATTTGAACTTGTGGATTGATGATGCCGATTGGTAATGGCAAATTTTGCGGAATTGAGAAGGCGATGCCTTTTTGTAGGCTGTCGTTGGCCACCTTCAACAAGAGCACAATAGTATTAAGAAAGGGAAATTAGCAGAACAATGCGCCGCAATTTTTTATATGACCTGAGTTTAAGCGCGCTACGAAATGCTTCTGATTTGATTATTAAAAGTCGCACGAAAAGAAAAATCGAATTTTTTTCTTTCCTTGTT
Source organism: Caenorhabditis drosophilae (assembly GCA_963572285.1). Classification (NCBI taxonomy): domain Eukaryota; kingdom Metazoa; phylum Nematoda; class Chromadorea; order Rhabditida; family Rhabditidae; genus Caenorhabditis; species Caenorhabditis drosophilae. The sequence goes on along the minus strand of OY751560.1, from coordinate 4,704,713 downwards.
TATTAACAACAAGGCGCCGCAATTTTCTATGACCTGAGTTTAATTTAGGAAGCGTTTTTTTAGGCTTTTGCCAAATAAATGTCTCCGCCTCGGCGATCAAAGACAAAACTCAAAAAAAAAAAAATAAAGTTCAAAAAAACTATGCGCTTCTTGCATTTTTCCGCGCCGCAGTTGGCACAAAAAGAAAAAAAAACATCCCGAAGAAACGCTGACCTTTTGCAACAATTCTTTTCCAAGATTTCCGAGATTGTCCAACGCATCCTGTGGAAGACCCAATGTTCCAGTCTTATCAGTAAGATGAAGCTGAGTGATCTCAGCAGTTCCAGTCAATCGACTGCCGGTCACACGAACAGTCAGAACAACCGTCGCCGCGATCGTTATCGTTCCGACCTTCACATTCTTCTGATCAATGTAGATGTCGGCATCGGCGATGAGATCCAGAGTGACAGTTCCTGAATGAAAAAATGGTGTTCAACAACAACAACAGGGAAAAGCTCGGAACCTCCTCGTGCTTGGCTCAAAATCACCGATGGCGCTCGTGTCGTCCGAACCTGCACCGCAATCTTCTCGTTCGGATATTTTTCGCGAACTGCCGGCAGAATATCACCAAAACAAATGCCAAGATCCGCCAACCCAGCTGTGTCGTCTTGTCGTCGTCGTCGCGAGTCGCGTCGTCGCTTCGTCGTTATTCTCTCCGTGCCATTCGCCAATTGAAGCGTCGTCGCGTGCGTCGACACGTGCTCCACCTTCACCCCGTCGACAGCCAACCGTCTCGTCGGCGTCATGATGATTGTCGCGTTGGTGTTGGCGCCGCGACGCAAACGGAACTTGTCTTTGGCGGCGAGTCGACGACGTCGTCGCGCCTCCTCCTCGTCCAGCTCGATTTCGGTCGCCTCGAGATCGTCGTCGTCGTCGGAGCACGTCGTTTTGAGAAGCTCACCAATTTTCGGCGTGTCCGGACCGAGACGGAATGTCAGGAAGCCTTTACGATGAAGCACATAGAACAATGAGTTGACTGTGTAATCGGTGATGATGAATTCGGCCATTTGTGGTCCATAGAATGGGAATTGTGTTGGGAATGCACCGAACGGTGTTCCACCTTGTCCATTAACACTGAACTCTCCAGTCAAGTCAATCGTATAATCATTGGATGTCGCGTAGGAATTCACATATTGAACGCCCAGGTAAACATCATTCAGCTTTGTCAAATCTAAATGCGACGCGATTTGTCGCAGGAATGACGCTGGATCTTCTTGTCCAGCTGCTGTACCGCATTTCGAGCAGTCGATTGCTCCGGCTGGTATTATGGCGCCGGTCGGGTGGGCGCCAATTATTGTTGGCGGCGGTTGCCAGCGTGGATTCGCGCCAATGTTTGTGTAGGTCGCGACGCGAGCACCATAAATTCGCGGTCTTAGTTGCGTGATTTTTGTGATGTTCGAGTAGCGAGCGATCAGCGACGGCGTCGATCGCGGATATTTGATTACTTGCAATTGTTGATGGGTTCGTGCGGCGGCTGCGCGACGCTTCGACGATTCCGTATAGGCGCTGCTCGGGATTTGAGGTGCTGGCGCCACAGCTGACGTCACAACAGGCGGCCCTTGCGATGGTTGAACAGCAACCTGTGGATGACTGACTGTTGCTTGACTTGCCACACTACATGAAGCTGGGCACTAAAATCCGAAAGATTTATAAAGAAAAAGAAAGAGACAACCAATTGCTCACCGCTGCTCCGCCTCCTCCTCCTCCGGCTCCACCCAGACCCAATGCTGGTCCGATGAAGGCGATCATTTGTTGTAGAGAAATTAATTGTGGCAAACCAGCCAGCTTCGTATTGATTTTTTCATTGATTATCGCCGGAAGTTGACCGCAAACTTGTCCCGGAATCATTTCTCGAACTTTGTTGGATATTTGACTCTGGAAAAAAATAATAAAATTTCCAGCCTTTGCGAAAAAGTGGACGAAGCTCACTCTGAAATTATTGTTGACAACGTCGCCAACCAATCCGCCATTCTCAATGTAGGCGTCGGCATAGCCGATCGACATTGAGCACGACAAGAGTCGAACGTAGGGTCCAGTCGGGCCGCGTTCAATAGCTAATTGCGTCGTGATTGTTGCCTGATGAATGTTGAGCTGGACGATGCCCGACAACGCGATCGGTATCAGAACCACCACTTCACCACCCAGATTTCCTGTCACTCTGCAATTTTTGAACGAGTTTAGTTTCGGTGCCATCGGATCCCCCATCCCCCCTCCCCCGCTGGAATTTTTCTGATTGATCAAACCCAATATCGACGTTTTGAACTTGAAGAACAATTTGATTCGGCGCTGCTGGATAGAGAACGACACGTTGAGGACAACGATAACGCGACACGTAGAGATTGTAAATATTTACGCATCCTTGAACCTGAAAATATTGATTTTATTGATTTTTTCTGTGTCAAAAATATTGATTTTATTGATTTTTTCTGTGTCAAAAATATTGATTTTATTGATTTTTTCTGTGTCAAAAATATTGATTTTATTGATTTTTTCTGTGTCAAAAATATTGATTTTATTGATTTTTTCTGTGTCAAAAATATTGATTTTATTGATTTTTTCTGTGTCAAAAATATTGATTTTATTGATTTTTTCTGTGGAAAATATTGATTTTTTCGATTTTTTTGTGTCAAAAATATTGATTTTATTGATTTTTTCTGTGGAAAATATTGATTTTATTGATTTTTTTGTGTCAAAAAATATTGATTTTATTTGAGGGTAAATATTTTAAGAGTTGTTAAAACACGAAAAAACTCTTCAGAAGATCGAAAATCGACACATTTTTATGAAATTCTCCCGCCCTCCCCCCTTTTTTTCAAAAAAAAAAAGGCAAAAAATTAGCGGAATCGCGAAGCGTTGTAGTGAAGGGTAAAAGTGCCCCTTTTTATTGTTGGTTGTCGGTTGTTGGTGCCTACTTAGAGTTTCCAGTGAATAATTTTTATTAGAAAAAAAGAAATTTAATTACTTCACCCCCCCCCCCCTCCTAAACACGGCCCGGCCCGATTTTTCTTAAAAATGTCGTAAAAAACCAGAAAATCGAGATTTTTTCAAAAAAAAAAAATTTTTGAAATTGAAAAATAAATAAAGCAAAAATTTTTGATCAAAATCCAAAAAATCCGGATTTCTAGGTGAAAAATTGTTGAAATTCAAAAAAGACGCGACGCGTCTTCCTCTCCCCCTTCCCCTCGGAATCAAACCCGAAAAAAAGGCAAAAAAGCTAGCGGAATTGCGAAGCGTTGTAAATTTATTTTCAACATTTAAAACAAAACAAAAAAGTTTTTCTTGTGAAAAATGTCACAAAATCTGATTTTTTTTCCAAAAAAAAATTGACGAAAAATAGCGGAATTGCGAAGCGTTGTAGTGAAGGGTTTTCTTTTTCGTTGCTTACTCTACATTTCCAGGGAACGGATTTCATTCTTCAGAAAATTTAACTACCTTTTCCCCCCCCCCCCCCCTTTCGGCCCGGCCCGGTCCAATCCGGCCCGATTTTTTCTCAAAAATGTCGCTAATTATCCCTTTTACTTGTCAGAAAATGTCACAAATTCTGAACTTTTTTTCGTCCAAAAAAAAAAAAAAAGAAAAACAGGAAATTTTTTAATGATTTTCTTGACGCAACAAATGTTACATTCCAAGCCCCCTAACAATAATTAGGTGAGTGATGAGGGGAGAAGCTGCGCTTCTCCCCTTTTTCAGCCCCGGGCCGGAAACCGGTTTTTTTTTCGTTACGTAATATTTATTGAACATTTTGTGTCATCGTCGTCGTCGTCGACCTTGTTTCGATCGACAAAACGGAAAAAGACCGATTTTTCTTTTTTCCAAAAAAAAAAAAAAAAAAAAACTTGATAAACATCGGGTGAATCGAGAGACGACAATGAAGATCAGTGTGTGTCTTCCGTCGGCTTCCATCACCACCCACCACCAGCCCAAACACATCACAGATCCAGTTTCGTTTCACACTTTACTCACCATCGGTATGCATTGCGTAATCGGCGGTATCCGCGCTTTTTTGATTTCCGAATTGAGAAGATCGCCAATTATTCCGCTGGCGTATTGAAACGCGCGCGGATTGAGGCGTGCCCGAATGCCCGGATAGCCGCGACTGCCCTGTAGAAGGATCGGATTGAAGTCGGGACCAACGCTGACGCCACCGCTCCCACCGCCGCCGCCGTAGTAGCCGATTGGACCACCACCGCCACCGCCACCGCCTGTTTGAACGGTGCCCGCCAGAATGGAGACCTGTGTTGTGGGGGAAAAAAAAAAATACAAATCTTGATTTATCGATCGATTATTGATTTACCACTAAAATTATGAGCATTTTTCTTCGATTCACTGATCTTCCAGTCTCCACCTTCTTTGCGCGCGCTCCTAGAAAAAATCACGATCGATATCACCGAAAATAAGAAACAAAATGAGAAGAAGAAAAACAAAAAAAAAAAAAATTCCCCCTCCCCCTCCCCCCGTCTTCTGAATATCGAAAAAAAACCAGTCGGTTCTTGATTTTCAATCACCAAAAAAAAGAAAAAAAAGAAAAAAAAAAAAAGATTGTCAAATTACCAGCAAACAATCATCAAAGAAAAAAAAGACAGAAAACAACAAAAAAAAATCTGAAATTCTTTAACAAAAAAAAAAAAAAAAACTGGAATTTTTGCGGTAAAAAACAATAATAAATGTTGGGTTCTTGAAAAAGCTCAAAAATCAATTTCAGCACTGCCGCCTCCCCTTTCAGAGTTTCAGAGTTTCAGAAGGAAAAAGGAAGAAGAATGTTTCCTCTCTCCTTTCAGAATTTCAGAATTTCCAAGTTTCAGAATTTCAGAATTTCAGATGAAGAAGGAAGAAGGAAGAAGAATGTTTCCCCTCCCCTTTCAGAGTTTCAGAATTTCCAAGTTTCAGAATTTCTGAATTTCTGAAGGAAGAAGGAAAAAGGAAGAAGAATGTTTCCCCTCCCCTTTCAGAGTTTCAGAATTTCAGAATTTCAGATGAAGAAGGAAGAAGGAAGAAGAATGTTCCCCCTCCCCTTTCAGAGTTTCAGAATTTCCAAGTTTCAGAATTTCTGAATTTCTGAAGGAAGAAGGAAGAAGAATTGTCGATAAAAGAAAAAGAAGAAAAAAAAACTGCGAATTGGTTCATCATTTGATATAAAATCATGTGTGAACTTGGCTAAAATGCCACTTCACTGATATTTTGCCATCATCATCATCATCAGCCATCCATCCATCCATCCATCTCCATTGATGATGAAAAGAGAAGAAAAAGAGAAAGATGAGCTTAAACGAAGAGAGAGAGAGAGAGAGAGAGAGAGAGAGAGAGAGAGAGAGAGAGAGAGAGAGAGAGAGAGAGAGAAAGAGAGAGAGAGAGAGAGAGAGAGAGAAGAAGCCTCCTCCCCTTGTAACGTCTTCTTCAAACCGGTTTTTTACATAGGCAAAATAAATTTAGAAGAAGTGAAGACAGATATAAAGAGAGAGAGGGAGAGAGAGAGACGAGAGAAACAGAGATGACATTGGCAGAAGCCTTCCACCATTCTTTTCTTTTTTGTAGTGTTGAAGCTAGAAAAAAGGAGGGGGGAGAGGGGGTTTTATATTGTCTGGTCTTCATTCTCTATAAAGGTAGAAAAGCAGTGCGACGATAGCGAAAAGGCGGGGGAAAAGACGGGGGAGGGGGATGAACAAGAAAAAATAAGTGTTGAGAATTGGCCAATAAATGAGGGGGAGGAAAAAAGTGAAATTATGATTTCAGAACATTTTTTCGCCCCTTTTTGATTTCAGAAGTTGTACAAAAAAGTGGGAGGAGCCGGGGGTGACGGCGGGGGGGGGGGGAGGGAGGAAAAAGATTTTTCACACAAAAAAAAATTCTGAAAACTGGATTTTTCGATTATTTTCGATTTTTTACAAATAAATTTCTTCATTTTTTCTTTTACTTTATCAATGGAGCGCGTTTACACCTCGCGTTTACACTCTGTATTTCGCTGAGCTGAGTATCAAATGTAAAAACTTCTGAGAATGTTCCTGAACTTATTTTTTTTATCAATGGAGCGCATTTACATTTCCAAAAACTGAAGATTTGAGAAATCGGAAAAAGTTTTTTTTTCAAAATTTATCTCAATTAATTTAACTGCGTACCTCTGTATTTCGCTGAGCTGAGTATCAAATGTAGGGATTTCTCAGATTTTTTTTCTTCACTTGTTCAATTATCAATAGAGCGCGTTTACACTTGCAAAGAAATGAAACTTTGCAAACTAGAAACAACCAATTAAAATCTTCTTTTTTTTTGTTTCTTCACTGAGTATTAAATTAATGGAATTTCAAACTAATCTCCTTCATAACTTATCAATGGAGCGCGTTTACAATTAAAGAGGGGAAAGCTTTCAAAACTGGAAAATACTAATTAAAAATACTTTTCGTTTTATTTATTCTGAATTCGTATCAACCAACAAAAAAAAAAAAAAGAAAGTAAAAATAAATTAAATTCTTGAATAAAAATTGGCTTCTTGGTTTAACCTTCAGATGAGTCACAAGCCTAAACATGTTTTCTTTCCCAAAAAAAGATAATAAAAGAAAAATTGTAACAAAAATTGAATTTAAAACAAAAAATTTGATTAAAATGATAAATGATTCAAGCTTCTGATAAAAATCAGGTTTTTTATTCTTAAAAAAATCACCAAATTTTTTTTTTGAATTTCGCGCCAATGTCGTCCAGGAAACCAGGGGGGGAGGGGGGGTGGGGAGGAAGTGCGAGGAACATTCAGAATCAGAAAAATTTTTTGTGTGGTTGGTGTTGCGCAATCCGATCCGACGGAACTTTTGTTATCAGAATAAATGAGAGACGGAGGGAGACATGCAGAGAGAGAAAGACAGAGAGACAGAGAGAAATCAGAAAATAAACACAAAATAAACACAAAAAACTCGAAAACTGCTTTACGTTTTCATGTTTCATCCCTGTATTCGACAATTTTTCTCTGCTTCTCTCTCTCTCTCTCTCTCTCTTTTATTTTTTCTCTGCTTCTCTGCCTCTCTCTTTATAATGATGATCAATTTTTTTTTTTGCATTCTGAAGATGAATCAATTGTTATGAACGAGGAGACAAACAAAAACCAAACGGGATTCGAAACTAAACAAAAACACACAAAGAAGGAGAAGGCTTCATCCTTCAGCTTCATCCACATAATTTGCATAAATAGATTTTGGATGTTGGTGTCAATAATTAGGTGAACAACTTCTACATACAACACCACCTTCTCAATTGAGCGTGGGAGGATGAGGGGGAGGATGAGGAGGAGGAGGAGGAGGAGGAGGAGGAGGATGATGATTGTTACGAGATGAAGCTGTGAGACAATAGCCGCGGCGCCTTTTCTTTTTCGTTTTTTTTGATTGAGAAGGTTTTAATAAGCATCAAATTTGGCGCAAAACAAGGAAAAAATGAATGACAATGTTGAAGGGTTTTTTCTTAAGGAACGAGTGAGAAACATTTAAACATTGGTCCTGCAAAGAATACCGTAACGTTGATTTTTCGCTTTCAAACAAGTACTGTATTAAAGGCGCAACACAGCTGAGAAAAATTTTAAAATTGGTCCTGCAAAGAATACCGTAACGTTGATTTTTCGCTTTCAAACAAGTACTGTATTAAAGGCGCAACACAGCTGAGAAAAATTTTAAAATTGGTCCTGCAAAGAATACCGTAACGTTGATTTTTCGTCTTCAAACAAGTACTGTATTAAAGGCGCAACACAGCTGAGAAAAATGTTAAAATTGGTCCTGAAAGGAATACCGTAACGTTGATTTTTCGCTTTCAAACAAGTACTGTATTAAAGGCGCAACACAGCTGAGAAACATTTTAAAATTGGTTCTGCAAAGAATACCGTAACGTTGATTTTTCGTCTTCAAACAAGTACTGTATTAAAGGCGCAACACAGCTGAGAAAAATTTTAAAATTGGTCCTGCAAAGAATACCGTAACGTTGATTTTTCGTCTTCAAACAAGTACTGTATTAAAGGCGCAACACAGCTGAGAAAAATTGAAATTTCAACAAGACATCAAATTTATGGTAGCAAAATTTGGTCAGTGAATTTGATTTGCATTAGAAATCAAGAAGAGTACTGTATTAAAGGCGCATTCCATTTGAAAATAATTAGATCACTCAAGTTGTTTATTTACGAGACACACGTAATGAATCGAAGCTTCACTCGGTTGGTTGTCTTGGATGATTTTTATTGAAAATCAATAAATCGTGTGGATTTTTTCCTTTTCTTGACAAAAAAACCCTACAAATTTGATTTTTTGCCAGGGCGCGAAAATGTGATTTTTAATCATTTTTGTTTCATTTTGTTATTTTTGAAAATGTCAGACAAGTTGGTGGATTTTTTCTCTCTTTAATTTTAGCTGCCTATCAAACAAGCTCCATGTATTAATGAGGAGGGTTGCTACTCAGCGAAATGATGAGGAAGAGAGAGAGAGAGAGAGAGAGAGAGAGAGAGAGAGAGGAGGGGAAGAAAAGGAAAAACCACTTTTTTTCCAGAATAATTGAGCTTCTCGATGAATGCGTTAGAACCAGTGATGAGTTAACAAGATTGGATGATGTGGATCCTTTGACAAGTCCAAAAGTTTGCGCCTCGGCCAATCAAAGGCAACGGAATGATTGTAAGCTTTTCCCCCCCACCCCCGCCCCTGTTTTAGCTGAAAACCTTCAAGCGTTCCAAGAGCTGAAAAAAGAGGTTCTGGAGAATGGAAAAAAATCGAAAAACGTTGACGACCTAGCGCAAGGCGCCTATTTGGGAATTCTAACAATGCCGGAAGCTGAGAAAAAGCTGAAAAAATCGGGATTTTTTGCGATTTATCATCGACTGCCCAAATCGTTGGCCACCAATCTGCACTCGAAACGATTCGGAAGTGATGATTTGGAGCCGACGCCGATGCTCTATTTGAACGTTGTCTACTTTGATTCAACATCGCGTTATCATCATTATCCAATCTTGGAATTTATCGCAAAGAATGGAGAAGTAACAGTTTCTTCTTCTTCTTTCTTTTTTTTTTTTGGGCGGGACGGAGGATTTTGTAAATTTAAACAATAATTTTCACTGAGTATCGGCTTTGATACGCAGTTTGAATTTGAATTTTCTTCTTTAATGAAAAAAAGACTTTTTTTTTTCGGCGCGAAAAATAAAAATTCAAACTTTAAATTTTTTACGTTGATACTCAGCGAAATATTTTTCTTTTATTTTTGGCGCGAAGAGTTAAAATTCAAATTTCAAACTTCCTGTCAAAATGACGTTGATACTCAGCGAAATATTTTCATGTGTTTTTTGGCGCGAAAAATAAAAATTCAAATATCGAACTTCCTGCCAAAGTTTCGTTAATGTGCAGGCAAATATTTCCTTTTATTTTTGGCGCGAAGAGTTAAAATTCAAATTTCAAACTTCCTGTCAAAGTCATGTTGATACTCAGCGAAAAATATTCCTTTTATTTTTGGCGCGAAGAGTTAAAATTCAAATTTCAAACTTCCTGTCAAAGTCATGTTGATACTCAGCGAAAAATATTCCTTTTATTTTTGGCGCGAAGAGTTAAAATTCAAATTTCAAACTTCCTGTCAAAGTCATGTTGATACTCAGCGAAAAATATTCCTTTTATTTTTGGCGCGAAGAGTTAAAATTCAAATTTCAAACTTCCTGTCAAAGTCATGTTGATACTCAGCGAAAAATATTCCTTTTATTTTTGGCGCGAAAAGTTGAATTTCAAATTTCAAACTTCCTGTCAAAGTCATGTTGATACTCAGCGAAATAATTCCATGTTTTTTTGGCGCGAAATTCAAAAACTATTTGCAGCGTCTTTATCAAGTGCATGTTCCAACTCGAAATGATTCGAAATACGAGAAAAATGAGCCGCGATTCACAACCATTGAGCGATTAATTGAGCATTACAAGTAAAATTTTTTTTTTTTTTTTTGGTTTGCTTGAAGCCTCCAAAACATCTGGAAATTGGCATTTTTTCCGTTTCAGAACTTTTGCCTATGGTTATCGATTCGATGAAAACGGTGGACTGGAAGTCGAAATTTTTCCATGCTGAACAAACAAATTTTTGTTCGATTTTCGATGTTCGTTGCAAGACAAAATAAAATTGAATTGTTATGCTCCTTTAATATGCGGCGCGGTTCGCAATGCGGTTTTCTATGTTGTCTGCGTCTCTTTCGAGCTGTCTCGTCTTGTGACCGTTTTTAATATTGAAAAAATGTATAATTACGGTGTGCTTTTTTCGTTTCAAGACCCTGTCCGACACCCCGCTTCCTCAATTTTTTTGTTTCTTCGAGTTAAAGTTGAGTGTCGTTCGCTTCCAACAATCCCAACATTTGATACTCAGCGAACGATGATCCGTCTTTACACATTGTGAATTTTGAAATCCTTTCCCTCCCCTCCCCCCGCCCGGCTCTTTTGTTTTCGCCCCCGTTTTCGTTTGCTCATTTTTTTTGGTCATGTTTTGTGCGTGCTGCTTCTGGCCCCCATCAAAAGTTATTCAATTATGCTCTTCTGAAAATGAGACGAAGAAGAAGCCGAGAGCCAAGGCATGGAGCAGAACATTTTTATTACATTCGAGATGCTTTTGGTGAGAGAGGAGGGGGAGGGGCTGGAAAATTTAATGGTTTTGTCCTCTCCCCCCCGCCCCCCCCCCCCCTTCTATAGCTTTTCTGTGCTTTTGTGAGTGAGCCAATGAATGAAGGAAAAGGCAGAGAGCAAAATGTATACATTTGGCTGCTCTTTTTAATTACAAAATGTTGGGATGAGCCCACACCGAACAATTTCTTTCTCATCTATGTGGTGTTGGGTCGGGGCGGTTGGTTGATGCTTCTCTCTCGCTCTCTCTCTCTCTCTCTCTCTCTCTCATTGTTTGTGAGGCTCCTTCTTGGTTGAGGCTCAGTTCGAGCTCCTCCTCCTCCTCATCCTCATCTTTCACACAAAAAGTCATTGCGCGCCATCTTAAATTGATAAAATATGAGGGAAAAGAGCAAAGGGGATTGGTTGGACGGGGGGAGAGGGTGGAGGTGAAGCACAAAACGATATTTCATCACCGAGCTTCTTCGCTCCTCTTCCCCCCTCCGAAAAAAACGAGAAGAGAAGAGAAGAGCAAAGGAGGAGCTCATAAATTGTTTTTTTTTTTTTTTTTTTTTGCGGTGCTGCTCCGCGAGCAACCAAGGTGGCTCCATTTTTCAATTTTTATTGGGTCAAAAAGAAAAGTGGAAGAAATTGTGAGCTGGACGAAGTAGAACATTTATCATTTTGAGGGGGAGGGTGGCACACAGCTTCTTGCTTCATGGTCATTTTAGAGCGCATTGGTCGTCGACGTCAACTCTTTCAGCCTTGATTTTCTCAGTGAGGTATTCGGATCCGAGTTTGGAACAGAATTTTTAGGATCTTCTCTCTCTCTCTCTGTCATACCAATTCGCTGTTAATCCATGCCCCCTCGAGTGCGCGTGCGCCCTGGTTCTGTTCCTCACTAATCTTCTTCTGATCCTTTCAGATTCGATTCAACTAATCTTTTCATTCTCAACGGAAGAGAGAGAGAGAGAAAGAGAGAAAGAGACTCGTCACTCATTTTCAAAGCTGACAACTTTTGAATTTTTTTTCGTTGTTGTTTTTGTTCAAATTTTCGCGCCGCCCTTGTCTCTCTCTCTCTCTCTTTCTCTCTCTCTCTCCATCACTGCGCCCCCGGCCAACCTATTATTATAATTTTAAAATTATCACCTGTTAAAAATGCATTTACTAGTTTTCACGGGGGGCGGGGGGTGCACAGCCACCACAAAATGCACTTTCCATGGTAACTGATGGAGAAAAAAATTGAAACACAAGCCGAACAAAAAAAAGGAAAGAAAAACCGGAAAATTTCTCATGGAAAAAGTTTTTTTTTCTTTTTTTTGTATTTTATAAATGTAAAAATTGTTTATTTTTATTTATTTCTATCTCGTTTGTGATTCTCAGAGTAGTTAAAAACGTAAAACCGTGAAATGTGATGTGATTTTCTCTCTCTCTCTCTCTCTCTCTCTCTCTCTCTCCTTCATTGTGGGGTGCTTGGGTGAAAGAAAATGGTTTGGTGTGCATTTTCCATTCTGTAAGCGAGACAACACGTATTCTGATGAGACGCGCGCCGCACAGTTGACGACGCTCTCTGGCTGTGTGAAGAGACGCAGACAGGGCAGCAGTTAAAGGGGGGGGGGGAGGGGGAAGGGGGCGTCGTCGACAGACGCAAAATGCATCATTTCACCAACATCGACACCAAATTGAACGCTTTTTTTGCGCTACCCCCCTTCCCCCTCTCTCCCTCAACTTTTTTTTTCTTTAATTTTTGTGTTCTTCAATCAAAAAGTGAATTTTTCATTTCAAATGCATGAGCGAAAGATTCATTTATTTTCTCTGCTTCTCTCTCTCTCTCTCTCTCTCTCTCTCTCTGTGGAGAGAGTGTCAATGTCAGAATTGTGAAGAGGAGAGAATTGAAGAATTGAAGAATTGACCTCAATTGAGTAATGAAGACGACGACGAAAGACATTTTCACTTGAGGAAGAAGGAAGACGTGTATTTACCATTTTTTATAATTCAAAATAAAAAATTTCCCGCTTAAAAATTCATAATTTTCGGGCAAAATTGGTGTTCATTTCATTTCATTAAAATTCGCAATTTTCGAAAAACAAAATTTTTTTTTGTTAATCAACTTCTTACGGTTTTCGTGGCGAGACACAACACTAGCTATTTTGTGCTATGCGCCTTTTAGACACTATATGCATGGCTTTTTCTGTGTTCAACAAAAATAGGCGACGCGCGTTTTTTTTAATTAAAATGGGAAAGAAAACTTCTTTTTTTCTTCCAAACAAAAAAAGAAAAGACAATTTCAATGTCAAAGTATTGTTTTTTGTGTTGGAAGGGAGAGAGAGAGAGAGAGAGAGAGAGAGAAATTTGGTTTGTTGGTGTATTCATATGGAAATTATTATATGATTCATGGCCCATAACATCATAATTTATGTGGCATATCATTGAAAAAAAAAAAGAAAAGAACTTCTTTTTCATTTCCACCTGATGACTCATCCTTTTCGAAATTGTTGTTAATGATGACTAAAACTTATCAGAATTATCACTCTTGTTTATCGATTATTGATTGATAAGAAAAATTGACTTAATCAACAAATTTTTCTTATTTTTGATCAACAAAAATTATTCATAAAAATAAGAAGAAAAAAGGCAAAAATTGAAGAAGTTTAATTTGTGTATATAAATCCCCATCTGTCGTGCTTATAATCTGATCAAGTAGGATCCTAAAGTACCCACACTCCCCCGCTCCATATGTAAGATTGATAACCATCTTTTGAGCTTCTGCTTTCTTTTCAAATAATATTTTTAAAAAGTTTTGTATATTTTTGCCGGCCATTCGTGTGTAATAATACATTTTACAAACTTTTTACAATATTTTCGAAAGATGGGCGGGGGGCTGAGCACTTATTCATCGCTTAAGAATTTCTAGAATTTTGTTCGATTGATAGAAAAATTGTTCGTAAATTCGGCGAGATGAAAAATGTCGCAAATTTTGTTTTTTATTAAACATAATTGACGCTGAAATTCTATTTTTAGCAAGCATTAATGGAAAAATGTTTTTTTCTTTCGCTACGGTAGGCAAAAATGTGCAAACACTTAACGCACAATTACGGTAATTGCTGTAGCTTTTGAGTTTTGAATTTTGAATTTTTGATGTTCATTGAAGGCGTTTGATTGTTATGGACGTTTTTGGCTGAGTTTCGAGTTTTAGACTCAAAACTCTTTGATTTTTTTCAATTTTTATACCAAAAAGAATTGTTTCCAACTTTTTGGCGGGAAATTTAAAGGGTTTTTTCTGGAATTTTGGGATTTTTGAATTTTGACCTTGTTTATCATCATCGTTTGTACGTTGATTTCGACATCTTTTTTTTAGCCAAAAAATTGTGCTTATTTTTACTGAACTCTCTATCCATCAAGTGTAGTTAAAAAATTTATTGACCAATTCCAAGTGCCCTATTGGAGCCCATTTGCCATTCTCGAAGAACCCCACACACATACACATTCTAAATTTTTGGCACATTTTCCTTGTTTCTCTGGTGGTTTACATTATTTTTCTTTCTCCCTCTTTTCTTTTCTTTTTTTTTTCTCATTCTCCAACCTCCCCCCCCCCCCCCCCCTCACCCTTTCCCCGTCTCCCGCTTGTCATTCATTCATTCATTCATTCATTTTGTCTCGAAGCACCGCCCCCCTCTATCCAATGGGCTGACCGCGAGACGAGGACGACGAATATACGCTTGTCTTCTATATCATTGCGGCTAGATTGGTGTGTGTGTGTGTGTGTGCGCGCTGGCCATTGTGTCTCCACCCACTTTTGTGCTGCTGCTGCTTCTGGTGTTGATGATGATGGTTGTGGTAGTGGTGGTGTTTTTGGTGGTTTGTCGCATTCGCGCATTTCACTCTGCCCTTTTTCTTTTTATGGTCATTTTCTTTTTTCTCGAAAATTTTCGAGAAACATGCAATCTATATATTGAAAAATTGAATTCTATTCTTCGTCGTTGCAAATTATACGTTTTTTTTCTTTCTCTTTTTGTTTCGCAATTTTATTTTGCTTCAACACACTAATCCTTGCCAAACAGCCGAGTCGTCAGAATTTCGCAACTTCTATAATAAGTGACTCATTTTCATTCAAGGGAGATGTGATCTATTGTCGAAGCGGCAGCAAAAAAAAAAAGAAAAAGAAAAAGAAGCGGGAAGGGAGAGTCGTAGAGATCATACACAAAAACACAATTCATTTTCTATTTGTCGCCATTTCTCTACAATTGTGGGTGACTGCTGACTTCCTATGTATTTGTTCACATTTTTATATTAGGGTAGAGGAGGAGGAGGGTTTCATCGGATTAGTGTTGTGGCTGTACTGAAGCTGTTCTATTTTTCCCCCCTTTCCATGATGCTCATTGAGTCGAATAAAAATGAGGAGCAATTCAGTTTTATAACGCGTTTAAGAGTGTAGCTTTGTGCAAATAAATATTTATTTTTTTTTGTTGAAAAAAACGCTTTTTTCACCAAAATTTTTGTTTTTGTTGTTCTAAAAAGTCATCTATACACCACCTTGTTTTCGACCTTTTCTTATTTATAACTAGATCCGTTATTTCCTTTCTCACCATTCGGGTTGTTTTTCATGCACCAAACATCTATTTTTAACGCCGCCCAACTTGTTTTTGTCCGTGATTTGTTATTTTTTTCTCTTTTCTTTTGCTTCAAAAAAAGTGCGCGACACCAAAAAACGCTCATTTTTGCAGATATTGTCTACTAACAAAACATCATTGAACACAAACAATGTCCGACGAAGTGAAAGCTGTTGAAGCTAAGCAAGAAGTCGCTCCAGTAGCCGTTGTTGTGGAGGAAGTTGCTCCGCCAGTTCCAACTGAAGCTCCACCAGCCGAGGTCAGTTCTTTTCACTTTTACGGAGAAGAAGAAGAAAGAAAGAAGAGTATTGCATAATCTTATCGGATTTCAGGATAAACCACAAGAAGATACCGCCGCTGTCGCTGCCGCCACTGAAACACCAGCAGCTGAAGGAGCCGCTGCCACCGAAGAGAAGAAAGAGAAGAAGAGCGGATCGGTTGCTCGCCGCTTCACTTTCACCAAGAAATGGGGAAAACACCGCGATGAGCCGGCCAAAGAGCCAGAAGAACCGAAAGATCCAAAAGAAGATGTGCTTGGATGGATTGCACAGCAAATTCCAGCTGCTGTTCATAAGGTAAGAAAAAAAGAAGAGAAGGGGGGGGGGGGTAGCATGCAAAACACCACAATTTCCGGGACGGAATAGAGATTTGTGTGACCACACATTTTTGGAAATTGAAAACAGATGTCGTAGAAATGCAGCTGCTTCTGGCAAGATTGAAGATAATAGCGTTTTTTTCTGATTCAAAAATGGTGTGAAAACGTCAATTCATTTGAGTTTTTTCTTAGCTTGTCTGTTTTCTGTTTATCCGATAGGAAATTTAGCAAAAGAAGAAATGAGAAGAAAATCAAATTGCCCATTGCTTTATGGTTGAACGTTTTTTCATATTTCTTCTCAGCCAAGCTCTAACTTGCATTTTATCTTGTGTGTCGCGGTACGAAACGAAAAAGAAAAAGCTGAGAATGAAAAAAAAAGAGGGTGGAATGACATTAAAAAATGAATGAAATTTGAGACTGAACATACGCTCTTGCGCAGTTTTATAGATGGGTTCGACGAAGCAGATTAGGTTACGGTGATTTCTATTTCTCAAGTGAACATAACGTTTATTTTTAAATGTTGCCATAGTGACTAAATGAGCCCTTCATTCGGAACACATTACGTTTAAAAAAAAAGAAGCTGTATGTATCTAGAAAAATATAAAATTGCATTTTTTTTCTTATCTCTTTCTTGTTTTTGATTTTACAATGAGAACCATCAACCACATATTTTGTGTTAACGTAGTAGTGTTTCTGGTCTGGATGAATTATCATTATCTATGCATAGTTTTCATACGTATCGTTGTCTCGTTTTTCATTCTACACCATTTTTGTTTGAAAACATGCAAGTATGTGCACTTTTTACAATGTGTAGATGAGATATAGGCAGGAATTTACAAGGTAGTTTTGTTTGATGATGTTGAAAGAGATAGCGGCATTTATATATTTACCACACATGAAAGTGAACAATGCAAAAAGTGGTGAAATAAAAGATGAAGCGAGAGAGTAGAAATTTTTCGGAGAATGTGGCAGCTGAATCAATTCGATGTAGATCGATTTTGATGTATAATTTTTGTGAACTGTTGATGATGATGATGATGATGATTATTATTATTATGAGGATGATGATGAGAAAGTGAAGGTGACGAGTGCGATATGTGAGAAAGTCGTATCAATTTGTACATGGTTGAGTAATTTTCTGGCGACCTTTTTCATATTCCGACAAGTCGGGTGGATTGCGCAATGGTGTTAGTCGAAAGATGATGGTAACGTTTCACCAATGTCCGTCAACTTTTTCTTTTTTTTTTCTTTTTTGTGTATCTGATATTACAAGGTCGTCGTCCCTTTAGAAATGAAAGGAAAAAAGAGTTGGGGTTCGTTTCTTGTCGCAAAAATAACATTTCGAAAAAAAAGAAAAAAAAAAGATGAATGGCAATAGACAAAAAGTGATGATAAATTGAGAAAAGAGAGAGAACGGGGGGGGGTGTCGTGTATGTTTCGAAATGCACACAAAAGTGTTCGTTTTTCTGCAATGTAAGCTAAATTTGTTGGGGGGTAGTGAGGGAGGAGAAAGAAGATTGGTTGTTTCATGATAGACAAGGAAAAGAGCAAGAGAGAAAGAAATAAAGGGAAAGAGCATATCTATTGTGGTGGGCTCAATTTGGTCAACGCACTCAGTGGCCTCTTGGGTATTTTGCAATGGGTTGGTTTGGTGTTGTTGGTGCACTTTTGGCACGAAATCTTGTTCGAATTGACTCTTTGGAGAAAATATATCTCATGGAATGGGTGATGAGTTGAAGAGGGGGAAGAGTATTCTGGTGCATATCTAAATAGAAAAAGAGGGGAATGGAATATGCAAATAAAACATTGGAAAACTCTTATTTTAAATTATTTCAGGCAAACTATCAAGTTCTTGACTGGGTTCAAAAAACAGCAGTTGAAAATGAGGCGGATCGCAAGCCAATTCCAGGAAAAGAACAATCAACAACCCGCAATCAATTCCTTTCATTCTTGAGAGACGGAGACTTGCTTGTCAAATTGGCTAACAAACTTCAGGTAAAGTTTATGGGCAGATACTGAACTTTTCCTTTGACATCGAATCATAATAAATACGATGAAGTGAAAGGAAATGTTGGAACAAAGAAATTTGTGTTCAACCCTCCTACCTTCACTTTCAATGATTTGTTATTATCACTTAATGATATGATGAGTTGATGATAAGACGCGAAATAATGATTCATTTATTATATTCATCTATGAATATTATTTGAATAAGGTCAACAAATATGTTTTGAATGATAGGCAAATTAGAAGTCAAGCAATTTTGTGCGAAGATGACAATTAAAATGATTGGGGGTTCATAATTATTGTTATTTTGTTTTTGTTGCAATAATATCATATTTAATTATTTTTTTTAAACAATACACACTTGGGGGAATAATTGAAAGTTGTGAAGTGGAAGAAGAAATCTACTCAAAAATCAAAGAAAAGTTTGAGTATCTTCTTTCGGTTCTTATGTTTGATGTTCATCCTTCTAATGATGTGGTTCGAGGTCAATTTGCCCAAAATTACAGGGTAGAATGACTTCTAATAGAGTCTGAACAAATTATCAAGGGCAATTCCGTTGCTGTTTCCAGTTTTCTCGCGCATAATTTTATATGTTCACTAATGAGAATCATAGAATAATGTTTTTCAGGCTGGAGCTATTGAGCCAGCAGTTGTTGAGGAGAATGCTGATGCTAATGCTCAAAAGGAAGTGCAAAAAAAGAACATCGAATCGTTTGCTCAGTAAGTTTATTGAAGACACAATTTTTTGACTGCCGAAACTATTAATTTGTGCTTAAGATGGGCATCAACCGCTACTGGAGTTGAGAATGGATTGAAAAGCGAAGATTTGTTGGAAAAGGGAAAGAGCGGATATTCTGCTGTCTTCCAAACTCTTTGGCAATTGGGAATTCAAGCAAAGGTTTGTGCTTTTTTTAAATTGTTTTTGTTCAAAAAAAAAGTTCCCTTTAGGAAAAGTTCGATAAGGATGGCTTCGATGTTGAAGCTATCAAATCGATTGCCAGTCAAGTCGTCAAAAGTGGATTGTTGAACACAATTTTGGGATTCTTCAGAGTAAGAGTTTTAAACATAAGCTTAAAACAAAAAATAAACATTTTCCAGAGAAATCGCCAACAAACAGTTGAAGAGCCAAAAGAAGGAGAAGCTGGAGATGCAGCAAAAGATGGAGAAAATGCTGCAGCCGGCAGTGCCGCTAACGGAGAAGGAGAAACTGTGGACGAGCCAGTTGCTGTGAAGGTTGAGACGTCAGCACCAGCCGCAGTTGCAGCCAATTGAGGAGAGAGAGAAAGCTGAATTTTTTTTTATTCTACAAAAACACACAAAACTTGCTTTGTTTTACCGTTTTACGTCAAAAATAACCAAAATATTCAATCTTTCCATTCTCCGGTCTCAAATATACTTTTTTCTGTTTAATTCGCTTCACCAAACTTTTTATCTTTTTACAACGAATTTGTTCTCCTTTCCGCTTTTTTTAATGGGATATTAATGGTGAAAAAAGTTGAAGCAATTTCTCTCTTTTCTCAAATGGCAACAGAGCAAAACGAACTGTATCAATCCATCGTCATTTTGGTAAGATTTGTTTAAATTATTTTGTTTGTAGAAGAGATTTGCATAGATGAATAGTCTGTACCACATCTTCCAATATTTGGACGTGGGATGTGTATACACACTAATAAAGGGACTAGCAAAAGTGACCGGTACAATTTGAATTATTGTGCGTGTGCTTAATGAGACTGAGTATGTTTGTAAGAAGAGTGTAAGGGGGGGGGGGGAGGAGGAAGAGAAGGGTGAATGAATGTAAAGCGGTACAGAAAGACGAAAATACAAGTGTTTGTTTGGTTTTGTTTTGAGGTGATTTGCGGAAGTGGTTTGTGTGTGTGTGTGCGGTTTGTGGGCTGTGTCGCTGAATGAAACGGCAATTAGAAAAATAAATATATATTTAAATCGAAAAATGAAAAAGGGAGAAATCGATTGGCTCAAAAAAATGAAATATGTCTATCATGTTTGTTTCGCATGTGAAATTGTGAGTCTCGTCATCATTTCCGAAGCGTTTTTGGTGTCGATGATGCATATGGATTGTTTGAAATTGTGCGCCGATCAAATGAAAACGGCATAGAAAATGTGTCCTTGACTCATCATCATCATCAACATCAACCAGCCTGTCTGCCATTGTCTTCTTATTATATACAAAAATAAATGTAGGAAGTGGAGGAGAAAATGGGGCAATAATAATTTGAGATTCGTAATAAAATGGGAGAGAAGTCGAGATAGGAGGAAATGGTTGTTTTTTTTTTGTTCGCTATATAGGCGAACATAAATAATAAAAATAATAGTAGAAGTGCATTACGGTTGAATGATAGATATGTATATTTATTTATATTTATATTTAATTTATAAACATTAAAAACGGATAAATGTTTATGGAGTGGATGGTAGAAGAAGGAGAAATATGCAGATGAGGTTTTTCTTGTCGAAATAAACATAGGAGAAAAAGAAGAAGAAGAAGAAGGAAAAAAAATGGAATAGGATTCGTGGTAATTGGTGCTGGTGTGCAGTCTTGTTTTACTAATGGGCTTTTTTGGGCAGTTTAATTATATGAAAATTGGAGGAAGGAGCGCAATAGGTTTCTTCTCCCTTTATTATCTTCATCACCATTTTCAAAAAAGAAATGTTTTTGTTCGAAAAAATTGGAAAAAAAGGGGGTGGCAACAATATTTGAATTTTTCAGCTTCTTCTCATCATTGATCCCAACCAACAACCACTGAAAATTTCTCATTCAAATTTTTCTCTGTCGCCGGGCTTTAGCAATTGAGAAGTGGCCGTGGTTCTTCGATTTATTGTTTAAATTTTTTAATATTTTTTGTCAACTTTTCTAATTTTTATCTTCGTTTACGTACGTATTCATTATAATAAGTCTAACCGTCTCATTTTTTCTGTTATTTTTGTTTTATTTTGAAACATGGTTTTCGATGATCAGAAATGTTTCTGAACTTGTTTTTCTCTTTGTCTTTATTCTCTCTCTCTCTCTCTCTCTCTCTCTCTGTCTCTCGTAGTTCATCAAATGAGCTTGTTTCTTCAATAATTGTAACCGCGATTCCATTTTTAAAATAAATCAGTACAGAATTGAATTGAAACCATTTATTCGCGCCCAACAAAAAAGGAAATAAGTGAAAA
This sequence comes from Caenorhabditis drosophilae, assembly GCA_963572285.1. Lineage (NCBI taxonomy): Eukaryota > Metazoa > Nematoda > Chromadorea > Rhabditida > Rhabditidae > Caenorhabditis > Caenorhabditis drosophilae. The sequence continues at coordinate 4,683,721 of OY751560.1, read as the reverse complement.
GCTGAAAAAAGAAACGATTGAAGTTGTTTGTTGTTGATTTCTCGGGGAAAAACGTGGTCTCGACACGAGAAGTTACAAAATTACAAAAAAAGGAAGGAAACAAACAACAAAAAGAAATACGGAAAAATATCATTGAAAAATATGTTTTATAATATAATAATAATTATTATTATTATGGTTGAAAGCTGAAACGGAAACTATTGAAACAAGAAGAAACATGAAAATAAAATGAATCAAATACAATTATGACAAAATAGATCAAAAAACAAAAAAAAAGCAAAAAAAAAATGGTGGAGGTGGAGGTGGAGTTCTCTGTTCACTAATCCTCTTCCAACTTTCCTTCTTCATCTAAAAATGATCCCATCGCTCCCAAGTATCCTTCGTGCTTCAGATAAAGAGCGTCAATTGTTCCCTGAACACAAGAGTTTTCGAATCAAGAAGGGAACTTCTCGACAAATTACTTTGCTCCAGAAATTGATTGCGAATGATAATGTTCGCATTGTGATTGGGTGTTGACGGATAAAATATCCGCCAAAATATATCCTTTTCAATTCGTAACGAGTTCCATAAAGCATTGCCATCTGCAAGCGAAAAGTTGTCATTTTTAAGCAAACAAAACAATTTTTTGTCTTTTATTTTTCTCGCAAAACCACGACGAGTTTTTGATACGCAAAAACCCTGCACCTTTGAATTATTGATTATTATTGTCTGGCCCTGAATTTTACATTCGTGGCCCTGAATTTCACATTCGTGGGCCTGAATTTTACATTCGTGGCCCTGTATTTCACATTCGTGGCCCTGTATTTCACATTCGTGGCCCTGTATTTCACATTCGTGGCCCTGTATTTTACATTCGTGGCCCTGTATTTCACATTCGTGGCCCTGTATTTTACATTCGTGGCCCTGTATTTCACATTCGTGGCCCTGTATTTCACATTCGTGGCCCTGTATTTCACATTCGTGGCCCTGTATTTCACATTCGTGGCCCTGTATTTTACATTCGTGGCCCTGTATTTCCCATTCGTGGCCCTGTATTTCACATTCGTGGCCCTGTATTTCACATTCGTGGCCCTGTATTTTACATTTCTGGCCCTGTAATTTTCCTTCCTGGCGGATTGTATGGAAACATTTCCTGTCATTTTTCGAATAAATCAATTTTTCGCTTCTTTTTTTTTTTAATATTTTGGCCAAAAATCAGAGTTCTATGATCCGAGTTCTGAGTTCTGATCTGTGAGTTCGCTGCTCAATTCTTGATAATTTCAATTCCCAAAAATTCACCGTTTTCGAGTGTTTTGAAAAAATTTCATGGTGTAAGATTGTCTGGAGCGCTTTACAGTAGTAATCTACCACACCAAAACAAGTTTCAACTTTGAAGCTACCGTAATCCACTGCCCCAAAACATGTTTCCTTTCTATTTTTTTAAACAAACGCAATCTACAGTACTGAAAAACTGTTCAACCCCTTTTCGTTTTCTCACAGACTACCGTAGTCTACCGTACCTGCCCAATATTATTGCTGATCATCAACAAAAGACTTTTTGCAATATCTTCCGGCTTGTGACTGTCTTTTGTCAGTGGTGAACTGAAAGCGTTGCACTGAAAAAACATTTTTTTTTCTAGAATCGTAGTTTGTAGTCCTCATTTCTGCCTACCTTTGCCATTGATCCGGCGATCAGATCTCCTTTCAAGTTTAGTTCGTCATATGATCCTCCATAAATATCGCAAACCTACAAAACAAAAAAAAACTTGTAAAAAAATGTTCTTTTAAAAAAAATTAATTTTTTATTACCAATTTATCAACATTTCTATGATCACCGTGTGTTGCCATTTCGAGCAATTCGTCAAAAGCTGAACAGAAAAAATCATCATAAAATCCTTTACTGCCTTTTTCATTTTTTTTTCTCGGCTCTCTCCTCCCCTTTAAGAAAAACACTAAAACCTACATTTGGCCGGCGTCAGCAAACTTCCGAGTCCCATGAATGTTCCGCCACCCATTGAACTACCGCCCACGCGTTCATATCGATCCGGTGCTTCGACCTGAAAGTCTCATCATCGACGTTCAGAAGCGAGAATGTGTTGAACAACTCGCTCACCTTCAGCACACTGATTCCGGTTCCGATGTTGACCAACAGAAATGGATAGATCAAGTCTTGAGCGATTGGTCGATATTGAAATCTGAAAAGAGTTCATTACGTTTTCAGACAATTTTCAGCTTTTTTTTTCTTTTTACTTATTTCTTCCGATCGCATCATGATGATAAGTGAACGATTCATCAACGTTGTTGTTCAATAGAAAATTGATTCCATAGATCAATGATCTCATTTCATCAGTTCTTTGAATTCTTTGAAAAAAATCAATAAAATTCGATGCCATACAAGACAAACCCCGCCCCTTCTTTTCTCTTTCGTCAAAACAAAAAAAATATTCTCTCACCGTACTCCCAGCTCTCTTCTAATCGTTTCCGAGAATTTGTACGATCCTCCACCGGTGCAATGGATCACATCTTCCGATGTTCGATCAATCCAATTCTGACGACAAAACTCATTTTTTGTTGTCCCAAAATAAAACAAAAACCCCCAAACCTCTTTCAAAAATTGAATGAATCGATCGAGTTGCACAAATTTCTTGAAGTTCACCAACACTTTTTTACCGTCTTCGTAGGCGAAACGTTGCGTTTTTCCGTTCAATGATTCTTCCGGCAATTCTTCTTCGCAAACTGATGAGTACACAACTTTGATCAATGTTCCGCCTACAAAAAAAAAAATTCGAAGAATCAATCAATAAATCAATAAATTTAATTAATCGTGAACTTTTCCTTGTTTTTTTTGGTTTCAAAAAACCCCCACCGATCAATCAATCAATCAATCAATCAATAAGTCAAGTTCAAGCTCTTACCAATATCCACAGCCACTCTGCTTCTCGAGCGAAATTTCGAAAATTGTTCACCGCACGGCAAAACAACGTACGGCGTTTTTGGCACTTTTGCCGTTCGTTCGCTTACCAGCGGCTCTGACGATGGCGTCGTTTTTGGTGATGCCGAAACACTTCCGGTCGCCGAGTCGACACGTCTGAAAAATTATTGATTGATGTTTCAGAATTTTCGGCTTTCCAAACAACAAAAAAATCACTTCAATTTCGATGACAACAAAAGCTCGTCCATTTTCGTCTTCTCCTCTGCTTTTTTCTGTAATTATTTCAGCATTTTAATCCGATTGGAATTCAACAAACAAAAAAATTTCAAAAATAAAAAAATTTTTCTGCCGCGGTTTTTTTTGTTTTCTGTCGCCGTTTTCGCCTAAAAAACCTTTGTATTCTTTCCATTTTCATCGTCGCGTCTCGACGACGACGACGCCGACGACGACGACGACATCATCACCGCTCTCCGCACTTTCGGCGGACTCGAACGCACCTTCCGAACGTTCGTCGGACTGCCACGTGTGATTCGTCGAATCGATGTCGTCGTGTGACCCATTTTTATTGCCTAGAAGCGTCAAAAAAACAATAAAAGACAAATTTCAGATATTTTTCTTCGAACGAAAAGAAACGAAACGTGAAATTGAAACAATTGCGACAACAAATCAATGATAATGATAAAATCCATCTTTTTTATTCATTTAAAATCAACTTTTCGAAATTATTATCAAACATTTTCAAAAAAAAAACAAAAAAAAACAAAAAATTATAGAAAAAAGACAAAAAAAATGCAGACAAAAGACCATTAAAGAACGTTAAACAAAAAATTATTTCTTTTTTTGAATTTTATCTAAATTTTTCCATCCTTTTTATCATTTTTCAATTCAAAGAACGAGACAGAAAAAAAAAAGGAAGAAGGGGGTGGGGGAGGGGGAGTGGAAACGATGCCAATCATTAAAATGAAACCATCAATAGAGAAATCAACAATTTTTACGGATTTCTGTCCAAAAACCTTTTTTTTTTTCTTCAAACATTTTGTGAATGATAAAAAGGGCAGAAAGAAATTTTCTAAAAAAAAACATTTCTGCACTTTTAGTTCATTTTAAGTTTGAAGAACACAAACAATAAGGAAAAAAACACTGTCAAAGAGAGAGAGAGAGAGAGGCAGAGAGAGAGAGAGAATTGTTTTCCTCCTTTAAAAAAAAACGCCCCTTCCTCAAGTCAAAAATCAACTCAACCAAAAAACACGCCATTTTTAGGCATTTTTTATCAACCAAATCACTACCACAGATGACTTTGATTTCTCATCTGTTCTGTGTTAATTCAAATTTGGTTTTTACACCCCAAAAAACACACAAACAAACAACCCCAGAAGAAGATTCAAAGGTAATCGCTTAAATAATTCTCCCCCACCCCCCCCCCCCCCCCCCCCCATGAAAAAATTTCAAAACTTCAAATTATCAACCGTTATGACGTCATTTATCACGATTAAAATGCTCAAAAACATTTTCCATTGAAATGATTTTCCGCAACTTTTTCAACTCAATTCTCAACCACGTCATTCGTTTTTTTAAGAATTTTCACAAAAAAAAAAAAAAAAAGAAAACAAATTTCTCATTTATTTTTCTTTGTTTTAATTTTTATCGCTTTGAAAGCATTGAAATTTCAACAAAAAAAATAGAGGAAAAGCTTTTCTCTCGAAAATTGATGATAAAAAAAAATTTTTTTTTATAATTCAACGAAAAATTGGTGGAATTTATCGATATTTTTTCCGGCAGTGTTGCTTTCGAAAAAAAAATCAAAACTATACAAAATACTTTGGAAAAGTTTTGGCCAAAAATAATACTGATAAAGAATGCCGAAACGTCGTCTTGCAGTTTTATATTTATATATATATATTTACATTTTATAAAATTTCAAAAACTTAACAATTTATATATGGTCCGATCAGGCGATTGTAACAACACACTCGCTCACACAAACACTTGGACAACTCTCATTCATGTGAATTTTTCGCTGTTATCAAAAAAGTCGAATTTCTTATTTTTTTTTTTGGCTTCTCTTTTATTATTTTTTGCTGCTCTCTGAAGAAGCATCGCATTTAATGATGGTTCTATGATTTTGAAAAAAAAAATACCCAAATCATTTTTTTATCAGCTTCTTCACCTCCTAACCCTTCTCTCTCTCTCTCTCTCTCTCTTTTCCTTTTTGCAAGCGAATTTTTGCAAAATCTAAATTCAAAAAAAAAAAAAAAACGGGAAAACAACAAAAAATTGATGAGAAAACAAACCAGAAGTCAACAAATTGGTTATTAATCATTTTTCAACTTTACTGCTGCTGCTCATCATTGGAAATCCGCCACTACTACTACCGCTGCCGCCACCGCCGCCGCTTCGATTGTGATACGGTGTCGAGTGTGACGTCATCACTTTTCCTCCTCCACTTGAATATCGTCTCGGTGGTGTCAAATAGCTGAAAATGAAAGACGAAATTAATCAATAAAATGACGAATTCAAATGTGGCGATGATGACGACAAAAACATTGAAGTGGAGGGACAAAATATGAAAAGAAAAAGAAGAAGAAGAAGAAGAAGAACAACGATACGATGGAGACGAATGTGATATCCGAGATTCTGTCGACAGATAAAAAAAATGATCAATCTCTCTCTCTTGTTGCCTATTTTATAGGCTACACACTACACTTTGACAAATAAACAGAGAAAAACAGAGAATTTGAAAACAATTCGAATGGCAATCGGCCATTAAAATAACAATTTTTCGATCTTTCTTTTTTTTGAAAAGAAAAAATACGTTTTTTGTTTTGTTTTTAAAAACGATAAAATCAATATTTTAAAAAATCAATAAAAACCTTTGAAAATGTTCTCTAAATCGTGAATTCGTCAGATTTCCTTCAGATAAATAACCTGAATTGGTGAATGGTGAAGCTGCAAAACATTGAATTTTGATAAAAAATCAAAACCAACAACCAACAACCTCTCATTATATTTCTCGAGAAATCATTGAACGGTGCAACGCGTGACGACAATCCACCGTGCATTCTTGACGCGAAACGGAACGGTGTTGAGTGCTGTTGCTGTTGCGTCATCATCATCATCATTCCGGCTGTGATGTGCGGTGGAGCACGATAGATTGGCGGTGGAATTGTGAAGCTCGGCACGTTTCGAGCGACTAGCGATGTTTCTAAGGCGTAAACTGTAAATTTTGAGAAAGAAGTGAGCGGATCTTGGCGACGTTTGGTGGGAGCTCTCACAATTTGTGCCTAATTTTTCCTTAAGAACATCTTTACAATCTTCTAATAACGCTTTACAACGTTCGGATTCTAATTCCATACATTCATTCATCAATCTGAAATTGTAAACTCGTAAAAAATCGCTGGAAAAAAATGACTCCAACTTGATCTGCGCATCTCTTGAGCTTATCAATTGTTGGCTCGATTTGAGATAGCTCATCGCCTTCCTTATCGATTCTTTCAGATCGCAATTTGCCGTCGCCAAATTTTGCCCAAACTCTTTTCGCAACACTTCAGAGCCACACTTCCAACGTCGAAAATCCAATTGACTTGGTCTCGAGCGACGATGATCACTCGATTCGTGCCGCCAATTCTGTGAGAAGAGGAAATTGGTTTATGTTGGCCGAAATCAGCCGAATTTATTGATTACCTCATCGTCATTTTGTTTATATTTTCGAAAATTATAGTCAGGCCTGTAAAAAATCAAATTGAACAACGATTATTTCCATTTATAGAAATGTTTCCCCCTACGATTCCCAACAATTTTTTGGCACACTTGAACTTTGCTCGGGTTCATCTCTAAATTTAATCGATTTTTTAAACATTTTTTCAACACTTTATTTATTTATTCAACAAAAAAAAACCTTAAATAAAATTCCTCGTCGTCGTCTTCTCCAGAATATATTCCTTCCTCTTCTTCTTGTTGAGGCTCTTTGTCTATTTTTTCTTGAATTGCCATATTTAAAATCAATTTTTGGTTGGAAAAAAATTAATTTTTAAACAATTAAAACAGCGGATTTTTCAAATTTCGATTTTTCCTAGAACAAAACACAAAATTAACCATAGAAACTGAAAAATGAGAAAGAAAAAAACACGAAAGGAATGTTTTGTCAATTGCAAAAGTTCGGCCATCCCTTGTATTCCTAGGCCATTTCGGCCATTCAAATCATATAGATGTTTTCGCCTCTAACTTGAACTTCTGCTGGCATGGTAAACAAAATTTTAAAGGAATTTTAAAAATTCCTTGCCAATACTAAAAAAAGAAGCAATGCTCCAGTTTAAAGGAACATGTTCACATTCCGCAAACTCTCGACAAGACAACAACAACAACAAAAAACCGACTAGTTTAATTATGCTCCTTTAACCTTCAATTTCTTTAATTTTATAAAAAAAATCACATAAAATACAAATAAAAATACAAAAATTCGACGAGAAATTTCGAACCTCGTAAAAAACTTCTACCAATCAGTTTCCGTATTCAAATACAAAATAAAGAAATGAGAATAAATTAAAAAACTAGTTTTCCAATTTCAAAAACAAACATCAAAAAATTTTAAAACCACAAATCTACACTATTTTGCACTTTTTACAGCTTTTTTCTTGAGGTTTCGAGTAGTGACACAAAATATTTAATAAAATGGAATCTTTCAATTATTGTAAAACTTCTTTCCACTCTTTGCGTGATCTCGAAGCAATTGACAGGCATTGAACTGAAAAAAAATCAATAAAATCAATAAGTTACGAGATATTTTCTTTTCTTCAATTTTTAGAACCAAACATTAAAAAAAACCTGTTCAGCTTGATACGCTCCCGCATATTTATCCATTTGCGAGACCAATTTATCGGCTCCGTACAAGTCGACAAATCTGAATGGTCCTCCCCAGAATGGTGGGAAACCGATTCCGAACACTGATGCAATGTCACCATCGGATGGTGATGCGAGAACACCTTCTTCAAGGCACAACGCGGCCTCGTTCACAAATCTTGACACTAAACGAATTTGACGATCTTCGTTGGATGAGCTGGAAGAGGAGATTGGTTTTTTGTCTTTGTATGGGTCTCGCCGCGAAAAAAAGATTCAAACTTACACATTTGCCACTGGTGTCAATTTGTATTTTTGCAATAATTTCGTCGCTTCGTCGTTCACCTTCTTGCTTCCCTTCTTTCCGTCACCGTAAACAAAAATACCTTTAAAAATATTTCTTTTCTTTCCTGTTTTCTTCCATCACTCACCTTTTCCAGTCTTTCTTCCCTTGTGCCCAGCGTTCACCAAATCCGACAACAATTGCGGATCACCACCACGAACTCTTGGCCCGAGTGCTTTTCCCAAAAATTGCGCAACGTGCTCGGACACGTCGAGCCCAACCTCGTCGGCCAATGTTGCCGCGCCAACTGGGAAGCCGAACTTTGTTGTCAACTTGTCGAGATCGGCCGGATTGACGCCTTCTTGTAATAATCGCACCACTTCGGACATCATTGGACCCAAGCATCGAACGACAAAGAATCCGGGGCAGTCTTTCACAACCACAACAAGTTTGCCTTGCTTCAAACCGATTTGAGCTGCTGTTGCCAATGTTTCCTTCGATGTTCCTTCATGAGTGATAATTTCGAGTAACTGCATTTTTTCGACTGGCGAGAAATAATGCATTCCAATGACCTGTTTCAAAAAGAAAAACAAATCATTTTAAAAATTCCTATTAGTGAGAAAAGCCAACGCTGTCAGAATTTTTTGAAAAAAAAAATTAAAGACAAAATGTAGGAGGAAAAGCTAAAAACTATTATAACCTTATCTGGTCTCGAGGATCCAGCTGCGATATCCTTGATGGGAAGAGCCGATGTGTTTGATGCGATGATTGTTTTTGGACCAACAACACTTTCAATTTGCTTAATCACTTTATGCTTCAATGGCAAATCTTCAAAGACGGCTTCAATCACAATGTCAGCATTTTTCATTGCCGAATATTCAATGGATGGCACCAAATGATTATAAATTCGATCACGTTCCAATTTGTTGATTCTTTTTCGTCGAACTTGTCCGCTTAAATGTGTTGCAACCTGATTTTTTCCTCGCTCAAGACCCTGAAAATTAATTTCAGATTGATAGAAGAGAGAGAGAGAGAGAGAGAGAGAGAGAAGAATAAGACGAAGAGAAAACCCAAAACTTACCGCAACATTTGCATCTAGAAGAACCGTTTTAATACCCTTCTCGATTGTGACATTGGCAATTCCAGCTCCCATTAGTCCTGCTCCAACGACTGCAACTTCTCTAGAAAATGTTCGATTGATTTTCAATAAAAAAAAAACAGTTTAATCTTACTTGACTGGCAAACCTTGCCCATATTTATTCTTTTTCGCGTCAGTTGAACCATCAAACAATCCAATCAAGGCTTTTGATTGATACGTTTGCGATAATTCGCCAAATGCTTTTGCTTCAGCCTCATATCCCTTCTTCGGATTCACATACGCTGTTCGGACAACGTCGAGAATTTTCAGTGGCGCCGGATAATTTCCAGCAGTCAGCTTCATTAGTTTATCTTTTGCCATTTTTAGGACCACATTGTCAAGGAACAATTGATTTGTCATCACCTGAAACACAGAAAATTCAAATTCTGCCAATTACTTTCTTTTTTTCAATTTTTACTTACCGCTTGTGTTGCCTTGTGCACAAATCCCTTATCTCTATTAATTTTCAACTTTCCAGACGCCAAATCTTTTGCAGCATCAACAGCAATTTGCTCCAAATATTTATGGGTACTCTCAGAAGCTGGACCAAGTCCATCACCCAATGGTTCAATGACTCGATCAACAATTCCAATTTTCTTCGCCTTATCCGCTTTGATTTTCTTTCCTTTAAAAAAAAAAAACCAAAAAATCAATAATTTTCTCAAAAATGTTCATTATTACCTGTCAATGTTAGATCCAACACATTTTGGATGGTTGTCAATTTCGGTAGCCGTTGAGTTCCACCAGCTCCTGGCAATAATCCTAGCATTACTTCTGGCAAAGCTAGCTGCGTTTTTTTGTCATTCACCGCAATTCGATAATGACAGGCCAATGCCAATTCGAGCCCTCCGCCCATGCAACTTCCCATGATTGCTGCCACGACGGGTTTCGTCGATTTTTCAATTTTCAAAAATTGCTCTTGTCCATCTCGACTCAATTCCTCAATTCCAGCCGCCGTTTTGACCGATTTCAACATTTGAATGTCGGCACCGGCGACAAAACTGTTCGATTTGCCCGACATGACGACAATTGATTTGACACTTTCATCTGATTGAAGTTGTTCAAATGTTCCACGCAAATCCGTCGACAGCGCCTTGTTCAGCACATTTTCTCTTGTGTTTGGCAAATCGATTTTGATCACCGCCACTTCGCCTTGTTTTTCAACTCGAATTGTGCCTTAACAGAGCAGGAATAACAGTCAAAATCAATAAAATATGCCCCCCCCCCCTTCTCATTTTTCTTACTTTGCAATGCCGCTGGCGATACTGAAAATTGACGATGCGTTATTTTTGCCAAACTTGGCCGAATCTTCAATGAATTTTGACAAATTCTCGACAACATTTCTTCCTAATCGGTTTTTATCAGCTCTTTTATCCTGAAATGCCAACAATTTTCACTTTTTTTTTTAGCATTTTTTGTTAAATCGGTCACGTCGGGTTTAAAAAAAACGTATTTTTTGAGTTGAAATTGACAACTTAACAAATCAGAAAGAGACGGAGAGAAAGACAGAAAAAACGGGCGGTTGGAGAACAAAATAAACACATTAAAAGACAGTTTTGTTCATTTATTATTTTTTTTTTAAATCAAAAGATTGGCCTATTTATTTATTTTTGTAATAATTCCGTTATTACTAAAAAAGAATTGATAAAAACCTGTATTTTAAATCAAGAAATTACAATCTAAAACTCATTTGTTTTCCTACAAAAACACTTTAAAACTATTAAAGCTCTGAAAAATAACTAAAATTAACAAGAAAAAATCATCAATTGTGGTCTTTTAAATGTTAAAGGTTATAAAAGACAAAAATTTAATGAGAAAACTAACCAAGAAAGATAAGACGAACGCCAAGGCTACAGATAAGTCTTGGGTTAGTTCAAAGTACAAGGTACAACTTTTCAACGACTTAAATAAAAATAAATATAAAATTCGCATTAAACGAAAATAATTTCTAAAAAATAAAATTTTTATTCCAATTTTTTATTTTTTCAAATATTGAACAAAGAAAAAACAACAAAAAATGTACAAAAAAAACTCCTCCTAAATTCTAAATTTAAAAAAATTGTCTTTACGCTCCGAAAAATGTTCCAACATTTGATCGATTTCTATTTGCAAATTTATTATTTAATTTATCTTTCAAATCATCTTGTTGTTTTGTTGCTTTTAATAATTCCAAATCTTCTTCCATTGATAAAAACATTTGTGGGAATGTAAATGAAAAATCTGGAAAATTTCATTTTTTCTTAATTTTAAAAATGACCTTTTCTACCTTTTGGCATAAAAACGTATGCATATTTTTTATCCTCATCTTTCCACATTGCCTTCTTATAATAATAATCAGCTTTTGTATTCCATAAGATATCGCCCATTTGAACTTCAGTTCGAACATCTCTTACTGGTAATTTATAGATCTTCGTCAAATATTCCCTTATATCATGCTTTGACATTCGTGGATCAACCTGAAAAACTCTATTCGAAAATCCTTTTTTTCTTTTCGTTTACCTCAAACTTAACACAATTCTTCGGCAATTTATTTCTTCCAACTGATGGCGATTCAATTACGGCTACCCAAAAGTCTGGCAAGAATACTCGTCTTTGTGGATTTCCGGGTTGCCATAATCTTGCTAATCTTGTCGTCATCTGAATCAAATTTTCTTCCTTTTTCTTTACTCAGCAGAAGGAGATATCAAATAATTAATTCGGGTTTTTAGACCGCTCAACTAACAATATCGATTTTTTTTCTTAATTTTATACCTTTCTAATTAATTAAAACAAAAACAACAAAAAACCATAAATTAAATTTAAAAATAGAAAACAAAACCGGAAAAAAATTCAAGCAATAAATGTGAAATTCAAAAATTATTTATCCAATCTACAAATTGGCGTTTTGTAAACCACTCCAAGATCAATTTTGCTTCCAAATAAATCTCGAATATTATTAATTCCATATTTAATCATTGTGGGTCTAGAAAATTTAAAAAAAAACCGTTATTTTTAAATTAAAATTATTGTTATTCACCTTTCCAATGACAATCCATATCCAGCAACATTAACATCTTCTGGTAATCCCATTGGCAATAACATTTCAGGTCTGAACATTCCCGAATTTCCAATTTCTACCCATTTTGCAAGTCCCGAATGATAAGCAAATATTTCCATACTTGGCTCTGTGTATGGATTATAAGTCGGCTTGAATCTCAAATTTGTGATTCCTAATTTTTTGAAAAACTCCGTGAAAACGCCAATCAAATGTCCAAGGCTCAAATTTTTCTCCGCAATCACGCCTTCAACTTGATGAAACTCAGCCAAATGGGTTGCGTCAAGTGTTTCGTTTCGGAAAACTCGATCAATTGAGAACAATTTTGATGGTTTGAATCCTTCTTGAGCTAATTGATACAATTGTCGAGCTGATACCGCTGTCGTGTGTGTTCTTAACACATTTTTTTGAGCTTCTTCAATTTTCCAATCATAATTATATCTGAAAAGCAATTAGACGTAAACCTTTTTTCTTCAAATTAAACTACCCAGCTGATCCATAACCTCCCTTTGAGTGCACTGTTTTCACTCTTTCCAGATAATCTTGTGGGAAATTCGTGCTTATTGCAGGATCTGAAAATTTTCCAGATAACCATTTTTTTCTTCCGAATCATACAAGACCTGAAACAAAGAATGTATCGTGCGCATCTCTTGCCGGATGCTGCTGTGGCTGGAAAAGAGCATCGAAATTCCAGAATGAGCTTTCCACATATTTATTAGTTGCCATTTCTGAGAAACCCATAGAGAAGAAAATTTGACGGAATTCGCTTCGAACCTGACAATAAAAGTAACTAAATTTTAAAAAAATCCGATTTATTTTACTTTCATTAACGGATGCAAATGCCCACTTGCTGGTACTGTACCCAACGAATCAAAATTATATTTTTTGAACGTTTTATCTTTCCAAGACCCGCTAAAAATGAATTATTATTGGTTAAAAAAACTTAAGAATCAAACTTTGCAATCATTTCCGGTGTTAAATCAGCTTCTTGTTTGGCAAGATTCGTTGTGAATGCATTACCTTTTGTAACAGAAAGTCCTTTTACATTTCTTAAAATTTGAAATATAAAATAAGTACTTAAAACTTAAAATATCTTTACATACACTTCTGAAATTAATTTTCTTTTCTTCAATTCAGCTTTTTCCTTATCAGCAACATTTTCTCCAGATCTTAATGCTTCCAATTGTTTTTGAACAACATCTTCAACGGTAGTGACTCCAGGTTTTCGAACCTATTTTTTCCAACTTAGAAAACATGTTTCTCCTTTTATTTTTCTTACCACTCTTACAGCTCCACCACTTTTATCCACTGCTACCCACCCTGCCGCCATTGCTTTATTGACGCCAACTTTACCAAATGGTTGCTTCTGTTATATTTTATTGATTGATTTTTTTCGAAATATATTTACCACTAATTCAGCTTGCAAAACTCCTTCGCTTCCAACAAATTCAAAAACTCGATATTCGTGAGACCCCTGTTCCGCCATTTGAACCCCTTCCGATGTTAATTCAATTCGTTTTTCGGTGACATCTTTTGTTTCCAATATATCATCATTTGTCAAAAGACTTTTGATAGCGCCGATCAATTTTTGATGATCAATATTCCATTCTTTTGCCAGAATAATTGAATTGAATCCCTTTTCATTACTATCCAAGTATGTTAAAATATTTTGAACAAGATTATCTCCAGACAATTCATTAATCTCACGATTTGCCACCTCAGTCATTCTAAAAATTTAGTTTTTTATAAGCTTTTAAGAAGCTTTTTCTACTCTTTGAAATCAGTTTCAACAAAAGAATTTAAATGATTAAACCAACGATTCAAATAAATGCGTCCTTTTAGATCAGAGACTTTAATTTGAGTTTTTGTCTCAAAATCCTGGGCTGATGGTGTAAACCCGTTCAAATAAGGTAGATCTTGCAATAAATTGTCGAGTTTATCAAGTTTGCTCATAAAAATGTTTATTGAGCTTTCTGAAAAAATACATAATTCAACGTGGAAAAATGAATGATTATTAAAAAGTTATTTCATAACATTTGAAAATTATGCGCGTTTTATTATTTCTAATATTTGGATTTTTAAAAGAATCCTTTCAATGGTTGGAACATGTGAACACAAACCATGATTATTTAACTTTAAAGAAAACTTAAACTTCAGAATAACTTTGAATGTTACACTTTCTCTGTACCACTTAACGACAAATTACAATACGGAATTTATCATAACAAAACAGAGATTTGTGACGAAGGAGCAAAATTTGTGAATAAAGTAAGAACATATAAAAAGAAAGATACAATTTTATTTATTGAAGGGTTGTATCACATTAATAAAAGATGGAACAATAACAACAGGTTGCTTAAAGGAACAATATATTAGTAGTTTATACTCTTGTCTTGATACAAACCAAAATGGAGTTTATTTTTCGAAAATAAAATTCAATTTAAACAAAAATTTAGGATTCATTTGGCTACAAATATTTTTCTGAAAGCCAGTCAAGTTGTTGTACTGATCCGAGATGTAATAATCTTATTTATATCATAGAAATTCTCAATCAAAGAGAAAACACATATATTAAACTTCATGGATATAACATTTATATTTTTATCGTAATTGTAGTTTTAGTTACAAGTTTGGTATTTGGAATGATCACGAAAAAATATCAACAGGTCAACTAAAATCAAAAATTAGTTTATTTTATATTTTTTAGAAACAACTTCAAGCAGAATGGCGAGCTCTTGACGAATGCGGTTTCAAACGAGAAAATTAAAATTTCGAAAAAATGTTAACCTTAAAAATTTCTAGATAAATTTTAAAATTAAGACTGTATAAAACCAAAAAGGCTAAAAAAATTTGAGGAAAAATTAAAATTCTCGTAAATATTGGGAAATATACAAAATGTCTCTTCGTTGCGAGACCAACGTCTTGTTAACCAAGTGTGCCTTCAAACGCAGTTTTATTGTTTCGCGTTTTTTCTTTTTTCTATTATTATTCTTCAATATTACGTGAAATTGATGGATTAAATTAATTGAATTATTATTATTTATGTTAAAATTGAAATAAATTATAGTTTTTAAAACGTTTGTTCGTTTATTATATTTAAAATTTGCAGTAAACATGCTACCTTTTGTATTCAACGCTGGAGACGAAAAAAACGAGCAAGAGGAGGTAAAATTAGCGACAATCAATATGAAATAATATTTATCTGAACCAAATTTCTGAATCTCAATTTTTAAAATTGTTTAAATTAAACATTTGAAACATTGTTACAGAGATACTACGATCCGTCTAATCATCAGAAGGAAATGGAAGAATATTACAAACAATATGAACAGAAACAGGTGTCTAGTACCCCGAATTTGTGCAAAATTCCACACTTGCCATAAAAAATAATGTTTTATAATCCTAAACAGGTCAATTCTCGCATTTATCGTGACACTGTTGGTTTATCGTCATCCGTGACCACGACGAGTTCAGCATTGAACGATAATCCTCATGTTTCCATTGAGGAGATGCAGCGAAAGCTTGCTGAAACCAAAAATGCGATTCTGAAAATTCATGAGGAAAAAGAGTTGGATTTTTTCAATTTCTAATTGATAAATTTCGGTATTTTTAGACAATTTCACCATCAGCTGCCACAATCGCAGCAACAGTTTTATCCACAATATTCCCAGTTTCAAACAAATCAACCTCCTCCTTACTATTATCCTCATCAAGCCTCGGCAGAGACGGTTCAAACTGTCAATCTTGTCAATAATCAAATGCCTGAGTCGGCAATTGTCGGTCCTAGCGCACAACGATCATCTCGATCGCCATCATGGGCCAGAGATGCTCGTAGATCAAAATCAAATGAAAGAAAAAACAAAAGTCGAAGTCAAAGTCGCAGCCGAAGCCGAAGTCGTGAACGTCATCGGAATCGCCGAAGTCGGAGCAGAAGTCGAGATCGACATAGTCGACGGCGAAGAGGTCTCTATATCTTGATGCAAGAAATTAAAAAGAGAATTTTAATCTCAAAAAAAAATGTGTGACTTGACATCAAAATAATTGGAGATGAGATTGTAGATCATCGAAGTCGGACACGCAGTCGATCACCGTCGTCAAGGTATTCGAGAAGGCGACGTTCAAGGAGTACCAGTAGAGAATGGGTCAGTTTGAGAAAATATATACAGAAATAGCGGTTATGAACATTCATTTTGTTTCCCCCTCTTCTTTAATCCTTCTGGAAAAAATAGAAAATAGTTCGATTTCAGCAAAAGGTTTGTTTGAATGACCTCAATTTTGATGACGTCAACATAATCACCGGTTTGTCAAAACTAATGAAATAAAAAATACTTAATTTATTCGATGAATTTCCTATGAAAAATAATGCTTATAACAATGCTTGTTTTTATAAAAATAAAATAAATGTTCCAGGTGCGAGATAAATACGACGAGTGGCATCCAGGCCCGCCGTGTAATAAACTTGCTCTTCTCAATTTACCAAATGATGTGGATAATGCGAAGGTTTGTTGGATGGATAACGTTAAAAAAAAAGAAGGAAAAGCTTTTAAGATAACATTCGCATTGGGAAAAAGCGGTTATTTGCCACAAGATGTACGAACAATGACAAAATATGATAAACTAACAAAGCAAGTTCGAACATTTGCATTTGTTGAGTTTTTCGATCAAGAAACTGCAAAAAAATGGATGGATCAAAACCAGGTTTTTTAAAAATCCCCCCTTCTCGTTATTAAATAAAAAGCTATTTTTTCCTTATTAAAGGGATGGTTATATTTGGAAGATGGAAGAAAAGTTGTGGCCGAATATGCGAAAAGTGACCCACAACTAGGACAAACAAACAAAGGAGATGATTGGATTTGTGCTCATGTAAATTTAACAAAAAAAAGAAAATGAAAAATTGTAAAAATTTTGATTTTCAGTGTGCAATGAACAATTTTGTAAAACGTCAAAATTGTTTCAAATGTGAAATTTCAAAAGAGCAGTCAAGAGAATTGGAGCGACAAGGTGTTCATATGGTTGGAATTTCGCCGTGTGACAGTACGCAATTATAAAATTTTCCTAATTTAAAAAGTAAATGAATGGAAGAAAATTTCAGCATTATTAATTCGAGGATTACCTGATAAATGTGAGACAACAACAATTTTTGATAGTTTGCTCAAATTAGTCTGTCTTAACTCGATAAGTATGATAAAGGTAATTGAAATGTGGGATTTTCTGATAAGAAATGTGCATTCAGCTTTCTGAATCGAAAAAGTTTGCCTATATTCAAATGAAATCGACCGATGAAGCAACAATGCTGCTCAATTTGACTTATAAGCAGACATTAAAAATTAGGAATAAAGATGGTAAAAATTAACAGTGAAAGTCGAAATCTTATGAAAAAAAAATTACAGTACAAGTAACATATTGCCGCGATTCGATGACGAGACTGATTCATCAACAAATGACAATTCTGACTCAAGGAGCCCAGACAACAGCGCCGACTCAAGGAGGAAATTGTAATATAGAAATTGCCAGAAAAGAGACAAAAGAAACCAATTGAAACCCTTTTTAGTGACTGGTGCCGAAATTGCGGCTGCAGCAATATCGAAAGCGCAGGCTGTCCGACAAGCAAGCCATCAAGTTGGTCAAATGGTAAAATTTGGATTTAGTTTACAAAACAAATGCGTTGAATGTGTTCAAATTGGTTTTAGATGTCAATTCCGACGGCTCAAGCACAACACCAACATGCAATAATTCCACCTGGATATAATCATCAACAGGCTGGAATTATCGCCCAGCTACCACCAAATTTCAGTGTTCCACCACCGACAATAGGATCGATTGGCGTCACGATGCCACCGACACAAGCTGAGAAACCAACAAATGGTATCATTGGAGTTACGTCAACACCACGAGGAGCGCTACCAAAATATGGTAAATATTTTTTTATTTTTTTTATTTTTTTGCTCATTGAATTTGAACATTTCAATTTTCTTCTACACTTCAGCCACACCAATTCCGGCCTCGTTTTTGCCTGATGCCAATAGCGGTTACTATCTTGATCCGGTAACGAATTTCTTCTACGATTCGAGAACTGGCTACTACTACAATAATGAAGCGAAAATATGGTGCACTTGGGATCCAACATATGAAACATATTTTGCTGTCGAAGAATCGAATGCACAAAAATCTGACGAGAAAAAAGAAGAATCGCCAGAAGAAGGAGAAGAAAAGCAAGACGTTGAGAAAAAGAAGAAAAAGAAGAAGGAGAAAGAGGATGACGGTTTACCGAAAAAACCGGTTGATGTTGCAAAAGATATGCTGAAATGGGCGAAAAAACAAGAAAAGGATAAGAAAAAGGTGCAAATGTCATTAAAAGTAACGTCAAAATCGACAGTTGAAATTAAGAATGTGTTCCATGCAGGTAAATATAAGCAGAAAAAAAAAATGGAAACTTTGAACGGCTTGAAAACTTGATGAATTTAGAAAAGAAAAAAGTGGCAAGTCAGTCTTTGGTTGAAGATGAAGAAGATGAAGATGAATCTCACCTGAACATTGATCCGCACACAGGAAAACCGAAATCGACGCGTCAATTATCGGAATTAAGAGATGAAACTGGAGTGTCATCATCATCATCATCAGCGACAGCAGCAGCAGCAGCGTATTATCCATCAGTTCAACAGAGAAAGAGACCAACGGCAGCTGAACTGCGAGAAGCAATGGAAAGAGAATTGGTAGATGAATCGAAAAAAATGTGCCTTTTATGTAAAAGAGCATTTCCATCAGTTGATGTGCTCAGAAAACATGTGGAAAAGAGTGAATTACATAGGGTAAGGAGAAGCTTGTTCAATTAAAAAAAAATGAAAACAATTGCAGACAAATTTGGAACAGAAGCGTCTCGAATGGGGAAAAGACAACGAGGATCAATTAGAAGAAGTTGGCGAAGAAGGAGGCGTAGAAGAGGCAGAATCAGTGAGAGAAATTGAAATGCCAAAAATAGTGTACAGAGATCGAGCCAAAGAGCGAAGAAAACAATACGGAATTGATTCCACCGGATACGCGTTTGATGTAATGGGAAAGCATGGCGGAAGAGGAATGAAAAAAGATGATACAACAATACGAAGAGAAAGCGAAGAAGCTGCAAAAAGACCATTAGACGATCGAAACATTGGCAATCGATTATTGAAAAATATGGGATGGAAAGAAGGTCAAGGAGTTGGAAAACACGGGCAAGGAATCGTTAATCCAATTCAAGCTGAACGATTTGTTCATGGCGCAGGACTCGGATCGTCAGGGTCAAAAATACGAGGAGGAGTTGAAGCATCGCATAAGGAAAAGACAAGACAGGCGCTGTTTAGTCGATATAATGATGCTTAATTTTTGTTTGAGATTTTAATAGAAAATTTTTTTTTGACGAGTATTTTTTTTATTTTGTTTTGTTTTGTTTTATTTGCTGATTATGTTGAATTTTCTGTTTTGTAGATAATCAAATTGCTCGTTTTTTTTGTTTTGTTTTTTTTTTTTTTTTTGAATTTTTTGCCCAGTTTAGAAATTTCCCAACAAGAATACTCTTTTACAAACGGGTGGAAATTAAAAATTAAAATGTTCGTTTCTATTTTTTATTTTTTTAAAAGTTCAATAAATCATTTTCATTTCTCTATGCTCTCGCTGGACACGGACAATAGCCAGAATCGTCACCGAGAGCGCCGCGAGCTCCTGGAACTCCTGGTTGACCGTCTTTTCCGCGTTTTCCTGGTCGGCCGTTCTGACCGTTTCGACCTGGAGCGCCGTGTTCACCGTCTTTTCCATCAAGTCCTGGTGAGCCCTGTGGTCCAGGCAGACCTGGTGGTCCGGGTGGACCGATTGGTCCGGGCAATCCTGGTGTGGCGATTGTTCCGTCCTGTCCGTTCGGACCACGTGGACCTTGTCGTCCCGGTTGTCCCGGCGGTCCCTGATCGCCGCTCTCGCCAATCGGTCCAGTGTCGCCCTGTTCGCCAATTGATCCGCGTGGTCCCGGCACTCCGACCTCACCGCGTTCACCGACGGGTCCCGGTGGTCCGGGTGGTCCGGGTGGCCCAGCCGGACACCGAATACACTCGCCGCTCTCGCGTTGATCGAAACGATTCGACGGCGCCGGACGACCGTCGTCGCCAGGCAAACCGTTCGGTCCAGGCAATCCGGGTGTTCCGGTTTCACCTTTTGGTCCTGGTGGTCCAGGAGGACAATTTTGTGTAGGCGTCGCACAATCTGAAAAACGTTAGGATGAGATTCGGCGAAACCCAAGAAGTGAAACAACGAACTGCATTGATTGTTGCTTCGTCGAATTCGGCGGAACAAATCGGAAAATTTCGATTTTTTCGGAGCACTTCGTGAGCTCATCTCATTCAATCGTGCCCACGTATCATCGCTGACCTCCTTCCAATCGATCAGATGCTCGCGAAGCCCAACACGAAACTCGTCAAGCTCATTCATCATCGTCGACGACCAATAAATGGTGCAAATCGAGGCAAAAATCGCCGTCACCGAGACGGTTCCAGTGATCAACTTCCACATGTTCACGTTTCGTCGAAATTCCTCTTCTCTGACGACGTTTGACGACGATGATGATGACGATCGAAATTTATAGGGCCGAAGTGGGCGGAAGAACTTGAATGATCAGAAGAGAAAATCGCACAAAAAATAGTTGGAATTGTCGAGTTTTTCTTTTGGCGGATTGAAAGGCAGGCAGCGAAAAAAGGAATTTGATAAGAAAAATCGGGGAGGGGAAACAAATCTTTTTCTCTGGAAAATCGGATCAAACAATTCAATCGTGGAAGAGTTTTCTACTTCCAAGCAAAAACTCGTCCCCCAACAATTAGAAAACCAACATTTCAAAAATTAAATGGACTTTATCAATTTCCCCGAAACCCGATCGAAACCTTTCGATTTTTTTCAAGGATCCCATGGATCTCATTAAGTTCAGAAACTTCATAAACTCTAAGGATTTCAGTGATTATATTTGGCGTCAATTCAATACTTTGGAAATTGATTTTTTAAGACAACAAAAGTAAAATGAAAAAAATTGATTTCTTCCCAGATGCTTCGTGATCTTTTTTGACTTAATCAATATTTCAAATGATCAGGTTTTAAATTTTTTTCGACAACTTCATGATTGAATATTTTCTGGTTTAATTAGAAAAAAATTGAGCGTAATAATTGACCAATTCAGGGATTGAAAGACTGTTAAATTGATTATCGATCGGATAAACCTGATCAGTTTTGAGTTGCTTAATAAAAATTAAACCAAAATCTGAAGTCACACTATGTAGACATCAAATCTGCCAAAAAATTGAAATCGAAAAGTTCAAATTAGTATAATTAAAAACCTCACGTTTTTCAATAATTTGCTCGAATCAAAAATTTCCGCCTGCTTTGATAAAATTTGATAACAAGTGCTTTTCTACCTGACTTTATACACCGCGATCCATCATAGCTTAGATGAAGAAGTTAGACATGTCTTTCGACATTTTTTCCTAAATTTTGATTAAATTTATACTACGAGTTTTTATATGTAGGATTATTTATTGATTAAAACTAGATATAACAAAGTGCATTTTGTAAGTCATTAATATGATAAAACAGATAAAAGAATACAAATTAATATAGAAACAGATTGAACCCTAAGGTCCTCTCCACCTAGCCTCGTTCACAGCCTAACTACCCTCTTCTTTTTTTTCATCACAACTGCACTAGGGGGCGTGGCCCGAAGGTGCTCACAACATCACCTCGTTTCTCTCCTTGACATACGTACAAGAAGGCGTGATTTAATGGTGCTCACAAGACTAACACTCCATTTTATATTATCAAATCGCCAATTGTTCAATCTAAAAAATTTTAAAAATTCAAATCAATATTTCAAAAAAATGCATTTTATTTTTAAAAAAATTAAAATTAAACTGCGAGTAAACTAAAAAAAATTCCACTTACTCATTATTATTTCTTCTTTAGGAGAGAGAAAATTTGCTGTTTTGTGTTAAACCATGAAAACTTGACTTTCCTAAAAAATAAAATTGTATTTAAATTTAATTTTTAAGTGATCAAATAAAAGGTGCGCGTCATGTTAAATGTTTGGTGCAACTACGTACAGGAGTTGTCGTTTGACTACCGTAGTCTACATTATTTTGAAATGAAGCATCCTAAATAATTAATTTTTTCCATTTGACTTCTCTTTATTAAAAAAGAATTTTTTTTTTTTTAATTTAACAAAAAAATTGATTCAAGCGAAATTATTCCGACTTGGTAGAAGATTGTTTTTATTTTTTATTTTCTGAAGTTTTTCCAATTTTACTTTTCTTTTTTTTTTTTTTATTTTGGAAAAAACCTCGAATTCATTAAAAAAATTGCGATTATTTCTCGTCGGATCAAATATCAACAATTCTTTTTTGTTTATCTGGTTTTTTTTCAGCGAAAACGATATATTTTAATATAATTCAATGAAAATAATCCAATCAGAGAAAAAAATCAAATTCTTTTCTTTTTCGATGGAACTCAAAAATTTTAAAAAAGTGGTTTCTTAGTTTCCTGTTGCCAGCAGTTTTTGTTAAATTATTAAAAAACATTTTTTTCAGTTAACTTAAACATTTCTCCGAACGTTCTGTTTTTAAGAAAAAAGTGAGTCAAATTTTACTGTTTTATGACTTTAAAATAATTAAAAAAATTGTCGGTAAACTACTGTTCATAAATTTCGAAATGCTCATTTAAAAAACACGTGATCTGCTCTGTGCTTCTTTTTTTATTAAATATAAATGTAATTTATCTTGAACAAAAGAAGACAAACATTTCTTTGTTCAGTCGACTGATTTTTTTCAGCTGAGTGAGCTTCAAATAAAACTTTGATTTTTTGATGAGAAAATTCATGAAAAGCAATAACAAAACAAAGCATGAAATGGAAAATGAATGGAACTCAAGCGGAGCCGGTCTGAAATTATTGAGAAAATAATTTTTTGAAAGAAATTTTGAAAAATGTATGATCGAATTCTGAATATTGTCGTTCATTATTATTATTGTTTTTATTTTATTTTCTGCATTTTTTCAAATTCGGTTTTGCTTTTTTTAATTTTGAAAAAAACCCCGAATTCATTAAAAACAATGCGATTATTTCTCGTCGCATCAAATATCAACAACTTCTTCCTTAGTTTTGTCACGTTTTCGGTTCAGATTAGGTAAATTTAACATGAAATCATGTTTTAATAAATCAATTCTGCAGACTGGTGAATAATGAAAAATCATTGGCAATAATGTGCCAAGGATTTTGTAAATATTTCGGACCTGGAGCTTGCTTCTACGGTTACGGAATGAAGCAGGTATTAACTGTCATTTTATAGTTCAAAAAAAACGTAATGTTTAGATTCTTGCTATGATGTCGGATCGAATGAATATGCAAACTTTATATTATCGAATGATTGCCGTCAAATATTCTGAAAGGAAAGTAATTCGGAAAAAAATGTGGATTTTTAGCCTTCTCTATTTACCAATTTTTGTGGTAATTGTAAGTTTAAAAGATTAAAATTTTTTTTGAAACTTCGAGTTTCAGATTCTACGCTACATTCCCCCGATAGATTTCGATGCAGTCTACAATGAAACTCTTCAGATGCATCCAGAATATGATTTTGAACCTTTTGGGAAGTTTGGAGGCCATGCGGATTCTCATCATATTTGCTTTACAATTGTTAATTTATATATTTTCGCTGTTTCAGTCAGTAGCCCGATTCTTGGATTTTTTTTTAAAAGGTTTTAAATTAAAAATTCAGCTTTGGAGTTTTTGAAAATTTTTCCGAATTTTAGATCGGCGATGCAAAAATTGGATAAAAATATCAAAAGTTTATCGAAAAGAACAATTGAACAATTTCGATTTTTGTTACATGTTTGTCTTGAAAAATTCTGAGTTTTAGTAAAAATTCGAGAACATTTTCAGGGTCTCAGTATTCAAATTCTGATTCCTCTCTTTTGTTTTATGCCAGTCATGTTCATTTTTGGTTATAATAAATACTCGGGTAACTTTTGTGATATTAGGGCTGGTTTTTTAATTTTACTTTTCAGGATCTCAAATAATTTTCTCTCAATATTTTGTTGGAATCACAATTTCTCTTCCAGCTGCTCTGGATCCATTAATTTCGATGTATTTCATTCTTCCTTATCGACAATTTTTCAAAAATGTCTTGAAAATAACTCAAATCAAAAGGAGTCAAGTGCAAAGTACGTGAATTTATTTATTTTTTTTGAAAATCATTTTTTTACTATTCAATTTTAGGTTCATCAAATATGATGTCATCGTCAATTATTTTTCATTAAAAAATGTAATTTTTTTAAAAGTTAAACCTAAACCTAAATCACCTTGGTCTCTTTACATTGTGTTTACCAGCCATTCGTCCATGTGTGGTGCTTCCCTCTTCGCGACTTGCTCCGCCATTTTTAAGTACTCGCTCATTTCCTTAGCTAATCATCCTTCATTCCATTCGATTTTTAAGACCAGCGACATTTTCCCGATTCGTGTCTTCCCATCCACCTTCTTGATTCTTCTGTTGTAACCCTTATATAATAGGGCAATTCCTCGATTTTTCTAGCCAATGTTTCCCAAAAATTTTCATTCGTTGTTTCCATCACTAGAATTGCTGTTTCTTTCACCCGCATCCAATCGAATTTGTTGATAAGTCCATGTTTGTGCTTGGGATCACGAAGACTTTCCCACTCACTGGCCTACGCGACTTGCACTGTGGAACAATCATGACGGTTTCCTTGAACCGTCATGATTTTCGCAGACCGTGTTTCCTGTCTGCTTCTATGGCCTCTTCTCTAAAGAACTGGGATACTCACGAAAAATCCTCTCCCGATGTTTGTGGGTTCAGCCTTTTTGCCGCCAGTACTCTTGCTGCTTGTTCTGGCGAGGCCAACATTATGGTTCCACTCATTAATTAACTTTGGGTGTTTTGAAGAGCCTTTCTCTGTTGGGATTTTCATCAAGACTCTGTCCCCCACTACTGAGTATTGGATGTTTTCTACCCAGTTCTTCTTGTCGAATTGTTCTTTTGCAAGGCATTGCTCTAGAAAAAAAGTTTTTTGATACCAAAAACAATTTTCGAATTGGACTTGACTTAAAATGTTTCTTACTACAATTAATTCTTAAATATTTACGTTCCGGCTCGTTTGTTCAGCGAATATGATATATTTCTATATAATTTCATGAAAATAATTCAATCAGGAAGAAAAATCAAATTCTTTTTTTTTCGATGAAATTCACAAATTAAAAAAAGTTCTTTCTTTGTTTCCTGTTGTAAATAAATTTTTTTGAATAATAAAGCGCAGCGCGTAAATTTCGGATTACTCATTAGAAAAAAAACGCGATCTTTTTTTATATAATTTTTTGACACGACATAGACGCGTTCGTATTTTAATCTGAACAAAAGACTGCAATAAACATTTCTTTGTTTAGTCGACTGATTTTTCCAGCTGATCGAGCTTGAAATAAAACTGTGTTTTGTTGAACGAATTGAAGAAAAATAAAAAAATAATTCAACTCAAGCGGATCAAGCAGAGCCGGCCTACATCATTAAGCAAATTTTTTTTTTCAGATAAATTTGAGAAATGTATGATCGAATTCTGAATATCGTCGCCCATTATTATTATTGTTTTTATTTTATTTTCTGCATTTTTTCAAATTCAATTTTGCTTTTTTTAATTTTGAAAAAAACCCCGAATTCATTAAAAACAATGCGATTATTTCTCGTCGCATCAAATTTTAACAATTTTTGTCTTTTTTTAACCACGTTTTCGCTTCAAGTCAGGTCAGTAAAAAGCTGAAAATATTTGTTTTCAGTCAAATAATTTTTTTGCAGGCTGGTAAATAATGAAAAAACATTGGCAATGATGTGCCAAGGATTTTGTAAATATTTCGGGCCTGGAACTTGTTTCCACGGTTACGGAATAAACCAGGTATTTACTATCACTTTATTTCAACAAGACAAAGTTTTTAGATTTTTGTTTTGATGTCGGATCGGATGAATATGCAAACTTTGTATTATCGAATGGTTGCCGTCAAATATTCGGAAAGAAAAGTGATTCGGAAAAAATTGTTGATTTTCAGCAGTTTTTATTTACCAATCATTATGGTTATTGTAAGTATAAAGCTTGATTTTTTTTAATTTGTTGAAACTTGGAATGTCAGATTCTTCTTAACATTCCTCCAACTGATTTCGACGCGGTCTACAATGAAACTCTTCAGATGCACCCAGAATATGATTTTGAACCTTTTGGGAAGTTTGGAGGCCATGCGGATTCTCATCATATTTGTTTTTCAATTGTCAATTTTTATTTTTTTGTCGTCTTTTTCCGTGGACCGATACTTGGATTTTTTATTAAAATGTTCAAAATTGACGGAGTTTTTTAATTAAAAAAAAATCTGAAATTATTTTCAGATCGGCGATGAGAGAATTGGATAAAAATATCAAAAGTTTATCTTATAAAACAATTGAACAATTTCGAACTTTGTTAAATGTTGTCTATAAAAAAATCTGAATTCTAGTAAAAATTCCAGAATATTTTCAGGGTCTCGGTATTCAGATTTTAGTTCCGCTTCTTTGTTTCATGCCAAATATATTTCTGTTTGGTTATAATAAGTATTCAGGTAACATTTTTTCAAAATTTAAGTAAGATTTTTAAAATTTTTATTTGCAGGATCTCAAATAATTATCTCTCAATATTTTGTTGGAATCACGATTTCTCTTCCAGCTGCCCTGGATCCATTGGTTTCAATGTATTTTGTACTTCCTTATCGGCAGTTCGTTAAGAATTTCTTTAAATCAAAAAAAATCAAAAAGGGCCAAGGGCAAAGTACGTGAACTTTTGCTTTTTCAGCGTTTCTCCTCCCCCCCCCCTTTTATATCATATATACAATTTCGATTTTTGTTACTTTAATATTTCCTGGTTTTTAGTAAAATCTCACGCCACTCCAAACAAATTTCAAGCAAAATTTGGAGTGCAAGCGCACACTTGATTTGGCAGAGCAGCAGCAGCAGCGTAGGCATTATGATACTGTTAGAGATGGCCAGGCCCGGCTTTGTGTGTAGCTTGATCACTGTCCATGCTCATCTAGCGTGAATGCAATATAGCCAGGCGTTGTGTGTATTTTGAACCCTTTTAGAATAGTCCACACTGGCCACAATATGTTAAGGAAACCCTTTAACCTAGTTGGGTGTTGATTATTTTCTGTTTTAACTCGCAGCTCAGTTAACAATAACTTTTTATTTTCTTTCGATATTTTTCGACATGGACATAACAACTGGCGATCTCTCCTTTTTTAACACGCCGCAATCAAACAACAAATACGCGAGACTTTTTTGAGACAACGTAATACAGATGACCGTAGTTTAGCTTGAACAAAGGATGGCGTTAAACATTTCTTTGTTTATTCGACTGATTTTTTCCAGCTGATCGAGCTTTGAATAAAATTTTGATTTTTGTTTAAAACATTGAAAAAAAAATAAAAAAATAATCAAACCCAAACGGAGCCAGTTGACATTAATGAGCAAATTATTTTTATTCATATCTGAAATTTTGAGAAATGTATGATCGAATTCTGAATATCGTCGCCCATTATTATTATTGTTTTTATTTTATTTTCTGCATTTTTTCAAATTCGATTTTGCTTTTTTTAATTTTGAAAAAAACCCCGAATTCATTAAAAACAATGCGATTATTTCTCATCGCATCAAATATCAACAATGTTTGTCTTTTTTTTAACACCTTTTCGCTTCAAGTCAGGTCAGTGAAAAGCTGAAAATATTTGTTTTCAGACAAATAATTTTTTTGCAGGCTGGTAAATAATGAAAAAACATTGGCAATGATGTGTCAAGGTTTTTTTAAATATTTGGGACCTGGAGCTTGCTTCTACGGTTACGGAATGAAGCAGGTATTAACTGTCATTTTATAGTTCAAAAAAAACGTAATGTTTAGATTCTTGCTATGATGTCGGATCGAATGAATATGCAAACTTTGTATTATCGAATGATCGTCGTCAAATATGAATCAAAAGTGATTCGCAAAAAAATGTGCATTTTCAGCCTTCTTTATTTGTCAATTATTTTGGTATTCGTAAGTTTAACAGCATCTGAAATTGTCAAAAAAACGCAAATTCAGATTCTTCGCTACATTCCTCCAATTGATTTCGACGCAGTCTATAATGAAACTCTTCAGATGCATCCAGAATATGATTTTGAACCTTTTGGAAAATTTGGAGGCCACGTTGAGGCTCATCACATTTGTTTTAATATTGTCAATTTAATATTTTCCATGTTTTCCTTTGGTGGACCGATACTTGGATTTTTCATTAAACGGTTTAAAATTGACGGATCTTTAAAATTAAAAAAAAATCTGAAATTATTTTCAGATCGGCGATGAGAGAATTGGATAAAAACATTCAAAGTTTATCGAATAAAACAATTGAGCAATTTCGATTTTTGTTACATGTTTGTCTTGAAAAATCCTGAATTCGAGTAAAAATTCCTGAATATTTTCAGGGTCTCAGTCTTCAGATTCTGATTCCTTTGATATGTTACGCTCCAGTTATGTTTATGTTTGGTTATAACAATTATTCGGGTTAATCTTTAATGAAATTCGAAAAAGCTCAGTTTTTAATCAAATTTTTTCCAGGATCTCAAATAATTATTTCTCAGTATCTCGTCGGAGTTTTAATTTCTCTTCCAGCTGCCCTGGATCCGTTGGTTTCGATGTATTTTGTATTTCCTTATCGACAATTCGTTAAAAATTTCTTTAAATCAAATAAAATCAAAAAGGGCCAAGGGCAAAGTACGTAATTTTTAATATTTATCGATTGAAGAAATCGTCTTGATTAGGCAGTTTGAAAGATGTTGCATTTGTCTTTTTTGTCGTCAAAATTAGAAATTTCCAGACTCATCAAAAGTCTTCCAACCATCGTCGTTTCTGAGTCAGTCGAGAAATTGATTGAAGAATCTAGTTCTACTACCAAAATTAAAATATACTTACTAAATTTTTAAAATTAGGAATCTAGCGACGACGTAATAGCTGGCAAACAATTCTCCGCCCATCACGCAAGTTTTTTGTGACTTTTTTGAAACAACGTATTACAAATGACCGTAGTTTAGCTTGAACAAAGGATGGTGATAAACATCTCTTTGTTTAGTCGACTGGTTTTTTCCAGCTGATCGAGCTTTGAATAAAATTTTGATTTTTGTTTAAAACATTGAAAAAAAAATAAAAAAATAATCAAACCCAAACGGAGCCAGTTGACATTAATGAGCAAATTATTTTCATTCATATCTGAAATTTTGAGAAATGTATGATCGAATTCTGAATATCGTCGCCCATTATTATTATTGTTTTTATTTTATTTTTTGCATTTTTTCAAATTCAATTTTGCTTTTTTTAATTTTGAAAAAAACCCCGAATTCATTAAAAACAATGCGATTATTTCTTGTCGCATCAAATTTTAACAATTTTTGTCTTTTTTTAACCACGTTTTCGCTTCAAGTCAGGTCAGTGAAAAGCTGAAAATATTTGTTTTCAGTCAAATAATTTTTTTGCAGGCTGGTAAATAATGAAAAAACATTGGCAATGATGTGTCAAGGATTTTGTAAATATTTCGGACCGCGACTTTGTTTCCACGGTTACATGCTGAAACATGTTTGCGATTTTCATGTTTTGAGCTATCAGTTTTTTTTTTGGTTTTCCGAATTTCAGATTTTCGTTTCTTTTTTGGATCGAATTAATCTTCACACTTTATATTTTCGAATGATCGTCGTCAAATATTTTGAAGCGCAATTAATTCGAAAAAAATTATTTGTTTTCAGTTCTTTTTATATTCCAGTTGTTGTTATGATTGTGAGCTGTCAAAAAAAAAATAAATAAAAATCTGAAAATTTCAGATTCTTCTTAAAATTCCTCCAACTGATTTGGACGCAGTCTACAATGAAACTCTTCAGATGCATCCAGAATATGATTTTGAACCTTTTGGGAAATTTGGAGGCCATGCAGATTCTCATCATATTTGCTTTGATATTGTCAATTTCATTTTTGTCGTCAACGCTTTCAGTGGACCAATACTCGGCTTTTTTTTCAAAAGGTTTATTTGCAGTTTTCTTCTCCAATTTCAGTTTTATTCTCGAAATTTGAAACTGTGACATAAAAAAGGGCGGAGCATTTTTTTTAATTAAAAGAGAAAAAGTTTAAAAAAATCTATTTTTGAAGTAGAATTTTCACGCTCTACCGTTCAGTTTTGTTTAAACTTCAAAAAAATCTGAAATTATTTTCAGATCGGCGATGAGAGAATTGGATAAAAACATTCAAAGTTTATCGAATAAAACAATTGAGCAATTTCGAACTTTGTTACATGTTTGTTTTGAATAATTCTGAATTCTAGTAAAGATTCCAGAATATTTTCAGGGTCTCAGTCTTCAGATTCTGATTCCTCTTATGTGTTTTGTTCCCATCACATTTCTCTATGCTTATAATAAATATTCAGGTAAATAATAGAAAATACTACAGGGTGAGTGCTAATTATACGAGTGCGTTTGTAACGCTTTATTTTCGTAATAAAAAGTGAAATCTGCAGGCTTCATTGGCAAAAATGTTTACTCATGTTATTAAAAAACAAATAACAATTTTCAAATCTTCCTTCTTTGGCTATGAGTACTTTCTTGTCCGTGAAGGATGTCTGCAAGGGCGTGCCATTGCGTGTGGCAGCCAGGAGTTGTCGTGCTTTTTGCATACGGAGCGCTTAATTTTTTTCTGTTAGAAATGCCCCTTTTTGAATACGATATGGGATTATATTGAGCTTATTTTTGACAATTCTTCTCACTGATAACTCTTTTCTTTAGCCATCTTTTTTCATACTTCGTTCCGGATTTCGGCGGATTCGTTCTCTGACTGCTTCGACTAGTGCGGGAGAAGTGACAGTCATTTTCCGTCCGGAACTGGGCATGTCAGAAGTTGTGCCAAGACGTTGGCAACGTTTACAACAGTTTGATAGACCAGAGAGTGGCTCAATTTGAGAGATCAAGCGATCTCCGAATTTGGCATTCCTTTCTTCGTGCATTCAATAATGGCGTTTCTAAGCGGAGAAGAGGCCACCATTGTCTAGCAAAACAGAAAACTTAGACAAATAACTTGAAAAACTTAAAAATAAATATCTTATAATAAGTTTAAAAAATTATTTTTGGCATTTAGAGGAGGTTGTGTCTGCGCCAGACTAGACGCAAGAATGCACTCGTATACATAATTAGCCCTCACCCTGTAAGAGTAAGTTCCTAAAACTCGAAAAACCATGCGACGTTTACAGTGGTTGATCACGCCCACTTTACATTTTATGACTTCAGGATCCCAAATAATCATTTATCAATACTTTATTGGTATTTCAATGTCTTTTCCAGCTGCGCTGGATCCGTTAATATCAATTTATTTCATTCTTCCCTATCGACATTTTGCGATCAGTTCTCTTCAGACTTTTGTGCTCAGAAAAAAAAAGTTGAAAGGTATTTTTGAGCTCAAAAAAGTTTGAGTAGAAAACAAAAAAGTTGAAAGCTGTTAGACTCAATAAGATGCAACCGTCATTTGCAACCGTCATCCTTTGTGGTGTCTACAACAATTATTCTCAACTGATGAATCTTTTTGAACAAAGAAAAGTTTGAATATGATTAAATTACATGCAGAAGGTGAATTATTTTCAAAATTAGCAAAAAAAAATGCCATTCTATTCGAAGAAAATTTGAAAGTTTAAAAAAAAACTTACAATGCAACTTCGCTCCAGCGCAATGAAAGTACCCTTTTTTTAATTCACTTGAAATTTGACGAACAGGCTTTAAGAAAACTAAAAACTGGAAAAAGAATATCCACAAATCTATTTTTAAATTAATTTTTTCAGGAAAATTTAGAGGAAGATCGAATTTCCTTTTTTTTTTTCTTTGGTTGTTATTTCTGTCTCACTAGAGAGGACGATAGTTTTATCTGAAATAAGAAGGCAGATATAAATGCAAATTGGTTTTGTTTACCGCTTTTTTCCAGTTGATCGAGTTTGAAATAAAATTCAAATTTATGACGAAACAAACCGAAAAAAAACAAAAACAACAAACAGTGAAATTAAAAAAAAAATTAAACTCAAGCTGCGTCGGTCTGAAATTATTGAAAAAATAATTTTTATTCATATCTGAAATTTTGAGAAATGTATGATCGAATTCTGAATATCGTCGCCCATTATTATTATTGTTTTTATTTTATTTTTTGCATTTTTTCAAATTCAATTTTGCTTTTTTTAATTTTGAAAAAAACCCCGAATTCATTAAAAACAATGCGATTATTTCTTGTCGCATCAAATATCAACAACTTCTTCCTTAGTTTTGTCACGTTTTCGGTTCAGATCAGGTAAATTTAACATGAAATCATGTTTTAATAAATCAATTTTCAGACTGGTAAATAATGAAAAATCATTGGCAATGATGTGTCAAGGATTTTGTAAATATTTCGGTCCTGGAACATGCTTCTTCGGTTACGGAATGAAGCAGGTATTCACTATCACTTTATTTCAACAAAAAATAATGTTTAGATTCTTGTTTTGATTTCGGATCGAATGAATATGCAAACTTTGTATTATCGAATGGTTGCCGTCAAATATTCTGATAAAAAAATTAATCGGAAAAAAATGTGGATTTTCAGCCTTCTTTTTTTACCAATTATTATGGTAATTGTAAGTTTAAAAGCTTAAAATTTTTTTTGAAACTTCGAGTTTCAGATTCTACGCTACATTCCCCCGATAGATTTCGATGCAGTCTACAATGAAACTCTTCGGAAGCATCCAGAATATGATTTTGAACCTTTTGGGAAGTTTGGAGGCCATGCGGATTCTCATCATATTTGCTTTGATGTGATCAATTTCATACATTCCATGGTTGCATTTAGTGGCCCGATACTTGGATTTTTTATTAAAAGGTTTAAAGCTTCAAATTGGCTGAGCTTCTGAAGTTTTGAAAAAAATTCTGAGTTTCAGATCGGCAATGAAGGAATTGGATAAAAATATCAAAAGTTTATCGAAAAGAACAATTGAACAATTTCGATTTTTGTTGCATGTTTGTCTTGAAAAATTCTGAGTTTTAGTAAAAATTCCAAAAGCTTTTCAGGGTCTCAGTATTCAGATTCTGATCCCTCTGATTTGTTACGTTCCAGTTATCGTTATGTTTATTTACAATAATTATTCAGGTAATTTTTGTAGCATTAAAGCTGGTTTTTTAATTAATATTTTTTGCAGGATCTCAAATAATTATTTCTCAATATTTTGTTGGAATCACAGTTTCTCTTCCAGCTGCTCTAGATCCATTGGTTTCAATGTATTTTGTATTTCCTTATCGACAATTCGTTAAGAATTTCTTTAAATCAAATAAAATCAAGAAGGGCCAAGGGCAAAGTACGTAATTTTTAATATTATGCATTTGTCTTTTTCGTCGTCAAAATTAGAAATTTCCAGACTTATCAAAAGTCTTCCAACCATCGTCGTTTATGAGTCAGTCCAGAAGTTGATTGAAGAATCTAGTTCTACTACCAAAATTAAAATATGGTTACCACATTTTTAAAAATATGAATCGAGCGGCGACGTAATTTTTTGTGACTTTTTTGAAACAACGTATTACAGATGACCGTAGTTTAGCTTTAACAAAGGATGGTGATAAACATCTCTTTGTTTAGTCGACTGGTTTTTTCCAGCTGATCGAGCTTTGATACAACTTTGATTTTTGACGAAACTAGAAAGAGAAAAACAAAAATAAAAGTTGAAAATGAACTCAACTCAAGCGAAGCGAGTCTGACATTAATGAGCAAATTATTTTTATTCATATCTGAAATTTTGAGAAATGTATGATCGAATTCTGAATATCGTCGCCCATTATTATTATTGTTTTTATTTTATTTTTTGCATTTTTTCAAATTCGATTTTGCTTTTTTTAATTTTGAAAAAAACCCCGAATTCATTAAAAACAATGCGATTATTTCTCGTCGCATCAAATTTTAACAATTTTTGTCTCTTTTTAACCACGTTTTCGCTTCAAGTCAGGTCAGTGAAAAGCTGAAAATATTTGTTTTCAGTCAAATAATTTTTTTGCAGGCTGGTAAATAATGAAAAAACATTGGCAATGATGTGTCAAGGATTTTGTAAATATTTCGGACCGCGACTTTGTTTCCACGGTTACATGCTGAAACATGTTTGCGATTTTCATGTTTTGAGCTATCAGTTTTTTTTTTGGTTTTCCGAATTTCAGATTTTCGTTTCTTTTTTGGATCGAATTAATCTTCACACTTTATATTTTCGAATGATCGTCGTCAAATATTTTGAAGCGCAATTAATTCGAAAAAAATTATTTGTTTTCAGTTCTTTTTATATTCCAGTTGTTGTTATGATTGTGAGCTTTCTTTAAAAATATTTTTCACAAAAAAAAATCTAAAAATTTCAGATTTTTCGCTACATTCCTCCAACTGATTTCGACGCAGTCTACAATGAAACTCTTCAGATGCATCCAGAATATGATTTTGAACCTTTTGGGAAATTTGGAGGCCATGCAGATTCTCATCATATTTGCTTTGATATTGTCAATTTCATTTTTGTCGTCAACGCTTTCAGTGGACCAATACTCGGCTTTTTTTTCAAAAGGTTTCTTTGCAGTTTTCTTCTTCCAATTTCAGTTTTATTCTCGAAATTTGAAACTGTGACATAAAAAAGGGCGGAGCATTTTTTTTAATTAAAGAGAAAGAATAGAATTTTCACGCTCTACCGTTCAGTTTTTTTTAAATTTTTTTAAAATCTGAAATTATTTTCAGATCGGCGATGAGAGAATTGGATAAAAACATTCAAAGTTTATCGAATAAAACAATTGAGCAATTTCGAACTTTGTTACATGTTTGTTTTGAATAATTCTGAATTCTAGTAAAGATTCCAGAATATTTTCAGGGTCTCAGTCTTCAGATTCTGATTCCTCTTATGTGTTTTGTTCCCATCACATTTCTCTATGCTTATAATAAATATTCAGGTAAATAATAAAAAATACTACAGGGTGAGTGCTAATTATACGAGTGCGTTTGTAACGCTTTATTTTCGTAATAAAAAGTGAAATCTGCAGGCTTCATTGGCAAAAATGTTTACTCATGTTATTAAAAAACAAATAACAATTTTCAAATCTTCCTTCTTTGGCTATGAGTACTTTCTTGTCCGTGAAGGCTGTCTGCAAGGGCGTGTCATTGCGTGTGGCAGCCAGGAGTTGTCGTGCTTTTTGCATACGGAGCGCTTAATTTTTTTCTGTTAGAAATGCCCCTTTTTGAATACGATATGGGATTATATTGAGCTTATTTTTGACAATTCTTCTCACTGATAACTCTTTTCTTTAGCCATCTTTTTTCATACTTCGTTCCGGATTTCGGCGGATTCGTTCTCTGACTGCTTCGACTAGTGCGGGAGAAGTGACAGTCATTTTCCGTCCGGAACTGGGCATGTCAGAAGTTGTGCCAAGACGTTGGCAACGTTTACAACAGTTTGATAGACCAGAGAGTGGCTCAATTTGAGAGATCAAGCGATCTCCGAATTTGGCATTCCTTTCTTCGTGCATTCAATAATGGCGTTTCTAAGCGGAGAAGAGGCCACCATTGTCTAGCAAAACAGAAAACTTAGACAAATAACTTGAAAAACTTAAAAATAAATATCTTAAAATAAGTTTAAAAAATTATTTTTGGCATTTAGAGGAGGTTGTGTCTGCGCCAGACTAGACGCAAGAATGCACTCGTATACATAATTAGCCCTCACCCTGTAAGAGTAAGTTCCTAAAACTCGAAAAACCATGCGACGTTTACAGTGGTTGATCACGCCCACTTTACATTTTATGATTTCAGGATCCCAAATAATCATTTATCAATACTTTATTGGTATTTCAATGTCTTTTCCAGCTGCGCTGGATCCGTTAATATCAATTTATTTCATTCTTCCCTATCGACATTTTGCGATCAGTTCTCTTCAGACTTTTGTGCTCAGAAAAAAAGAGTTGAAAGGTATTTTTGAGCTCAAAAAAGTTTGAGTAGAAAACAAAAAAGTTGAAAGCTGTTAGACTCAATAAGATGCAACCGTCATTTGCAACCGTCATCCTTTGTGGTGTCTACAACAATTATTCTCAACTGATGAATCTTTTTTTGATGAAAGAAAAGTTTGAATATGAGTAAATTACATTCAGAAGGTGAATATATTTTTTCAGTTTTTTTGTCTCTTTGTCTCTTTTGCTCTTCTGAAACCTATTTCACAGTTAATTTTTTAATTCTTTAGAACTTTGTTACAAATTAATTATACATCGTCGGCCCCAAACTTACAGGCGTCGTCGTGTGCCGCTTCGTGCATTTGTAGGTGCATCATTTCCAGAATCATTGATTAGGAATTCATTCAGTTGAATCAGCTAATATCCTGATCGCCAGTTGTTTGTGTTTGTCGACAGCAGCTTTCAAGGAAAATTAGAAAGAAGGAAAATAGAAAAAAAAAAATTAAATCGACACATTAATGCGCGTATGATTGATTAAATGTGTAAATTGGTGCAATTGCTTAAGCTTGGTTTGTCTACCGTACACAAAATTGTTTTTTTTGTTAGTTTTGTCTCTTTGTGAATTTTCATGTTTTTTTTCCACACCTGCATATCAAAAATGAGACATATGAGGTTGTAGAGGGATTCCCCATTATTTATTTTGCCTCCTATCACATTTAGATTCGGTTGTAATAAAAATGCGTATAACAAATAAAAAATGTTAAACGTATAATTTTTTTTTGTTGAAAACCATGCGATGTTTGCAGTTATTGACCACGCCTTTTTTAACGTAAATGGAAGAATAATCCAAATTTTAAAAAGTTAGGCCATTTCGAGAAGGTTTGTGAAAGTGCCTAACCTTTGCTATTCGCTTTATTTTTCCATTTTCGTTTGTTTCTATCGTTTTAAATAAACTCAAACACGGTTAAAAAAAATGGGCGGAGCCGGCGCACACACTTGCGAAATAGTTTAGAATCAATCAAGTATTTTCCGATAGGGCGCGTTTACAACAAATTAGCAGAAAGTTAAATTTTAACCCCATTTTCCAATAGATTAAAAACAATCAAGTTCATGGTTAACACGAATTTTTCTTTTAAGAAAAGCGAAAGAAAAGAAACTTTCAATGCCACATCGTAACTGCGTTGTGACGTAAGCAAAAATGAAGGTGAGAGAGACGAGAGATGAGGAGAAAAAAACAAAAGGGGCGGTGCAATAAGAAAAAAATATGAAAAAAATGCGCGCCATCTCAATTCTTTGGCAAAAATATCTTAAAATCAAATTCCATCGATCGGATGATCGAGATCATCATCAAACTGTATTTTTTCTTCTCCGCGCTTTCCGCTTCCGGGTTCGGCGCCGGAAACGGATTTGGTGTGAAGTCGACAAAAATTGCACTTTTCCCGTCAACCGGATGCTACAGTCACGATGTTATGATGAAGCAGGTAAAAGTCTGATTGGCTTTTGTGAGATTCAGAAGTTTTCTTTGGCGAAATTCAGAATCTAAAATCTTGCAAAAGTATTCAGAATCTCGTGAAGAAAATTCTGAAATTCGAAATTCAGAATCAACTTTTTTTTTAAGGTTGGTGAACAATTAGATGAGAATGAGAATAACATAACGTGGATTCAAACATATTTGTATGAGTTCGGTTTCGGTGAAATTCCGATTCCGTCGAATTGGAATCGAATTTCGATAACTGGAATCGATGAACGAGGTTCGAATAAGACGGAAGAAGTTTTGACATTCTAGGCCATTTCAGTTGGTTTTCAAATTGTAAAAAAAATATCCCATTTTTTTGTTGTTTTTTCTTGAAATATGACCTAGGATCTGAATTCGTCGGTTTTTTAACATTTTAAGAAAAGCTTACATGTTAGTTTTTACTCGGTCATGCGCCATGTTCGGAAAAAAATACCAAAAATATATTTTTTTTTAACTGAAATGGCCGAGAATCCGAACTCGGTCACGGCGTTTCAAAACGCAATTTTGAAAACTCTAAAAACGGTCGAGAATCCAAACTCGGTCACGGCGTTTCAAAACGCAATTTTGAAAACTCTAAGAATGGCCGAGAATCCGAACTCGGTCACGGTGTGTCGAACGCAGTTTAGAGAACTCTAAGAAAAAAAACTCAGCCACATTAAAATAATTGCATTCTAACAATGGAAATTGTTTTTTTTTTCGACGATTCCTTAATGGCCTAGAAACAAAACTCGGCCACTGTTAACAAAAGCCTATTGTTCAAGAAAAAGACAACAACAACAGAGGAATTTAAACAAAAAAAAAGCGACGAGAAAAGATAGATTTTTCTCATTTTTCCACATTAAAAAAGCCGCGAGGGGGTAGGAAAGGGGGGGGGGGTTAAACAATGTTCAACCGAAAATGTAACAATTTTTACTCATGTACTTTCTAAGGTCAAATCGGTTAGTGATCAAATATTTGATTTTTTGATAAAAAAAAGAGAAAAATCAACCAAAAAAAAAAGAAGAGGAAAAAAGTCTGAAAAATTCTGAAAATAGTCGAATATCATTGAAAAAGCTTCGCTACTTATTATTTCCAGGTGAATATCTACAAAAAAATACGGGAAGCCTGATCTGGAAACAAAACGTGCCCTACGATTTCGATCGACCATTCAACATTCAAGGAGTTCTTGATTTTGCCTTGTGAGTTTTTTTTTTGCGCTCGCTATTCAATAGAGCGCGTTTTCTTTTCTTTGCAGAATGCTTCAACGACACTCCGAATATTGCACAATTTTGATGGATGACCGAAGATATCAACAATTGAGAACGGAAAATGTGTCGGTGGCAATTCTGGATCATTTTCTTCAGGTTTGACACGGGTTGTTTTCTTTTTGTTGGTTAAAATCAACGTTTTCTCGTTCAGGAATGCATGGCCGGCCTGGCGCAATTGTTAAACGCTTCCGTCGTTCAATTCTCAAATTGGCCAATATCGGATGGTTACGTTACCTCATTCA
The DNA here is from genome assembly GCA_963572285.1 of Caenorhabditis drosophilae. Classification (NCBI taxonomy): domain Eukaryota; kingdom Metazoa; phylum Nematoda; class Chromadorea; order Rhabditida; family Rhabditidae; genus Caenorhabditis; species Caenorhabditis drosophilae. The sequence goes on along the minus strand of OY751560.1, from coordinate 4,644,476 downwards.
ATCTACCAGCTGTAGCCTCATCGGTTGCCAAAACAGGTTTCAAGTGTTTTCTCACTGCCCCCCCCCCCCCTCCCCTCTTTTTACCAATAAAAAATAAATAAATTTCAATCAGGCACTCGACACTCAAGTAATGGAATGACATTTTTGGAACGATGCCAAAATCTTCTGTTCCATGTTGCGATTGTCGTGACGCGATTTTTTCAGATGAAAGTCGTCGATCGATTATTTGATGAAAAGGGTTATTCGTGGATTCGCGTTGAGAATATTGAAGCGCGTCGTCCTTTATACGGTAGCCGATCAGAATTGTTGTTCGAACCGATTCGACCGATCGATAATCGCATCAAATTCTTCGGCGCTGCCTCAACACTTCCGCCGCATCACTACATAAGCTCGTTAAGACATTTCGAATCGTTGGAAAATGACCGCCAAAATCGGATCGATATATCGATTAATCAATTCTCGAACAGTTCGAGAATTGAATTGTGTCAAACTCAACACGAAACGCGTCGAAAATGGTTGTTCGATCCTGCGACAACATCGAAATCAGAAATAATTAAGAGGAGACGCGCGCTCCGTGAGAAGTACACAGCAATTGATTGGGATCGAATCGACGATGAGAAATTTGTGCTCGTCACATTCGGAAGTGTCGCACAGGTGGATAAAATGCACACCGAGCTGATGCTGACACTGTTGACGACGTTCGAACGTCATCAGAATCTTCAATTCATTTGGCAATCGAACATGAGCCCGGATGAAATTGAGAAAATTCACAAAGCGCGAATTCCGAAAAATGTGATGATCAGCTCGTGGATTCCAATCAAGGAATTGTTGGCTCATCACAACGTCGAATTCATCATTTGTCACGGCGGCATCAATACGGTCAACGAGCTCGCACTGTTTGGTGTGCCGGTTCTTGGCGTTCCATTACAAGGCGATCAGGCGTCGAATTTGGCGAGAATCGTCGACTTGGGCTCAGCTGAATTAATGACGATTGTTGAATTGAATAGTGGAAAATTGGATGAAATGATCGGAAAAATGATTCACAATATTGGAAGGTTTGTATTTTCCAAAAAAAAAAAAAGGGAAAAAGTAGTTTTCGCGGTGAGACCCAACCAAAAATTTTGAATTAAAGTTATTGGATGCGCCTTTATTACTAGAAATGATTCCAAAAAAAGAGGAGAAAAATCGTTTTCGCGGTGAGACCCAACCAAAAATTTCGAATTAAAGTTATTGGATGCGCCTTTATTACTAGAAATGATTCCAAAAAAAGAGGAGAAAAATCGTTTTCGCGGTGAGACCCAACCAGAAATTTCGAATTAAAGTTATTGGATGCGCCTTTATTACTAGAAATGATTCCAAAAAAAGAGGAGAAAAATCGTTTTCGCGGTGAGACCCAACCAAAAATTTCGAATTAAAGTTATTGGATGCGCCTTTATTACTAGAAATGATTCCAAAAAAAGAGGAGAAAAATCGTTTTCGCGGTGAGACCCAACCAAAAATTTCGAATTAAAGTTATTGGATGCGCCTTTATTACTAGAAATGATTCCAAAAAAAGAGGAGAAAAATCGTTTTCGCGGTGAGACCCAACCAGAAATTTCGAATTAAAGTTATTGGATGCGCCTTTATTACTAGAAATGATTCCAAAAAAAGAGGAGAAAAATCGTTTTCGCGGTGAGACCCAACCAAAAATTTCGAATTAAAGTTATTGGATGCGCCTTTATTACTAGAAATGATTCCAAAAAAAGAGGAGAAAAATCGTTTTCGCGGTGAGACCCAACCAAAAATTTCGAATTAAAGTTATTGGATGCGCCTTTATTACTAGAAATGATTCCAAAAAAAGAGGAGAAAAATCGTTTTCGCGGTGAGACCCAACCAAAAATTTCGAATTAAAGTTATTGGATGCGCCTTTATTACTAGAAATGATTCCAAAAAAAGAGGAGAAAAATCGTTTTCGCGGTGAGACCCAACCAAAAATTTCGAATTAAAGTTATTGGATGCGCCTTTATTACTAGAAATGATTCCAAAAAAAGAGGAGAAAAATCGTTTTCGCGGTGAGACCCAACCAGAAATTTCGAATTAAAGTTATTGGATGCGCCTTTATTACTAGAAATGATTCCAAAAAAAGAGGAGAAAAATCGTTTTCGCGGTGAGACCCAACCAAAAATTTCGAATTAAAGTTATTGGATGCGCCTTTATTACTAGAAATGATTCCAAAAAAAGAGGAGAAAAATCGTTTTCGCGGTGAGACCCAACCAAAAATTTCGAATTAAAGTTATTGGATGCGCCTTTATTACTAGAAATGATTCCAAAAAAAGAGGAGAAAAATCGTTTTCGCGGTGAGACCCAACCAAAAATTTCGAATTAAAGTTATTGGATGCGCCTTTATTACTAGAAATGATTCCAAAAAAAGAGGAGAAAATCGTTTTCGCGGTGAGACCCAACCAAAAATTTCGAATTAAAGTTATTGGATGCGCCTTTATTACTAGAAATGATTCCAAAAAAAGAGGAGAAAAATCGTTTTCGCGGTGAGACCCAACCAGAAATTTCGAATTAAAGTTATTGGATGCGCCTTTATTACTAGAAATGATTCCAAAAAAAGAGGAGAAAAATCGTTTTCGCGGTGAGACCCAACCAAAAATTTCGAATTAAAGTTATTGGATGCGCCTTTATTACTAGAAATGATTCCAAAAAAAGAGGAGAAAATCGTTTTCGCGGTGAGACCCAACCAAAAATTTCGAATTAAAGTTATTGGATGCGCCTTTATTACTAGAAATGATTCCAAAAAAAGAGGAGAAAAATCGTTTTCGCGGTGAGACCCAACCAGAAATTTCGAATTAAAGTTATTGGATGCGCCTTTATTACTAGAAATGATTCCAAAAAAAGAGGAGAAAAATCGTTTTCGCGGTGAGACCCAACCAAAAATTTCGAATTAAAGTTATTGGATGCGCCTTTATTACTAGAAATGATTCCAAAAAAAGAGGAGAAAAATCGTTTTCGCGGTGAGACCCAACCAAAAATTTCGAATTAAAGTTATTGGATGCGCCTTTATTACTAGAAATGATTCCAAAAAAAGGAGAAAAATCGTTTTCGCGGTGAGACCCAACCAAAAATTTCGAATTAAAGTTATTGGATGCGCCTTTATTACTAGAAATGATTCCAAAAAAAGAGGAGAAAATCGTTTTCGCGGTGAGACCCAACCAAAAATTTCGAATTAAAGTTATTGGATGCGCCTTTATTACTAGAAATGATTCCAAAAAAAGAGGAGAAAAATCGTTTTCGCGGTGAGACCCAACCAAAAATTTCGAATTAAAGTTATTGGATGCGCCTTTATTACTAGAAATGATTCCAAAAAAAGAGGAGAAAAATCGTTTTCGCGGTGAGACCCAACCAAAAATTTTGAATTAAATTTATTGGATGCGCCTTTATTACTAGAAATGATTCCAAAAAAAGAGGAGAAAAATCGTTTTCGCGGTGAGACCCAACCAGAAATTTCGAATTAAAGTTATTGGATGCGCCTTTATTACTAGAAATGATTCCAAAAAAAGAGGAGAAAAATCGTTTTCGCGGTGAGACCCAACCAGAAATTTCGAATTAAAGTTATTGGATGCGCCTTTATTACTAGAAATGATTCCAAAAAAAGAGGAGAAAAATCGTTTTCGCGGTGAGACCCAACCAGAAATTTCGAATTAAAGTTGTTGGATGCGCCTTTATTACTAGAAATGATTCCAAAAAAGAGGAGAAAAATCGTTTTCGCGGTGAGACCCAACCAAAAATTTCGAATTAAAGTTATTGGATGCGCCTTTCTTACCAGAACGGTTTTGAATAGGTGGCTCCTTTGACTATGATAAAAAACACTTTTTCGTGTCGAGACCCAAACAAAAACTACTTGAACAAAACATGAAGAACATTTTAATATTGACCTACAGTAAATGAAAATGTTTGAATTTTTCAAGGCGAGACCCAAATATTATATTTGGTATGGCTTTTTTAACAAAAAAATGTATTTTTTAAATAAAATTTTCGTGTCGAGACCCATTTTCAAATTTGCAAAATGTTAATTATTTAAATCGCTTTCTGAAGAGAGAATGTTTGTTATGAGAAAATTAAGCATACTGTATTAAAGGTGCATGATGAGAAATAATGTTATAATATTCAGATATTGGTCTCGAGCCGATCAATTATCACAAATGTTGTCGGATCATCGAAAATTTCACAGAAACTATCAAAAATTCTGGCTGAATTGGGTGGCGCGAAATGGGAAAAAAATTGAAAATCGAAAAATGCTGAGATTCAAATATTTGGGCGACATGGAAAATCGATTTTGGGCGACGATTTCGATGGGAATTTGTGTGCTCATCAAATTAGCATCGATTTGAAATCAATCAATAATTTGAATTTTTTGTGATCTTGAAATGCTTTAATGTAAATAAATAAATATTATTTTGTTAAAATGGAAATTGATGGGGAAGGAAAAAAATGATTCAAATATGATACAAACAAACAAAAAAAAAAAATTTTTTTTTGGCTGAAAATTTTTTTCAGAAAATTATTTGACGTCATCTTTTTTGGCTTCTTCTTTTTCTGTTTCTTCTACTTCAGCTTCACCTTCGATTTTTGGTGAAAAGTGAAAAAATGGCTTTGAAAATTCAAATTTTTCCGCGCCCAATACGATGCTCCACAGTTACGTTTTGACCTGATTTTAACAGAAAATGAAAATTTTTCGGTTTTTGCTGAAAATTTCAGTTTTTTATTTTTTTGGTTCAAATGGAAGATGAAGTTCTGGAGAATATTTTAACACTAAAAATAATCTGAAATTTCGAATATGAAAAGTGAAAAAATGGCTTTGAAAGTTCTGAAAATGACGTCATTTTTTTTTAAATTTGACCTGATCAAAAAGTGACGTCATTTTAGACGCGGAAAAATTTGAATTTTAAAAGCCATTTTTTCACTTTTCATATTTGAAATTTCAGATTATTTTTAGTGTTAAAATATTCTACCGAATTTCAGCTTTCATTTGAACCAAAAAAATGAAAAAGTCTAATTTTTAGCAAAATTCGAAAAATTTTCATTTTCTGTTAAAATCAGGTCAAACCGTAATTGTGGAACATCGTATGGAGCGTGGGAAAAAATGGGAAAAACTCAATTTTTGATGAAAATTTCAGTTTTTTATTTTTTTGGTTCAAATGAAAGCTGAAATTCTGGAGAATATTTTAACACTGAAAATAATCTGAAATCTCGAATATGAAAAGTGAAAAAATGGCTTTGAAAATTCAAAATTTTCCGCGCCCAAAATGACGTCACTTTCAGAACTTTCAAAGCCATTTTTTCACTTTTCATATTTGAAATTTCAGATTATTTTTAGTGTTAAAATATTCTCCAGAGTTTCAGCTTTCATTTGAACCAAAAAAATAAAAAACTGAAATTTTCAGCAAAAATCTAAGAATTTTCATTTTCTGTTAAAATCAGGTCAAAACGTAATTGTGGAGCATCGTATCAGGCACGAGAAAATTTGAATTTTCTTTGAGATTCAAATATTTGGGCGACGATTTCGATAGGAATTTGTGTGCTCATCAAATTGGCATCGATTTGAAATCAATCAATAATTTGAATTTTTCGTGATCTTGAAATGCTTTAATGTAAATAAATAAATATTTTTTTTTAATGGAAATTGATGGGGAAGGGAAAAAATGATTCAAATATGATACAAACAAACAAAAAAAAAACATTTTTTTTTTGGCTGAAAATTTTTTTCAGAAAATTATTTGACGTCATCTTTTTTGGCTTCTTCTTTTTCTGCTTCTTCTACTTCAGCTTCACCTTCGATTTTCGGCTTGGCCACATCGTCAGGTTTCAGAGATTCAGCTGTGTTGCTGATGACTTCAGATGTTTCGTGATTTTCACCACCAGCCGTCGCTGTCACTGGGCTCACCAGCTTGCTCGAGTCTACTGAGACGAGAGGTCCTGGAAAACAGATTTCGAGCTGATTTTTTGTTTTCTTTTCTTTTTCCTCACCTTCCGATGAAATCAGAGTTTCAGCTACTGGAACTTCGGCTTTGTTCGAGGGGATTGTCGTTGTCGCCGGCATCGTCGGCGTCGGTTCAATCGGATCTGTCTGGTCAGCAGTCATCGGCACCGTCGCCGCGTCTTCTTCATCCGACGGCTTTTGAACTTCACCATTTTGTGATGTTTGTGCCACTTCAACATCCATGCTGAAATTGATTTTTTATTTCAAGTGAAAAGCTGAGCTGAGGTAAAAAAAAAACCTGAACCATATTCGCTCCTCCTCGACAGCTGCTGACGCACTTTCAGTGAAATAAATATCGTCTGCAAAAAAAAAAACAAAATCCTTTTTCCCGTCGTCCTCTTGTTTTTTCGTCTCGAGACCCACTTTTTTGCAGCGAAAATTGATATTTGAGACTTCGAGTCGCTTCGACGATGCGATCCTGAACGTTTCGCGCGCCGCGCCACACAAAAATCAGCCACGCCTCTTCGCAAGCTTTTCGTCGCTCCGCCTTCACCAGATTGCTTTTCTGACAAAAAACGAATTGAGGATTTTTTGTTTTGCTTTAAATGAAAGCTGAAATTCTGGAGAATATTTTAATGCTAAAAATAAGCTGAAATTTCAAATGTGAAAAGTGAAAAAATGGCTATTAAAATCCAAATTTTACCGCCTCCAATACGATGCTCCACAATTACGTTTTGACTTGATTTTAACAAAAAAATGGAAGTTTTATGATTTTTGATGAAAATTTTATTTGTTTGCTTTAAATAAAAGCTGAAATTCAGGAGAATATTTTAAAACAAAAAATAATCCGGAAATTCAAATATGAAATTCAAATTTTACCGCCTCCAATACGATGCTCCACAATTACGTTTTGACCTGATTTCAACCAGTCTAAAATGCTTCCAAGTTTTGACACTGAAGCAGAAGCTCTGTGCCGTCCGAAATTTGGTAAAGGTAATGTTTTTGGGCATTTGACTTACTTTCTCTTCGGAAAAATGACAGACATATGATAATATGAAGCAACCGACATTTCACAAGCCTCGCCTAAGTCTATCCAAAAGGACAGTCGTATTGGACGCAATAAAATTTGAATTTTCAAAGCCATTTTTTCACTTTTCATATTTGAATTTTCAGATTTTTTTAAGAATTAAAATATTCTCCAGAATTTCAGCTTTCATTTGAAGCAAAAATATAATAAAAGTCAATTTTCAGCAAAAATTGAACTTTTTCCATTTTCGGTTAAAATCAGGTCAAAACGTAATTGTGGAGCATCGTCTCGAGCGCAGTGAAAAACCACTTTTACTGGTAAACCTACACTTGACCTGATTTTAACAAAAACTGGAATTTTTTACGACACTTCACGCTTCCACGTTTTTCTTTACCGCAATTAATTGAGGAGTCGGGCGAATGAGCTTCATCGCCACTGTCGCAATCGATTTGTCCTCCATTTTTCCGATGATTCGACCGATCAATCCGCGACGTATCACATTTTGTGTGCAAATCATCACCACCTAACAGAAAACACAAAAAGAAAAATCAATAAATCAATAAAATCGATTTTTTTACCTTCCTCATGTCGCCACTTGTTGCTTTCGAGACACCACCACCGCCACCACCACCGACGCCACCGCTGCCGCCACCGACTACAACTTCATCACCTTGTTGAGTCGTCGCCGTGTTGTCGCCAACCTTCGATCGAGCTCCACCACATCCACACAATGAGCGTAACATCATCAGAATCACACGATCGCCGCGATCAATGCTCATCGATTATCAAAAAAAAAAAAAAAACTGGGAGGAGCTGGAGGAGCAGTAAAAGAGCTGACCTCTTCTACGGTTGATCTGGAAAAAAAAAACAAAGATTTGAAATGTTTGCGCGCCAACACTAAAATTGAAATGTGACAACAAAATGCAAGAGAGAGAGAGAGAGAGAGCTCAACAACAATTTTCGGATTGGAGCCCTCGCTCCTCACTCACACACCGTAGAGCCCGGAGGGGGGGGGGGGGGGGAAGGCGGGGGATTAGTGTGCCACCACCAAGGATACAAATTTCATTGCGCTGAAGAGTTTTAGACATCAGCAGCACCTCTTTGATATTTTTAAATTAACCAAAAAAAAAAAATTGTCAAAAAGTACAGCATTTTGTCCGGAAATTGTGGAGAGCAGCATAAAAGAGCACCTCAGCTTCTCACAGCAAAAATTCTCGAGGCGGCGACGGGGAGCGGGGGGGGGGAGCTTCTCCCCACGAAATTCAAGAACAAAAAATGATGATGATACGGGTGGCTGGGTGTGGGGTGATGATGGTGACGGTGGTGGTGGTGGTGCTGGTTTCCATAGTAAGTTCCAGTGTGTGATAAATTTCGACAAGAGAGAGACAGAGACAGAGAGCGTCAGACAGTCAGAGAGACAGAGAGGAGAAGCACACGAGAGGAGCAGAGAAAAAGACGTATTATTATTATGTATAAATATGGCTTCTGGAAATTTTTAGTCACATCTCATTGTTTGTTGTCAGCTGAGAGGAGGAGAAAGGTGAGAAAAAAGAGAGCGGAGGGAGAGAGGAGGAGGGCAGGTAGGGGGGGGGGAAGGGAAAAGCTGAAATTATTTCATAAAAGACACAAACAAATTTCTAAACAAGGGAAAAGAAGGGGAGGAGAAGAAAGAAGAAAAGCTCTGTTTAATAATTTTTCTTCTTCCCCCCCCCCCCCCCCCTCCTCTCTCTGCTTTTTCTCGAAGAAAGAAAACAACGTCACAACGCTCTTACACAATTTTGTAGCTGCTTGTAATTTAGTCCTAGTCGAGCGTTTCTTTTTTTTAGATAAAAGTTTGGTTGGTCGAATTGTAGCATCGCTACGAATTATTGCATTTAGTGGACAATATTCCGCAATGCCGATGACTTTTTTTCTGAACGAGAAGAAAAAATAAAGAGGTGGAAAAGGTGAGAAATAGGTGAAACTTACCGACTCAAATTTTCAGGTTTTTCAGTTTCAGACGGAAAATACAATTTAAATGTTTTTTTCCAGTCAAAAATAAGACATGGGATTTATAACTTTAAAATGTTGAGGATAACAAAAGCACTGGCCTGGTTAGGAATCGAACCAGCTACCTTTCAATTAATGTGTCAACAGCAGAACCAGTCGGCCACGACGACGTAAAATATTTTCTACTTTCATTGATGTTTCATAGTTAACAATAAATCAATATTTATACAATCAATTTATTGAATTGATGCTTAATTTTAAGACACAAAAATCAAAAGTTTAAAAAGATGAAAATCGTCGAAGAACTTTGATCAAGATTTGGCGCTTGCGACCAATTTTCGCTAGAAAAAAACAGCAAAAAGAGCCAAGCGAGAAATGATGATCAATCTGAAATTGTTTGTCGGGTTATATTTTTATCGATTTTTTTTTTGGGCTTCAGCACTTACTCACAAGTAAAAGTATATGAAGGAAAAAAAAAGAAGAAAAAATGAACAAAAACACGTTTGACATTTAATCCGACTCTCCGGCCATCAACTCCCAGAATTCTGAAAAATGATCATGTTCAAATTCAATGCTTTGTGACAACAACGAACCTTCAAACTCGATTTTTCCCGATCCATCCTCATCAATCTCATCGACAGCTTCTTCCAATTGTTGATCAGTCAAGTCATCAGCAATCTCTTTGAGCAACGCTTTCAACGTCGGTCGCGAAATGTAGCCGTTGCCTTCTTTGTCGAAAAGACGAAACGCTTCACGCAATTCCTTCTCCAACGTCTCCTTATCAACCGTGTTGGCGACCGTGTAAACGAGCGCACAAAACTCATCAAACTCCAATTTTCCCGAACCGTCGGCGTCGAATTTGCGAATCAGCTTGCGAAGCGTCTGCGAACAATAAAGGGGTATTCAAGCGTCGGGCGCTTCGCTTTTTACCTTCTCATCGAAATCCTGCTCCATTCCGTGCATGATTTGACCGATTTGTGTGGCCATGATGTAGCCTTGCTTTCCACGATCAAAAGCATCGAAGAATTTCTGGTATTCTGAAGTGGATTTTTATGATAGGCGCCTCTTCAGACACAATTTTTCTTACCCTCAATTTGTGATCCGTCAATTTCAGCAAGAATCTCTTCAATATCTTCAGCCTGGAATAATTGCGAATTTTGTTGGTTTTTGTCGTGAAAAGAAACAGAAAAGAGGAAAAACTCACCATGATGAAAGTTGTTGTTGTGATATGAAATGGCAATCAACTCACAAACCGATGAGGGGATCCAAGATGAGTAGGAGGCGAAATGGGCGGCGAATATCGATATTATTACAACATCTACACAGAATCTGAGGAAGAGAGAGAGAGAGAAGCCAATGGGAGGGAGAGCGCACACACACATAAACAAGCGTCGTGCTCTTCTGCCATCTCCAAGATTATTTCTGAGGCTTCTGTTGATTTCACATTTCGAATGAATGGTAAGGCAGAGAGAAATAGAGAAACGATGAAAAATGATTGATAAGTGAGGAGGTATTAGAGAAATTCGGAATTGTTGGTTGTAACTAACTGGAATCCTATCTTCTCTCTCCTCTTCTTTCTCGACGATAACATGTGGGGGATGAAAAAAGAATGAAGAAAAAAAAGAAAGAAAATGCCGTTGTACTTCATTTTCTTTTTCTCTTCATTCGATCATTGATTGGTTTCTTATCTGAACTAAATAAAACAAAGGGAACAATTCGAAATTTCCACAAAATTGTGGAAAACTAGTGAAAGAATGAAGGAAAAGCAAGAAAAACATGATGTTAAGAGAGAAATATTATTTTTAAAGTTTTTAGATAATATTTGAAAAATTATTTGCTAGGTTTTCTAGAAAAAAAGTGAATTCCTGAATAAAATATGGAAAAACATTTTTTTTAACAAAAAAACCTTAAAAATGCGAAAACGTTAACAAAAATTAAATTTTCGGTAATTTAAAAAAAAATTAATTAAAATGCTTAATTTTAATTTTCTAAATTAACATTTCAGCATAAAAACTTTAAAAAAAATGCTTCCAGACACCAATTGTCATCAAAAAATCTCAATTTATTAAAACCGTATGAAATGCATAACAGTGTGAGACTTTGTGAACAATTTGCAATTATGTGCCTTTAATGTACTGTTGTTTTTAAAAAAATAACAAAAGTACCGAAAAGTTCAAAAAAATTCGAATTTTTTTTGGAAATGCGTGATTAAGTCGTAATCTTAAAAATTATTTTTCCTTCCAAAAAAAATTGCTCATACTTTCAATAAACATCACTTTTTCTTCCCCGTCTCTTCCCTCCCTTCCTCACCACCATCACCACCACCAATAATACTCCTTTGTTTCAGTTATCAGTTTTTCTTCTTTTTTTCTGTGCGGAGCAAACTAATTTTTGTTTTCTTTGTTCTTTTTTCAATTTTAATTATCAAAAAAAATTCCAAAAAAAAATTTTTTAATTTTTTAACTACCGTAATCTCGCTCCAGCGTACAACTAAAGTGTAGCCGCATTTTTGGCAACATTTTCAGTTTTCATCGAGAAATTGCAGCTAAAAATCCCAATCCACTATTGTTAAACTGCGTATCACAACGCATTAGCTGCGCTGCTACTCACCGAAATTCAAATGTGCTCTGACGCACTGAGAAAAAATTTTTTTTGATTTCAAACTTTGATGGCGAAACGTATTAAACCGTCAATAATTCCGCTGATTATTATTTAAGCTGGGTCACGTTCCACCCCCTTCCCCTCATGGAATTTATGATTTCATTTCTCGTTTTTTTTGTCGATTTTTTCCTGAAAATCATCCAAATTTTCTGTCTTTGATACTGTAAACCGCTTAATTTTTTTCTTTGCCAAAATTTTTGTGCAGAAAGTGTGCAAGGGGAAACCATTTGACACTGAGTTTTTGCCTTCGCGCTCATTGAAGCCTAGCCTAGGTTATTGGGGTTTCTCGGTCACTGAGGATTGTTTTTTTGGTTTTCTCGGCCACTGAAAACGGATTGTATTTGGATTCCTCGGCCACTGAAAACCAATCGTATTTGGATTCCTCGGCCACTGAAAACCAATCGTATTTGGTTTCTTCGGCCACCGATGACCAATCATATTTGGTTTCTTCGGCCACCGATGACCAATCGTATTTGGTTTCTTCGGCCACTGAAAACCAATCGTATTTGGTTTCTTCGGCCACTGAAAACCAATCGTATTTGGTTTCTTCGGCCACTGAAAACCAATCGTATTTGGTTTCTTCGGCCACTGAAAACCAATCGTATTTGGTTTCTTCGGCCACCGATGACCAATCATATTTGGTTTCTTCGGCCACCGATGACCAATCGTATTTGGTTTCTTCGGCCAATGAAAACCAATCGTATTTGGTTTCTTCGGCCACTGAAAACCAATCGTATTTGGTTTCTTCGGCCACTGAAAACCAATCGTATTTGGTTTCTTGGCCATTGAAAACCAATCATATTTGGTTTCTTCGGCCACCGATGACCAATCATATTTGGTTTCTTCGGCCACTGAAAACCAATCGTATTTGGTTTCTTCGGCCATTTCAAACAAATCATATTTGGATTCCTCGGCCACCGAAAATGAAGGTTCCGACCGATTCTGGTCAGCTATGGTTGAGAATCAATTAAAACGCCGACGACGACAAGAAACTTGTGTTTTCTCCAATCCCAAAAAATTTTCAAGTGTGTCAATAAAAAAATGTCATTTCCCATCCCCCCCCCCTCCCCGTTGTGGCATGAAAATGTAAAAAAAAGAAAAAAAAATCAAAATCGAATCAGACGCACAATTTTTTCGATTTTAAATGTTTGTTTTTCAATTTTTCTCCCCTCCCCCCCCCCCCCCCCCCGTTTCCTTTATCGATTTTTTTCAATCTTCTCCCTGAGATTTTCCCCATTTTTCTTCTTCATAAAACCCCCCCCCCCCTCCCAAAAAAAAGGCGATAAAAAGTTGGGTGTAATTGCGTATCATCGTTGTTGTCATCATCATCATCCCAAACTCTACGATTCACTTGAAACTGACAAGATCACTGAGAACAAAGAGACGGCAGACGAAAAAGACGAAAACCATGTGGCAAAAAATAGTGGGCAAAGATGAGGAGACACAGAGAGAGCGAGATGGCGTTTGACGATTTTTTTTTTTTTTTTTGAGAATGAAAAGATGGAAAATGCGCAATTTTCGATTTTTTCAATAAAATTTTTCAAGAAAATTCTTGATTCGAATGACCTTCCGACGATGATCGGAAAAGAAACAAAAAATGTCATTTGATCTTCAAAATTTTTCGTTCAAATTTTTTCCCAAAAAAAAAATTTTTTTTTCTGTCTAATGAAAATCTCTTCCTACAGTAATTTCTGTCTCTTATCTTATCAGATTACATCAAAATCCTGTTTTTCTATCTCCCCATGAGATTCGACAGAGGCACAGAGAAAGAGAGGGAGAGAGAGAGAGAGAGACAGAGAGAGAGAGAAAAAAAAAACGATTTTTTTCATTTTAAAATGGATTTTTATTAAATTTTTTTTTTGATTTGCGATAATAAATTTTTACGAGTCGTCCATCAACTCGTAAAAAATTGTTTCCTCTTCACCTTTTTTTCCATTAATTTTATTTTAATTTGCCGCATCGTGTCGCGTTGCGTTTCGCGTCGCGGTTTTTTGTGTTTTTGGTCTGCCTCCTTGATATTGAACCGATCCTTGTCTCGATGCTGCCACTACTGTAGCACAGTTTTAAAAGTGTGTGGAGATTGTTTATTGTTGTCTCCCTTTAATTTCCGACCTCCTCATTTTTCTTCTTCAGACAACCGAGACACACTTTTCTTCTGGAGGAGGCGCGCGCGCATTACCGAAACGGTTTCGGGCAAGGAGATCGGTCGAATTTGAATGCTAGAGGCGATCAATAGAAAGGTGAGAGCATTTTTTTATTTGCGTAAAAATTTGCAACGATACTCCGCCGTTATTTTCATATCAATTTTTCGTAATCAATTATCGATTTTTTTTTTTTTTTGATATCATCAATGCATGGGAACAGTAGCAGGCGAAACACAAAACAAAAATTCAAATAAAATTGGGCAAGAAGAGAGAACGGAGAGGAGAGGAGAGGGAAAAGATAACTACAAATTTTGAGGGAACATGCAGAGAGAGAGACAGAGAGAGAGATAAGCTTCTTCCCTCCCCCCCCCCCCCCCACCACCCCGTTTTCAACATTTCTTCCTCCTTTTAATGCAAATTCAATGGGGCAGGAGGGGAGGGGGGGGCTACAAAAAAAACGCTGAAAAATCGATTTTTTTCAGATCATTATGGGTGCATCATCAAGCCGTGGTGACAATGGATGCTGGGCATGGAGCCAGTGAGTTTTTTTTTAAATAAAATTTTCCATTTTATTACGCTTTTTATATTTTTTCAATTAAAAAAAAATGGGAAAAATTTGTTTTTTTTCTCGTCTGCTTCTCTGCGTCTCCCCGATCAGAATTGTGTTTTTTTTACTTTTAACACCTTCTCTCTCTCTCTCTCTCTCTCTCTCTCTCTCTCTTCCTCACTGTTTCTTTTTGTCTTCGTCTCCAAAAAATGTATGATCTCTCTCTCTCTCTGTGTGACATGACACGGACGGACGGTGGGTATTAATATCGATTTTTTCTCAAACAAGGAGGAGGAGGAGAACAACTACGTCATAGTTTTTTTTTGTGTGTTTGTTTTGCTTGATCGGTGTTTTTTTTTTTTTTTTGTGTGTCATTTTTTGTTCGGTCGGGTTTTTCGGGTCTTGAAACGATCACCCCCTCCCCCTCCTCCTCCTCACTCACTACTCGCCACACTATTTTTTTTTCTTCTCTCGAGTTTCAATTTTTTAAGGTCTCGCAACGACGAGAAGCAAATGATGAAACGACCGAAGAAGTTGCCGTCGAAATTGAGGTTGAAGTGAGTTTTGAGCGGTAAAAAACCCCCCCGTTTTTTTTTTCGGTGTTTTTCTTCTTTGGTTTCTTTTTTTTTTGGTTTTCTAATCACATCGAGACTCATTTAACTTTTGGGAGTTGTGCGCCTTTAAAACAAAGAAAAAGCGTAATATTTTTGAAAAAAAACGTTTTTGTAGTTTCAATAGAGCGTATTTTCCTTTATGATTAAAGTTGGAGCAATTTTTCAAATATTCAAGTGTTCAATAGAGCGTACTTTCTATCAATGTCAAAAATTGAAAGAAAAGTTTGAATAAAAGAAATTTCAATAGAGCGCATTTGCTTTTTTTTTCCCGCCATTTTTTCTGTGCTCAAAAAAAAAGTTGGAAAAAACAAGAGAAGAAAATTTTCTACAGAATTGGCGGCGGTCAAAACAATCGACGAAATCGCGATGAGACATTCGAGTGGGAAGAAATTCCGACACCATCGATCTGCGATCATCGCGACACGATTCATTCAGCCGACACGTCGCCAACCATTCCACCATCGGCGCCAACACAGGAGCGACTGATGCAGGTTTCGTAGAATTATTCGATTTTTTTGGTTTGAGCTTGAAGCCGCCGCCGCCGCCGCCGCCGCATCAACGTTTTTCCATTTCTCGTTTCTCTTCCACCTCTTTTCTCTCGTTTCCATTGACGTCATCGTTAGGAAAAAAAATTTTTTTTGTTCCCCCCTTAAAGTTCTTCTCCTCGATTTGGTGACTGATAAGAATGAAAAAGCAGCTCAGCGGGTACAATTTTGTTCTCCCGCTGTGCACAAAGAAAAATTTTGATCTACTTTCCCCCCCCCCCCCCCTTTTTTTTTGCAGAAAAAATTGATTGAAAGTACAAAAATCACCGAATTTTTTGTCAAAAAACGAAATTCCTGATAAGACCCAATTGATTGGAGCATCGAATGCGCCTTTGAGTTATTCAGAGAAAAGAGAATAGCAAAAAACACTTACTCAACACGAGAGAGAGAGAGAGAGAGACGCAGACAAAATGAGCGCGTCGCGGTTGGCGTGCGGTTTGTTAGTCTCAACGCGAAATAAAAAAGTTTTCAAGCTGTGAAGAATTCTTTTAGAAGTTTAAGCTCCTCCTCCTTCCTTTTTTTTAGAAAATTCTGATAAAATTTCCTTTCTCTTTTCCCCCTCCTCTTCCTTCAACACTATTTTGAGTTTTCTCTCTTTCTCGTGCTTCTCTTTCATGTGATGACTGAACGTGACCATGGATTTTTTTTTGAATGGGCGCCACAGTAATCTCGAATTTTTCTGGCGTCACGGTGAAGGAAAACGGAAAAAACAGAACTCCTCTTATGGTGTCGTAAACATGCTCTATTGCTAATGTGAATTGAAATCGTTGGATACTCAGTCAACGTTTTTTTTCTCTTGAATGAAGTACGCAATCAAATATTTTTTGATTTCTTTTTTTTTGGCGCCAAGATTTGAATCGATTTTTTCGAGTTTTTTTTTTAAAAATAAAAAACCAACCAAACCGGATCTTTTTGTTTTGTTTTGTGTTGTTCACCAAAAATAGTATCAAAATACCATCAATTTGAAGTTGCCAAATTACAACACACAAAAAAAAATATGTAGTAGAGAGAAAGTCAGTGAGAGACACGGAGACACAGAACACGATGCGCCTTTAAATGTTGTTTCCAGGCCCCGCCCACCTCCCGCAACTTTCGAAAGAAGAAAAAAACTGGCTTTTTTATGACTTTTTCCTTCTTTTTCTTTATCACCGAGCCCTCCAAGCATTGATTATAACACCTTTTCTGGGCTACCAACGCTTCCTCCTCGGCCTCAGTTTTGTTCGTTGATTTTTTGCTTCTTCACCACCCCCCCCCCCCCTCCCGCCTCGCCCCAAATCGGGGATTTCACCATCCACCTTTTGCATCATTCGCACTAAACAATGGTCGCTTCGTATTCGTTCCTTTTCGAGAAAATTACCGAATTCATCGAACTTCGTGGATCGACGGTTAGTCAATTTTGAAATTTGGTTTCCGGGCTTTGCGAGAAAATCTTTTTTGGCGCGGGAAACATTCTTTTTTAAATTTCTTATTACTTTATCACAAAGAGAGTGGTCTGAAATTCAGGAAGAGCTGGCCATTTGGCCGGGCTCAGAGCCTTGAGAACATTAAAAAATGCTCACACCTCTATAGCTAAGCCTTGCCCAAAATCTTTTAGTCTGAAATAGTGTAGTGGTTGAAATGGAATTTTATCAGTGGGAGGGTCGCAAGTTCGATTCCATTTTAGCGCAGCTTTTGGTTCTCATTTTTTATGAGTTTGGCAAAAATATTTGAATATTTCAGATCATCAGCTGTTTTCCATATCCAACGAGTCGATCGTCAAGTCCGTCAGCGACCAACTCTGAAAAAGCCCAAAATGATCATCGCGCATTTTGTGACGCATTTGGTCGACTTGTTCAGGTTAGTTAGTCATCATCAAATCATGAATTTCGAAACGACACTCCGCGTTTACACTAAAACAAACATTGAAAAAGGAATCAAAAACACTTCTTCTTCTTCTTCTTTTTTTGTGTGTGTTTGATGACGTCACTAACGCCCACTATTTAAAAATAAATAATAACAACAACAACAACACTCCGCAATTCCGGTGAGAAGCGAAACTCGTGCGAGTTTTGAAAATGATTGCTTATCAAATTTTATCATTAAAAAGCCTGAAAATAGTGAGAGACGTAGAGAAAAAAGGGGAAATTTTGGGGTTTCGATTGATAAAGAAATTAGCTCGGAAAACCCACAAATTTGATTTATTATACAACTGCGCTTTCCTCCCCCCCAAAAAAAAAAAAAGAAAATCGGCCGACCGAAGAAGACAACAAAATGTCGTCGAATCAACCCGCATCACCGACGACACCACCGAACTCGGCATTGCTCAAACATCGGCGAGCATCATTGATGCTCTCCAAAAACTATTCGATCGATTTGTGCACACTGGACGAGGAACGAAATCATCGCGACGAGACCCAACTACTCGATGAGTCGCACAGCAGTTGTTCGGTGAATGATATTGTTGGAAGTTTGACGAATCACAGTCAGCAATCGATCGCCTCCACGTTGATTGTCAAACGTCGGATGGCGGCGAGAGTGAGAGCACCGAAAATGGCTGATCTTTGGCACATGAGATATCACGAAGCAAGTTTTGATCTTGGCCGACGTTTGGGAATTGGCCGAAGGACACTTTCATGTGATCAACAACAGGTAATCAATCAATCAATCGATCAATCGATTCATCCTTTTCGTTTGGCGAAAGAGCGGAGTGTTGTAAAAACACAATTATTTGGTGTGTAAAAAAAATATTTTTCACCGGCGGAAAAATGGCGGCGGGTTTTTGAACCATCGTTATTTCGTTTCGTTTGTAATTGTGGAGCATCGTTAATATTTTTCAACTAGAAAATGTGGAGTGTCGTTGGAAAATATTTAACCCCCTTTTTTCTACGCCGGAGTGTCGTAATGGATAACAATCAATTTCTTGTTGTTGTTTTTTGTTTGGGTGAAATGGCGGAGTGTCGTTGTTTTCCGAAAATTCCAAGCTTTTCTTTTGACTTTTTTGAATCGTAAAAGCGGAGTGACGTATAAAAAAAATTGAGAAAACCAAGCGTCGTTTAATTTTCCCCAACAATTTTTTAATCCGATTTAATTCTCTTTTTCTTCGTACGAAAATTTCTGCGGCGATTTGTTATCGCCGAGCGGCGAAGAAAGGAGACAAAAAAATGATGTTTGGGATTTTTTTTTTGGCAGGTTTCCGTCGAAACAATGGCGATCACCGCGCTGCCAATGGATATTTGGCTGAAAGAGCGTCTGAAAAAATGGGTTCAGTTGTCGGGACACGAAGGAAGCATTGTGCCAGCGACACCGCACACGCTCTACAAGAAACAATGCGCGAACTGTGGCGAAGGTCGAGCTTACAAAAATATTGCCAAGGATCGATTTTTGACCGGCTTCACGCCCAAATATTATAATGAGCTTGAGAAGAATGAGGAGCGTAAGTGCGATTTTTATTGATTGATTAGGGGAGAGGAAAAAAAAATCAATAATCGATTGATTTTTTTCATTTTTAGACTTTATCGAAATCGAAGATCTCCTACAACAATTCGCTGATCCGACAAAGACGGCGATAATGGATATCAAAATCGGCACGCGAACATTTCTCGAGTCGGAAGTGTCGAACACAAAGAAGCGCGGCGATCTGTTCGAAAAAATGATGGCGATCGACGGCGACGAGCCGAACGACGAAGAGCGAAAATGTCGCGCCATCACCAAACTTCGCTACATGCAGTTCAGAGAGCGCGAAAGCAGCACAGCCCAATTGGGATTTCGAATCGAGGCCGCCAAACGACTGGAAGGAACGCTGGAGAAGAACTTCAAAAAGGTGCGAACCGTTGACGATGTGGCGACGACGTTTGTCAACTTTTTCGGCGATCAACGAAATCGATGCCGACGCGAATTGATCGATCGATTGAAAGCGATGAGAAAAGCGATCGAGAATTCAACATTTTTTGCCGAGCATGAAGTATCCGATTTTATTGATTGATTTTTTTTATTGATTTTTGCCGCCGTTCAGGTCGTCGGCAGCAGTATTCTCATTGTTTTCGACACTGAAAAGATCGGATGTTGGATGATCGATTTTGCCAAATCATCGCCAGTCGGTCAGGGACGATCGTTGAATCATCGGACACCGTGGGTTCCCGGCAATAATGAGGATGGCTATTTGATAGGCATTGACAACTTGATCAAGGTCTCGCTCCCCTTCTTCTCCCAAGCCTTTGCCCCAATTATTGATTGATTTTCAGATTTTTGAGGATTTACCAGAATATGGAAAACATCCAGATGATCAGCTTTTGGTTACCGAAGAAGTTGTGGCGAGAATGAAAAGCTCAAAATCAACCCTTTCTTGATATTTTCAATTTTATAGGTTTTTTCCCTAAATTACTGTAGTTACCGTACTCATATCGTTTTCTCTCTCTCTCTCTCTCTCTCTCTCTCGTCGTCTCCACATTCGCCATAATACCTCTTCCTCCTCCTGCTCCTCGTCCGATTGTTGTTGTTGAGCTGCTCTCATCAACTTGAACTACCGTATGACTTGTCATCATTGATTCTGTAAATTGTTTGGCATAATTCTCAGTGATTTTTTGAGAAATTTTTTTGCCCCCCCCCCCCCCTCTCCCCCCGACATTCTCTCGCCCCTTTTCCTCTCTCTCTCTCTCTCTAAATGTTTCCACCAACTGTTTTACTGGGTATTTTTTTTTGTTTTGCAGAAAATTATAAAGATTTACAGATTTTATATTGTAACCGTTGCAAGACCAGTTTTGAAAATGTTTGGGTTTGCGCCTTTAAACAATTTTTTTTTTGCTTTTTGTTCTAAACAACCCGGAGCTTAATGATATTTTTTGTGAGAACACATTGCAGTAAGTTTAAATGGTTGCAAGACCAAAGTTCTTGAAACTGATCGAGAAAAAAACTCTGAATACGGTATGCTCCTTTAAAAAAAATTTCGAAGTTTGCGCTCAATAACAAAAGTGAAGTTTGAGCAATCGACACTTTCCATTGATCCAATCAACTTGAAAGCACATTGTTCTCTTCCCCCCTCTCCCCCCCTCGACTCGCGGGCGGCTTGTCTTGATGATTGATAAGAAATTGCTCCAAAAAGTGATGGTTGCCTGATAAAAACTCCTAAGACGTAATAAAAAATAATTTCTCCTTATAAAATTGGGAGGGGGGAGAGGGGCTTCCTTTCAGAATTTCCGAATAAATTGGTGACGCCAGGGTGAACTGTAAAAAAAGAACTCTGAAGCCAGATGATGTCAAGTCAAGATATCTTTCGACTCGGCTTCAGCCAGGTGAAGGCGAAGCGATCAATAATCTGATCGCTTCTTGATTTGTATTGCTGAAGTCCAGCTTGAATGAGATTGAAGCTCAAGCTTTCTATTTTTCAAGTCAGCCGCATGATGCTCGTCATCCCGAACAGAAACCGAATTGATACCAGTGTCAAACCGTCGCCATTTAAAGGCGCAACACAAAAAATCGATATTTTTTTGAGCTTTTGTCACCAATAACCTTCTGAATCAAGATTTTATGGTTTGCGCCAGAGCACGTTTCATCAATCAGAATTTGCGTCATCGAAAAGCAGCACAAAAAGTGGACAATGGCTGTGGAGTTGTGTGCTACTGTATGGTGGCCGAGGTGACTGTGTACGCAATGACACACCGCATGCATTTTAGTTTACGCGCATTTCAGTGGTACGATAGCTCACCGTTATTTTTCCTTACTGTGTTTTTGCGTTTTGCATGTTCTTATCTTTACGCGTGTTGTTACTTTTTTTTTTTTATCTTTAAAAAATTAAAATAAAATAAAATTTGTTTTTCCCATTAAAAAAATAATTGCAGAGGAAAAAAGTGATAAAGTGGACAGAGAAATGTAAAATATGATCTTTTCGCCACTTCTCATCCCAGTGCTGAAAGACGAAATTCAACCAAAGCAAGAAGTAACAAAGCGAAAATTTTTTTTTTTAAATTAAAAAAGAGAAGGAAATCTTTTTTTCCAGCATCCGAAAGAAATGGTTGGCAAGAAATCTCATTATTTATCGATTTTTTGTTTCCTTCTTTAATTTAAAAAAAATTAGGCCTAAAAATGTTAAAGAGAAAAATAAAACATTTTTTTTGATCTACCCGCGATTGCGTTGGTTTTATGGATTTTTGTGACGAGTCGAGTTTGATCAGATTTGAAAAATGCTGAGAATTTGTGATTCTTTTCATTTCTATTTGGTTCCTTCTTCTCGCCAAGGTTGGTTTGTTTGGTGTTATTTTTTTTAAATCTGGGCCGCGCCACGGCCCGGAAAGCAAAACAAAAAAAACAAATGAATATTCTTCAGAAAACCCTTCAATACTAACCATTCACCCATTTCGGCTTGTAGCTTTTTCGTGTGCAAAAAAGAAATGTCGCAAAACTATCATGCAACAACGTTTGGAAGTGAAAGCCCGGCAGCGTTGAACGCGATGCAAAATGAGACGGCGAACGGCTCGTTGAATTTTGGAGGAGCGTGCGGCGGCGGCGGCGGCGGCGGTGGCAGCGCGTGGGCAACACCGACAAGATATTCGGGGTCCTATGAAGGTTTTGGTTTTGCTCCAAAGGTGAATTGAATGCGAGTTGCGGCGGGTGAGAGAAGCCAAAATATTTTCAGCATAACAATTGGCGGACTTCAACTCCCCGTCGCTCTGAATTTCATACGGATTGTTCAAGCCGTGTTCGTCTCGTTGACTTGAATAATTCGTCGTATAATTCAACAACATTTTCCAATTTTTCACTTACAAATTCGCTGAGGTAAAAAAAACAAAAAAGGAAGAAAAGAACCGATTTTTTATTGGATTTCAGCTCTCGCTCATTTATCCGCTGTACACTTCCAGTATGGGCGGTCGACTCGAGCGGCAACGTGTCGCCAACTGTGACACTGTCGGATGTGCTCAAGAATAAGGCTCTTTTCGAGTTTGCCACCGACAAAAACGGCTGTCGCTTCTTGCAAGAACAATATCCGACAATGTCGGACGGCGGCGGAATTCATGACGAGATTTTTTCCAAAATGGTTGAAAATCGTGAAACGTTTTTGGTGAGCTTTTTGTTTTGCAACTGCGGTGAGTTTAAGATTTTTTTTTGCGATTTTCAGACAATGTGCCGAAACATGTTTGGCAATTTTTTTGTTCAACGAATTGTTGAATGCTCGAAGACTGAAGAGCAAGAAATAATGATGGAGCACTTGGTGACGGACATGTTCAATCTTTGTTTGGATAAAAGCGCGTGCCGGGTTATTCAGCTGGCAATTCAGGTTTGCTTCGTTTTTGATTTTATTGCCTCATCTGATGGTTTGTTCACCTCTCCAGAAGTTGGATATTCACTTGGCGTCAAGATTGGCTCAAGAGTTGCGTGGCGCCGATTTGGTTCGAATGAGTGTCGATCAAAACGGGAATCATGTGATTCAAAAGGTTTGAAAAACCGCCAGAAACGATACTGATTTTTAAATTGTTTCTTTCCAGATCATCAAAACTCTGCCAGTCTCAGCTTGGGATTTTGTTGTCGAGTTTTTCAACAAGGACGAACATCTGATTTCGGTTTGTCAAGACAAGTACGGTTGTCGAGTGGTTCAGTCGACGATTGAAAAGTTGTCGGAGAATCCGAAAGGTGGCGACTATAAGCTTCGCGTTGACTTGTTGCACTCGCTGATGGACGGCATCTCTAGAAATTGCGCACAATTGGCATCGAATGAGTTTGCCAACTATGTCGTTCAGCACGTCATCAAGTCTGGCGGCCTAATGGAAACTTATCGTGACGTCATCATTGAGAAGTGTCTTTTGTAAGAATGAAAGAAGGAGAGAGAGAGTGTTGGGCTGAAATTATTCCAAGCAATTTTTAGACGAAACCTTCTTTCAATGGCACAAGAAAAGTATGCGTCACACGTGGTTGAAGTCGCATTCCTCTTTGCTCCGCATCATCTGATGTGTGAAATGATGGATGAAATATTCGATGGTTATTTTCCTCATCCGTAAGAGAAAAAGCTTGATACTTTTGTTTTTGGTATTCTAAGGCGATGATTTTTCAACTTCTTCCAGTGACACAAATCGTGATGCTCTTGATATTCTGCTTTTCCATCAATATGGAAATTATATCATTCAACAAATGATCAATATTTGCTCGTCAGCTGTTGCATCGCAAAAGTTTGCCTACATATTCATTCAGCCATTGAATCATTGATTTATCGATTTTTTTTGTAGAGAGCGCAATTTGAGTGAATCGGAAGTCAAGAAGTATTCGACATGGATGGAACGAATAAAGGAGCGAGTGTCTGGAAACACGTCACGCCTTGAGCGATTCTCATCGGGAAAGAAAATCATGGAGGCTCTTAATCGATCAACCAGCGCGTTGTCGATTCATTAATAGAAGGAAAAATGAATGGAAGGAAGGAATTTATCGATTAATTTTTATTAATTTTGTTTTAATTGTTTTGATCAATCTGCAAATGGTTTCCTTTGCCCCGCCCCGTCTCCTACCTGTTCCCTTCCCGGCGTTTTTTTTTCTCACTAATTCTAGTAATACTATTTATTACCATTACATAATCCAAATAATTGCCAACAAAATTTACCGATTTTTAACGGCCCAACAATTGATTTTCTATTTTATTGCACGTTTTCTTAAATTGTGAATGAAGTTTTTATGCTAAGAAAAAAAGTGGTAAGAAATATATTCTGAAGCTAACGATTTTTTTCTTTTCGGAAGATCAAGGCGAAGCAAAGAAGTGAGTAGGTGTGACGGCTACATAAGAACCACGTGAGTTATGTCCCTTTAAAATGCGAGTTGTGTCTCTTGAAGAACTATTTTGCGCGCCATTTTTTGTAAAAATCCGACTCCAGATTTTTTAATTCATCTAAACTTGTAAGTTGGTTCTTCATCAGCAAAACATTTAAAAAATTGAAGATTTTTTTAAGCATTTTAAGTTTTTTTTAAATCTTCTGATGTTGGTTTTAATATTGTGGACTACAGAATTTTAAGCACCTCATCAAAATAAAAAAAGTCAAGCCACCTAGGGGACTCGAACCCCTGACCTTAAGATTAAAAGTCTCACGCTCTACCAACTGAGCTAAGGAGGCCACAAGCACTCTTTTCATTTTTCTACCTATCTATTAATAGCCAGTAAAAATTCAATATTTATTTCCATTTTTTATAAACTATGTGCTGGCGGCGGAAAGCTTTTTTTTCAGCGCTTTTTTGGAATTTATTTTTATTAAAAAAAAAAACAATCATTGAAGAAGGCAGCCAATTTTTAGTTTTATATAAATTTTTAAATTTTTTTAAATTTCCTAAAAAATTAACAAAACTAAATATTTAAATTATTTTAATAAAAATTAAAAATTTTATGCCAAAAAAAATTCGATGAGTGAAAAATATTATTATATTATCTCTGTCTAATAACGTGACGGTGTCTGCACACATTTACAGTCTACCGTAATCCATCAAATTTTTATTAATTATTTTCGACGTTTAAATCGATTAAAGTTGTCAATCTTGTGGGAACATTTATTTTGGAAAATGTCGGAAATAAATTTTAATTAAATAAATTTTATTTTTAAGAATTGTTTTTAATGAAAATTCAATTCTCCGGCGAGCTTCTTCTCAAAATCCTTGAAGATTTTGATCAAAAATTATCGGGGGAAAACCTAATGAAAAACGAAATGGCAAACAAGTTTTTCAAATGGAATTTCCAGATGTCTCATTTTCTCTTTTTCTCTGCTTCTCTCTCCTTCTTCTTCTTCTTCTCTACGCCTCCTTGCTTCGTTCACTCTCTCATTGAAATGAGTCGAATCTCTTCTTTTGGATGTCATTTACATCCCAAGTCGCTTCTCTGCTTCTCTCTGCTCTCTCTCTCTCTATTCAAGTAGCCTTAGTGATTTGCAGTGAGCTGAGTAAGGCAGCAGTCACAAACCTCCAAACGAAAACCACGAATAGAAAGGGAGGAGGAAGACGAGAGTGATTAGAGATTCGGGGGTCATTGGAAGTGAGAGTGAAGAGGAACGTGTTGAGACGCCGACGGTTGGAGACAACAATCATCGATTCATATGGAAGAGACGAGGAGGCAGAGATACATATAAATATATATATATATATATATATATACTAGAAGCTTCCTCTCTCTCTTACACATCAACTTCTCTGCGTCTCTTCAACATTGAGTTGTGTTCTCTTGAAAGTGTTTGTATCACTGGCTTGGTGGTCGTTCGATTCGTTCGCCGATGTGTTTGACAACCATCGGGTTTTATTTTTCTCTCTTTCTCTCTCTCTCTCTCTCTTTGAAAAAAACGGGGAGAGAGGGAGAGAGAGAGAGAGGATACCTTTTTTTTATTTGGTGCCCTTGCTGATTTTTCGGATGTCACTTATTTGACACGGCGAAGAGAGAGAGAGAGAGAGAAAGAGAGAAAAGAACTTTTAATCAAATTATTTTTCTAAAAAAAAATTTTTTTTTTAAATTCCCCTCACTCTTTTTCTTGCTCCACGAGCTGACTGGACTCATGTCTGCCTTGTTCGATTTATTTTCTTTTCGTTCGTGGCGAGACCCTTTTTCCGATTTGTTCTCGTTTTCTTCCTTTCTCTTCCCCCCCCCCCCCCCCCCCCTCCTCCCTCTGTCGTCTTTTTTTTTCGAATGATTCAATTTGGTGATGACGGTGTGGCGGCGGACCCGCGAAGAACAAATCGGCAAATTTCGATCTTTTCCTTTCCCATTTGTGTATTCGCTGCGAGACCTTTTTCTGTGGTTCGAAATGGTTTCGTGACGAGACCGGCGAATAGGGGGAAAATTGTTTCATTTTAGCGTTGTCGTCGTCAGTTTTTGTTGTGGAGGTTCGTGGCAAGACCCAAACCAACGTGTTTTATTTTCTTTTTTATTGACAAGAATTTTTCTCTCTTTTTTTTGTGCGTCGTTAAAAGGAACAAACTGATAATTGAATAAATTGGTCTCGCCACTCGCCCACCTTTCAATCAAAAAAAAAAAAAAAATTTTTTTTTTTGTGTTGGTTTCGGCTCAAACCCATCGAAAATGTGTCAATGATTTTTCACAATAAAAACCGGGGTTTTTTCGGGTTTTCAAAGAAGGCAAAAACGGGGGGGGGGGGGGAGGGAGGAAAAAGCGATAAAATATTTGATTGATATGCTACCCAAAACTTCTCTCATCACATTCGCCAACTCCTCCTCCACCCCGCCTCCTCCTCCACTTTGCCCCGTCCATCAGCATTCCCATCGGAAAACGTTTTGTTCTTCCGAATTTTTTTTCTGTTTCAGCGAAAAGTTTTTTTTTTTTTTTTTTGCCATCAAAGATTTTTTTTCCCTTTTTCACACCCAATGAAATTTGATATTCATCGTCTTTTTTTTTGTGGAAAAATAACAAAAAAAATCGAGGATGGAGAGATAAATTTGCTTCTACAAGTTGTTGAGAGCCAATGATGGACATCGAGAGAGAGAGAGAGAAAGAGAGAGAGAGAGAGAGAGAGAGAGAGAGAGAGAGAGAGAGAGAGAGAAAAAGAGCATCGAATAATAATTATTTCTTGCCCTTCCTTCTTCTTCTTCCTCTTCTGTTCTGCTTTTTTCTCTCTCTCCCTCTCTCTCCCTCTCTCTCTGTCTCTCTTCTCATATCTGGGCTTTTTCTGTTGTTGAATGATGATGAATTGAATTGAAATTGAACAACGACGATGTGTAATTGAACCGTTGGCATGAAAAACGAAGAAGAAGAAGAAGAGGTTATTCACTTTAAACATTTTTTCTCTCGCCTCTCTTCTCTCTCTTTTTCTCTCTCTCTCTCTCTCTCTTTCTCTCTATCAGACGTATTTTAGAAATTTTATTTTTTATTCGTTTTAATACATCCATTAAAACACCGTGATTTATTGGGAACTAAATGCCGAACGACACTACGCTGTTCCGTCGCGCCACCGTTGTTTAGTAGCAAACGAAAGTTTTGCTGAAACGCAGTTTTTTTTTTTTTCAAATTTTTTATTCCAAAAAAAAATTAATTTTCCATTAAATTGCGGTTTCTCATTATTTTTCAATTTTTGTTATTCAAATTTTCATTCTTTTCTTTTTTTGTAATTTAAAATTCGAAAAAAGAAACCTGTGACTCAAATGCAAACAACAAGACGCATAGCGGAAGAGTGGAGTGTCGTATTTTTTCTCAATTTTCCTTCTCCTTCGCAAAATATGAGGAGGAAGAAGAAAACTCATAACAAAAAGGAAAAAAAGACGCGGAATTTGAATTCAGACCGAGACTTTAATCGAAGAAATTTTTCAAATTTAATTTTTCTAAACGATCCTCCGCAATTCCGATCGTAAAATCAGATTTTATGAGCTTTTCCTTTTTTTTTCTTCTTCTTCTGACTTTCGCTCAACAATTGGCTGAGCTTTTAGGTCTAAATCATTAGGAATTGTCTAGGGCCCTCTACGATTCTCTCACTGTCTCGCACTTCGTCTGGTTTTTATGCCGATTTGGCCTTCAATGGATTCGATGACACGAAACTATGTATTTATACATTTATTTATCGCATTGTTACGATTAATCTCTAACAATTTTTGTTACCCAATTATTTATATCAAAAAATATTGATCAATCATTGACTATTTGCACAGCAGGTCATGTTTTATGGCCGAGTTTGGATTCTAGGCCATCTTTTCTAGTCCTTCTTGTTTTTGAGGTTTTTAAAAACATTGATAACTTTTTGAAAAACCATGGCCGAGTTTGGATTCTAGGCCTTCTTTTCTAGTCCTTCTTGTTTTTGAGGTTTTTAAAAACCATGGCCGAGCTTGGATTCTAGGCCTTCTTTTCTAGGCCTCTTGGTTTTGATGTTTTTAAAAACTCTGTTGACTTTTTGAAAAATCATGGCCGAGTTTGGATTCTAGGCCATCTTATTTTAATTCATGTTTTTTTCGAACAAAGCTTGACTCATTCTCGTTTTCAAAGCTTCATTAATTCATGACCTTATATTTTCAAAAATGCTGGCCGAGTTTTTAGGACAAAGTTAGGCCACTTATGTTTTGAATTTCGGTGCACAAAATAGCCTCGTTAATGAAGCCGAAAATGTTGTGTGTTTGGTTTTCAGACAAAAAATCCTCTTCCCCCGCTCCCTGCCTGCCTCCTCATCCCTTTTTCCCCTTCCACCAACTTTTATTTTGCGCCACGACATTTTTAGTCGAGAAAAAGCAACAAAATTCTCTCTTTCTCTCTCTCTCTCTCTCTCTCTCTCTCTTTCTCTCTCTCTCTTTTTGATGTTTGTAAGAGATTAGTCATAAATGAAAAGGGAGAAGGAGAAGCCTTCGGACTTTGTGCAGAATTTAAGAAAACACAAATTTGTCATGTTTCAGGATTAGACGAACACATTCCATTTTTCTTCGCGAAAAAAAAAAAAAAAAAAGTTTTTTTGTCCATTTTTTTGTCTCCGCCCACTTTTCGATCGATAATTTTTTATTCTTTCTCGACACTTTTTCTTTTCCCAATTAATTCATTCACACATTTATAGAGTTATTCATTCAAATTCACGAAGCCAATAATCCGTTGGTCGAAAACTTTTTTCTTTCTTTTTTTCCGTTTCGTGCACTTTTTGTGCTCTTTTTTTTTTGGTGCGTTGCGTTTGGTGCGTCTTTTCCGTTTTCGACTTTTTCTCATCAGAAAAGAGAAACATTTTTTTTTTTTTTTTTGATGAAGCGCAAACAAGTTTTCGATTATTTCAGTAGAGAGGCGATAAATGTCGAACGAGGAGCCACATCGGATGGTGGTGGTCCCCACCACCACCAATCATCCGCCACCATCAACGACGACGACGGCGAAAACATCGGCCACGCCCACACCACCACCACAGCCGCCAACAACTACATCATCGATGAGCATTGGTGGAGAGCAGCAGCAAGTGCCATTTCGTAAGGAAATTCTCTCTCTCTCTCTCTCTCTCTCTCTCTCTCTCTCTTTATTTGTTTTTTGTTGTTTTTTTTTTGGTTCCCTTCCTTCCGCTCTCTTCTCTCTCTCTCTCTCTCTCTCTCTCTCTCTCATTTTCGTTGTGAGACCCACACGATAACTATACGAAATAATGAGGGAGGGGGGCGGGCGAGAATTTTTCAATTAAAACTCGACGAGAAGAGAGAGAGAGAGAGAAAAAAACATTTAATTTCCTCTCTTTCTCTCCGTCTCTCTCTCTCTCCTTGTCGATTCCCCTCATTTATTTTCAGAAAATTGTGAAATGTATTAAAAATTGCATGGAGAATTTCGCTTCCCCTCTTTTTTCTTTTTTTTATAAATGTGAGAGAGCTCCGACGAGAAGCTGCTCATTTCTAAGAAAAAAAATACCCGCAAAAGTTTTGTCAATTCAAATTCGCAATAGAGCGCGTTTACAGAAATGATACCAGCTGGAGCGCATTTTTTCGCCAATCCATTCATGAATCCATATCTGAGCGGCGGTGGCGGCAGCGGCGGCGACGGTGTGACGGCCCCGACACTGGGCGCTGGCAATCAACAGCAACAACAAGCGGCAGCGCCACTGTCAATGCCAATGATATCGCCGGCTCAATATCAGGAAATGATGCAGCATTATTTTCAACAAATGATGGCCGCCTCCGGCGCACAATTCCCGATTCCATTCCCAATGCAATTTCAACACCAACATCAGCATCAACCGTCGTCACAATTCCAGCAGCAGCAACCGACATTTCAAAGGCCAACGTCTCAGGTAGAGATTTTCGGGGGTTTTTTTTTTTGGATTTTTTCTCCTTTCAGTGCTCGTCAACGTCACAAAAATTGGACGATGAAAAAGCAGCTGGTCGTAATTTGATTTCATCGCCACCACCACCACCACCATCATCAGCATCAGTGTCTCAAGAGGTTTTTGGGAGGGGGTTATTTTGGCATTCCTTTTCTTCTCGGGACCCATAAATTGATTGATATTCTCGTTCTCCCCCTCGCCATGTGTCTCATTAAATACAGAGAGAGAGAGAGAGAGAGAAATAAGGACTCTCCTTCCCCCCTCATTCATTTTATTTTGGTGTGCTCTCGGATCATTTATGGATGAAGGAAGAAGGGCGGCGGGGGGGGGGGGGGAGTGGCAAAAAAAAAGAAGAAATTTATTAATGAGCAGAAGAGCACTTGAAGAGAGACGACGACGAATCATTTCTCTTCTTCGTTGCTGCCTTGACGAAGAGGGGAGGGGAGAGGGGGAAGGAACGGAAATTGATACTCAGTCAAGTACGCAATCAAAAAAATGTGTTTTTTTTTGGCGCGAAAAACAAATTAAAAAAAATAAAATATTCTTTCGAGGAGGAAAAGCTCCGGTTGCTGAAAATTGAAACTTTTAGAGGAAGAGGAAGAGAGAAAAACACATTTTCTCTTTGTCTCTCTTCGACGAAGAAAATTAAAGAATTTTCAGACGGCGACGACGACGACGCCTTCAATTTTAACCGATGTGATTCAGGAGACATCGACGTCTACCGGTGATGATGTCATCAAACTGAATGATGATGCTCCAATTGGTAAGGGTTAATCAATAATTGACACAGAGAGAGAGAGAGAGAGAGAGACAGAGACAGAGAGAAAATGAGTTAATTATTCATCTCTCTATGTCTCATTTATTTTCAGCACTATTTTCTTGAGAGTTGCTACAATAAAAACAAGAAAAAGTGCAGCTCGGTGTGAGACGAGAGATGAGGGGAAATGAGACGCAGAGAAAGAATCTCTGCTCCCTCTCTCTCTCTCTCTCTCTCTGCTCCTTCTCTCTCTCTCTCTCATAGTCTCCTTCTTTTCGTTGCTCAATTTCCCCATTTCTTCACTCGTTTCCTCCATTTTCTTGTATCTCTGAAATGTGTGAGCACATTTACAAACAGCGCCTGGACATGCACACACACAATTGCTCCCCTCACTAATTGCTCGATCCGATGACGAATCGCAACACTGAATTGAGAAGAGGAGAGACAGAGAGACAGAGAGAAAGAAAGAAAAAAACGGGGGATTTTCAGAGAAAGTTTTTGTTGGAGCGTTTAAATTTCAAGTCGTCCTCAGCTCAGCTGTCCAATCTACAAAAATAAATTTAAAAATAAATTCTCGCGCCAAAAAATTTCGCTGCGTACATGGAACAAATTGTTTCCCGAATTCAAAATTCATTTTTTCGCGCCAGAAAATTTCGCTGCGTACATGGAAAATTTTTTTTCCCGAATTCAAAATTCATTATTTCGCGCCAAAAAATTTCGCTTCGTACATGGAACAAATTGTTTCCTGAATTCAAAATTCATTTTTTCGCGCCAGAAAACTTCGCTGCGTACATGGAACAAATTGTTTCCAAAATTCGAAATTCATTTTTTCGCGCCAAAAAATTTCGCTGCGTACATGGAACAAATTGTTTCCAAAATTCGAAATTCATTTTTTTCGCGCCAGAAAATTTCGCTGCGTACATGGAACAAATTGTTTCCAAAATTCGAAATTCATTTTTTCGCGCCAAAAAATTTCGCTGCGTACATGGAACAAATTGTTTCCAAAATTCGAAATTCATTTTTTCGCGCCAAAAAATTTGACTGCGTACATGGAACAAATTGTTTCCCGAATTCAAAATTCATTTTTTCGCGCCAGAAAATTTCGCTGCGTACATGGAACAAATTTTTTTCCCGAATTCAAAATTCATTTTTTCGCGCCAAAAAATTTCGCTGCCTACATTGATCAATTTCCACTTCTTTCAGATGACGGTTTGACTGCTGCGACGTCATCAACGCCAGACGTCGATCTGTTGAACGACAACGGAAAAATGGAAGTCGTGACGAAAAAGGTTTGGTGATGCTTTTAAGTGAGCAACGAATAGATCCGGCTCTTCAGGAGACGTCGTCACCAGATGAGAAGCGGAAAATGTCCGGTGATCGAACGGATTGTCTGATTCGGAAGCAGATGAGCGAAATTGAAAAGGAGATCAGTCGAAGATCACAAAATAAAAATATCAAAAAGGTTTCTCTTTCTCTCTTTCTCTCTCTCTCTTGCTCTCTCTCTCTTTTGCTCTCTCTTGCTCTCTCTCGCTCTCTCTCTCTCTCTTTTTCTCTATTCCTCTTACACACTTACACTATTCTCTAACAGATGAATGATAATGAACTGGCTGAACTTATCGGAACGACAGCGTCGTCATCGTTTGCGACGTTCGGTGATGCGGTAGGTCGAAAAATGATGTTGTGAATCCCCCGCCCCGCCCCCACCCCCGCCCAGAATTGTTTTTCCTTGTTTTTCGTGTGCTGATGGATGAAGCATGAATTTTTCTGAAATTTTGAAGAATTTTATTGAGAAAATCTGTGGCGACGTTGTTTTTGTTGTTGTTTTTCATTTGTTGTGATTCTGAATCAAGAAAATATTGGAAATCAATAAATCCCTTCTCTACAGAGCGCACTTGCCTACTCATCATCGAGCTCATCGCAGGAAAAGGCGACTACGACGACGCCGAAAGAGTCGCTGAATCAATTGCGATCGTCATTCAATCTCACCGATGATGGAGCTGTCGCACCGATGATGATGTCGTCATCGTCGTCGTCGTCATCGTCGAACGCGACACACCCAACGACGTTCACTGCTAATAGTTCGGCGATTTTTGTGCCGTCAGCGCCGTCGGGATTCGGTGTTACTGTAAGTCGCGTTCCTTGTTTTTTTCTCGAAGGATTACTGTAGTTTAATTTCTATTTTTATTTTCCTCCCTTCAGATGCCTCAACAATCGATGTATTCAACGACGCCATCGTTCGCGCCAAATTTTGTGGCGCCAAACACGAATCCGTTTGCTGCCGCCGCCGTTTTGTCACAATTTCAGGCGACACCAAATGGTAGTGGAGTGACGTCATCGGCGACTGATCAACTCGCAACCGTTTTCGCCCAACAACAACTTGTCGAACAAGAGTTTGTGAGCGGTGGTGGTGGTGGTGGTGGTGGCATCGCTCCACCTCCTCCACCCTCACATCCGGTGCCACGTCGCATCGGTGGTTGGCTTGACGAAAATAAAGAGAATGGATCGATGAGTAGCGGCGGCGGCGGCGGCGGAGGTGGAGTGATCTCATCAAATCCACCCGCACCACCTCCACCATCGACGTCATCATTGTCGACGACACCGTCGACAAATGGCGGCAGTGTCGGCGTCAATGGAAGTGGCGACGATCCGGTCTGGGTGCTGAGAGATTCGTATCTGAAGAAAATGCAGCGAGAGCAACGGCAATCAGAAGAAGAAGAAATGAGCTGGCACGAAGCGGCGACAGCGGCACAAGAAGCCGCCAACGGAAACGAGGACGATCAGGAGCAGGAGACGGATCGACTATTGAACGGCGCGACGACGACGACGAAAACCATCAGCGCCGCCGCGACGTCAGGTGGCGGTGATCGGCGAGGATCAGTCGAGAAGAAGAAGAATAGTAAAGAAAGTGAGTCGCTTCAAACTTTTTTTCGCTCGCTGCGTAGCACCTCAACATGATCCTAATTTCTATTTACGCACGCGAGCGTACGCGTCGCGGTTATTTGGTGGCCTAGTTTTACACAAAATTGGAAAACTCGTCCTCCCTCCTCGTTTTGTGATTGTCTGGGGGAAGGAAGGTGGGGGGTTTCTCAATTTGTTATCGTCTCCTCAACCACACTATTTGTCCATCAATATCATCTCATCTCGCTGCTCTTGTCTCTCATCCCCATCGCCACCCCCGCAACACCGCGCCGCCCCGCCCACGTAGGATTTAGATGGGAAGAAAACAAAAACCAAAAAAAAAGAAAAAAAAAACACCATTTTTCCACCAACGACAACGCGGCAGCACCGCCGACGAAGCGCACACTAAAAATGTGAAAAAATTTAAATTTCGGTGAGTTTTACCTTTTTTCTCTGCTTCTCTCTGTCTCTCTCTCTCTCTCTCTCTCATTTTCCCTTCGCTTCCCTTCCCATACTTTTCCCGCTTACTGTTTTTCCTTTGGCTTTTTCCGTTGACATGGCTGAGCGAGTAGTGCAGCTCTTCGCACCCTTCCTCCTCCTCCTCCTCCTCCTCCTTTTCCTCCACCCCCGCCTCCTACATATTGTTCAGCCTCTCCTGGGTTTTTTTTTCCTTCAAATTCGTGGATGATGATCAGTGTTGTTGATGCGAATCAAGATGATGTAGCGTCAGCGAAGCGTTGGTGGGTGTGGGGAAAAAAACGTGTGCCGAGGTTTTGCCGGGCTTTGAAACGTTTTTTGTGCGGTGGAGCGCAATTGGGTTTTTAGTTTTTGAAAGAATGCTTTTTGCTTGTCTTTCTTTTTCTCTCTCTCTCTCTCTTCCTCACCCGCCTTTAATTTTTAAAAAAAATGAAAAAAAATCCAAGAAAATTTGTCTAAAAATCCAAAAAAAAATTTTTCCACCTTTCAGCGATGGTTCATGAACCTGCAGTTCTCATCGAAGGCGTCCTGTTCCGTGCCAGATATCTCGGATCAACACAGATGTTGTGCGAAAGTCGCGGAAGTAAAGCTGCTCGAATGGCACAAGCTCAAGAGGCTGTCGCAAGAGTGAAGGTGAGCATCAAAATGAGAGAGATGGAGAGATAGAGAGACAGAGACAGAGAGGTACAGAGAGAGAGAGAGAGAGAGAGAAAGAGCAAAAGAAAAAGAGCAAAATTTGAGGCTCCCGAAGGCGATGTTCAACCATCGACCGAAATCGACTTGTTCATTTCAACGGAGAAAATCATGGTGCTCAACACGGATCTTCAACGAATCTCCGACACGGATGTTCGTCAGGATATCCTCATGGATCATGCGC
The DNA here is from genome assembly GCA_963572285.1 of Caenorhabditis drosophilae. Lineage (NCBI taxonomy): Eukaryota > Metazoa > Nematoda > Chromadorea > Rhabditida > Rhabditidae > Caenorhabditis > Caenorhabditis drosophilae. The sequence continues at coordinate 4,609,276 of OY751560.1, read as the reverse complement.
TTCGCACAATTTCCTACATCGCCGATATTGGAGATCTTGTCGTTTTGATGGCGCGTCGAATGTCGACAAGTCATTCCGATGAATCGTGCAGTGACAGCGAAGGTGGAAGTGGTGGTGGCGGTGGAGGCGGCGGTGGCGGTGTTCGAAAAGCGCCAAAGGTGATTTGTCACGTCTTCGAATCGGATGAAGCCTCGTTTATTGCCCAATCGATCGGACAAGCGTTTCAAGTCGCCTACGTTGAATTCCTTCGAGCCAATGGAATCGACGATCCGTCATATCTTCGACAAATCGATTATCAAGAAGTGTTGAACTCTCAAGAGCTTCTCGGCGACGAGCTCGAAATGTTCGCCAAGAAAGAGACGCAAAAAGAGGTTGTCGTCTCGAAGAAGGCCGGAGAGCCGCTGGGAATTGTTGTCGTCGAATCGGGATGGGGTTCGATGTTGCCGACGGTTGTGCTGGCACACATGAATCCGATTGGACCGGCAGCACACTCGAACAAGCTGAACATTGGCGATCAGATCATAAGCATCAATGGAATTTCTCTCGTCGGATTGCCGTTGTCGGCAGCGCAGACACAAATCAAAAACGCCAAGTAATCAATGAATGATTGATCGCTGATGTTTTCTTTCATTTTTCAGAACCGCAACCGCTGTCCGAATGACGGTCGTGTCGACACCGCCGGTGGTCGAAGTTCGAATCCGACGTCCCGACACCAAATATCAGCTCGGCTTCTCGGTGCAAAATGGTGTGATATGCTCATTGCTCAGAGGTGATTCAGAATAAAATAATAATCAAAAAGCGAAACCCCAAGAATTTCCAGGCGGAATCGCTGAACGCGGCGGAATTCGCGTCGGTCATCGAATCATCGAGATTAATGGAACGTCGGTGGTGGCAGTGGCACACGATCGGTAAGAAAATCGATCGATCGATCGATCAATCGATTTTTGATGACGTTTTTTTTTTCTTGCACAGAATCGTGAACATGTTGGCGACGGCGATTGGCGAGATTCATATGAAGACGATGCCGACGTCGATGTTTCGCTTGTTGACCGGTCAAGAGCAGCCGCAGTATATTTGAAATCCTTTTTTTCATCTTCTCGTTTACCGGTTTTAAGTCGATGATTTTCAGACAAACTCGTTGATTATCTGAAATTGTGTCAGCCTCCCTCCCCCCCCCCCCCCTCCCGCCCTTCTCTGATTTGTTTTTTTCTCAGCTCAATTTCAACTCATTTTTGTGTGCTTTTTTTCCATTTTTTTTTCCTTTTTTGCTCTTTTAATTGTCGATTATTGCCATTTTTTCCTTTTTTTATCAACAAAAACCAATTCTTCTTTAATTTTTGTGCGGAAAAACGAGTAATTCGGGATTCTTTTTATTTTTTTTGAACAAAAAATGGTTTTTCAGTTTTAAAAATGAAGATTTTTGATTGATACGCGACGATAATACATTGAAGCCGCAACGCACAAAAACTCATGCGTTGCGGTTGTGCTCCAACACAGAGTTTTTATTTATTTTTTCTTGCATTTAAAAAATAAGTTTTTATCAAGTTCTTAGGTTAACTAGAATTTCTTACGCAGTTTTAATAGGTTACTGTAATAGCGCCTTTGATTTATACACAGGGTGGCATAAATTATGGAAAAAAACGCCAATGTTTACCGCACTGACGCAAAGCAAAAGTTGTTGACGCTTTTAGGGTTACAAACCAAATGTGATTTTTTATGAAAAATAATTTTATTTAAAAACAAAATAAGATTTCACGTTAAGTATTTTTAAATTGTTATTTTCATTATTTTATTTTGTTATAAAATAAAAGTGAGTTTGTTTTAATTCAAGTTTTCAGCCAAAATTTTTCTTTTCTGAAATTCTCTTCTTTAAAAAATTTTAAAAAACTTTCCTTTCACATTTTAAAGATTTATCAATTAAATCAATTAAATTGAAATTTTAAATCAAAAAATAAGTAAAATATTTTAGGCTTTAAGCCCGAATTTAAAAAAAAAAAAAGAAAATTTATTGAATCTTTGATCAAATTCCATAAAAACTAAAATTAAAAAAAAAGGAAGAAGAAAAAGATCATCAATCAAGCGGTAATATTTTTGAACCTACGAACTATAAAATAATCTTTTTTTTTTAGTTTTTCTCTTTTCTTCTCTCATTTCTTATCCGTTATCTCGCCCTTTTACAACATTTATCTTTTTCCCTCTCATTTGTTATTTTCTCTCTCTCTCTCTCTCTCTCTCTCTTTTTGATTTGTTTAAATGTTTTGTTTTATCAATACTTCACTGACCATTTTTCAAAGTTCACAACGTTTTCTCATTCTTTGTGCCTAGTTTTCGGTACAAACTCGAAAAGTATTTAAACATTGAATTTCTTCGAGAATCGAGTGTCGTTTTTTTTTTTTGGTTGAATAAAAAATAAATTTCAGAATGTCGGCCGCCGCGTTTTGTCGCTCCTCATTTCTTCTCGCCCGATCGGCGGCACCGAAATCGGTAGCTGCCACGTCAACCATCAAACTGTCGACGAAACCGCGAGCCGAAGGTGCAGCACCACCGCCGCCGGTCACACAATTATCCGAGCAAGAAGTGTCGATTGTTGAGACAGGTTTGGTTTTTTTCGATGAGATTTTCAGAGAGAATTGTTGGCTTTTTAGTTCGTCGTTTTGCTGGAAATGTTATCAAACCGTTGGTGCGAGAAATGGACGACAAATCACAAATGCATCAGTCAGTTATAACTGGAACATTTGAAAATGGAGTAAAACAAATTCACGAAAAAGAAAGAAAAACGCCAAAATTTGAAAGTTTTCAGTTGATGGGAATCGAAATCGCCGAAAAGTACAACGGTTCTGGCAGCTCGTTCTTCGACGCCGTTCTCGTCATCGAAGAGCTAGCCAAAATTGATCCGTCAGTGTCGGTGTTTGTCGATGTTCAGAATACGCTCGTCGCACCGCTCATCATTCAACTCGGAAGTGAGGAGCAGAAACAAAAATATTTGCCGAAAATCGTCAGCGAATGGGTAAACCGTTGATTTCTTTCTTTTTTCTTTTTGAGTTTTCATAAAGACGAATTCCACTTTTTCAGATTGGAGCATTCGGTTTATCAGAAGCCGGATCGGGTTCAGATGCGTTTGCCCTCAAGACTGTCGCAAAGAAGGATGGCGACGATTTTCTAATCTCCGGCTCGAAAATGTGGATCACCAACGCTGGACACGCTCAATTCTTTTTAGTTTTTGCCAACGCTGATCCATCCCGAGGTTATAAAGGAATCACGTGCTTCCTGGTTGATCGGAATCAAGAAGGTGTAACAGTCGGCAAAAAGGAGGATAAGCTCGGAATTCGAGCATCGTCGACTTGTCCGATTCATTTCGATAATGTTCGAGTTCACAAATCGGCAATTTTGGGAGAATATGGAAAAGGTAATTGATTTTTTTTCGCAAACAAATCGGGGGGAAACGGGATGAGTTTATTTCAATCAATAATTCGTATAAAATGGGGGGGGGGGGGGTGGGAAGAAAAATTATAAAACAAGAACATTTTAGAAGATGAAACGATTTTTAAAGCCACCAAATTGAGAAAAAATCAATTATCATCCGAACTTTCTTCGGATAAATTCAGCTCCTCAACTTTTTGTTGTTGAGCTCCCCGACCGCGTCCTCCTCTTCCGCGCCTTCCACTTCCGCCGGTGCCTCGTCGATTCGCGATTGTTTTTGTCTTTTTTTCCGGCTTTTTCTCTACTGGCTCGTCAACGATTCCTTTTGATCTTTTCGATATTCGGCTCAGCGCTTCGATTACCTTCTTTGACCACGTCGACGAGAACATCAACGTGCCATCGTTAGGTTGGGCGAAGAAACGATCAAGACGCATTTGACTTGTGCCGCCAGCGGTCAAAAATGAATTCCAGCGTTCTAGAGCTTCGCACGAGTTGATCGCCTCGATTCGACACTGTTCGGGCCAGTTGAGACGTTGATGCATAATGTTGCGAATCAGATCGATGTTGATTCGACGCCAACGAAATTTTTCGGTTGACCTATCGACGTTTGGATGTAAGTAAGCGTCGACAGCGTCGGAGTTGGAGCAGATCTGAAGAGAGACGCTTTTTATTGAGATATTCAATCATTTTTGGCAAGTCAATTTACAAAATCAATGTCTCGTTTATCATTCGCTTCGACCACGTGCCGACGTATCGTTAAAATTGAACGAGAAGCTGAAATGTTGGGCAATTCGTCGGCTGAACTTGTGAGAATTTGTCGAATTTTGTCAAGAAGACGCATTATCTGAAATGTTTGAGCTCCGTGTCAACTATGTATAGAAGATGTGCTATTCTCAGTCGGCCTACTCGTTGCTTCACAATCTCGTCATTCCTATTTACATCTTGACGACACTCGACAAATTCGGCGATAAGCTCTAATGCTCCAATAGCTCCGACTTTGTTCAAACCAGCGCAATAGTCACCGCCTGACAGAAGAGCAATTGAAATGAAATCTTCGCGTTGAAGACCTTAAGGAAATCAATCGAAATTGATGTTGTAAAAAAAATGGAGGGAAACGAACGCACAGAATAACTGACAATTCTTGTTGACGCTGGAATTTCGACCATAACGTTGGACTCGCTTATTTTTGGCGAACATGTGACGATAAACGTTCTGAACGCCGAACGCCCAGACGTCACTGTCATCACTGATGACACCCTGCAAAAATAAAGAAAAAAAAACTTTGAACGCAATTCACTGATTCACGTCAACCAATCCGAGACGTTCCAATTCAACGCATTGCGCTTCAGCCTCTCCCGGTGCTTCAAGCCACGGGATACCGCAGTTGGTGAGAAACTCTTGAATGTCACGATACATTTCCGGAGTTCGATCGTCTTCCTCGTAATTGAGACGAATCCATTCGTCGTCGTTGTCGTCGTCTTTGTCGTTGGTCATGTTGGCTTTAATCGATTTGTCGAATCGTTGAGGATCCCAATTTGTATTTTTGTCATCATTGTTTTCTGCTTCATCTATTTTTGTCGAAGGAAACTGATGTTCGAAGTTTGAAACTTCTGAAAATGTGTCTGGCTTTTGAGAAACAAAATGAAGAATCAATTAACCAATTAAATCATCATCATCGTCGTAATCAATTTTATCGGATTTTCTTGGAGTTCTTTTGGAATCAATATCATAATGTAATCTGATTCGCTTTCTTGCGATCTCATCCAACAATCCAGATTTGCTTTGATAACCGCCATCAACAATGATTTCTTCTTCTTTAACATCAACATCGATTGGTGTTTTCTCTCTCTTTCGTCCACCGCCATATTCGACTCGAAAAATGTCCAAACTGAGATCCATTTTGTCTTCGGCTCTATAGAGAGCCTCGATGTCTCGAGTCGACGTCTCAGTGATTGGAACTAGTTGAATTTCGTCACTGTATGAATGCTTGAGAATGTGCTGAGTTCCGTCCGGACCAACAACATTGATCTTGTCGCCGGTTGACGTCGTCGATTTTGTCAACTTTTCGATTTCACTATTCAAACGTCCGCGGCGTAGAAGGCGCTGCATTTGAAAGTTGCTGAAATCCTTTGAATCCGACGGAATCTAAATCAGATTTTTGCCTGCCCGAACTTCTGGAAAATTTTATTTTACCATTGCCGGATGCAAACGGCTTGTTCGCATTATTTCACGCCTTTCGACAAGTTTTTCGATTGTTTCACGACGTGTTTTTGGCTTCAAATCATCGTATGATGGTTGAGCTTCAAAAGAATCTGAGAATATTTGTACATATTATTCAATCTTTTTCAATGATAAATGCTAAAACCTTTTGACACAATTGTGATGTCTTGATCTTTCTGATCATCATCTGATTCAGACTCAATATAAACTTGATCCAAAATCGGTTCTGATGGTGTTGAAAGATTGACCGTACTAGTCGAAGGAATGTCTTTATAAACATCGTTCAACACAACTCGTTTCGACGGGCTGATAACAGTCTGAACACTTTTGGCCAATTCCGATTCGTTCAATTGTCCAGTGGCGATTTGTTTCAAATGATGCATCTTCTTCGAATTCGTCAAAATATCGTCGTCCTTCAATTTCTTCACACGTCGCATCTCCTAAATGGGAAAAGAAAAGCGATGGTGGTGGTGGGAAGAAAAGTGATGAGATTACCAAAACTTGCCGCTTCAATGCTGGAACACTGGGACCATCGAACACGAACACGGGGCGAATTTTGTAGAAAAGAAGTTTACAAAGTCGATTGATCAGAAGACGAAGATGTGGATTTTGTTGATCAGATGGATAGGACAATTGAGCCTGATAGATCCAAATGCTGATATCTGTAGAATTGTTATTTTATTTTCTGGGTTTAAATCACAATCGGAAAAAAAATGTCCAACAAACCGACGGCTAACTTTTTGCCCTCGAGACATTCGAGAGGAATTTCGACACTTGTCGGCTCGACAACCTTCCACAATCCATTAATTCCCATGACGGCTGAAAAAAGAGAAATGAGTTGAACATTTTCAGGCTACAAATATGCGATTGAATGCTTGAACGCTGGACGAATCGGAATCGGAGCACAAATGATCGGATTGGCTCAGGGATGTTTGGATCAAACAATTCCGTATCTTCAACAAAGAGAACAGTTCGGATCAAGATTGATTGATTTCCAGGTTTTTTTTTGTGAAATTCAAACGCGCAACTGGTTCTTTTGTTGTAGGGAATGCAACATCAAATTTCGCAAGTTGCCGTCGAAATCGAGGCGGCTCGCCTATTGGTCTACAACGCGGCACGAATGAAGGAGAACGGAATTCCGTTCGTCAAAGAGGCGGCGATGGCGAAATTGTACTCGTCACAAGTGGCGACAAAAACCACATCAAAGTGCGTCGAATGGCTCGGCGGCGTCGGCTTCACCAAAGAGTTTCCGGTCGAGAAGTTCTATCGTGACGCGAAAATTGGAACGATCTACGAAGGAACGTCGAACATTCAACTGAACACAATCGCCAAATTGATCGATGCCGAATACAAAAATAAGACTGTCGCATAACACCACAAAACAACTCTTTAGAGAATTAATTATTTGTTTCATTCATTGATTTTTTTTTCTTTTTTTTTTTTTTGCAAAAATATAAATAAATGTGATTTTAAAATTTAAAAAAAAATGATAAAATTCGGCAAAAATTAAACCGTTAATTGAAAAAAGTTTGAAAAGAAGAAGAAAAAGAAGAAAGTCACTATTTTATTTGGCAAAATCATAAGGGGCGGGCAGGGGGAGGGGATCTAAAAAATTTTTAAGGCTTTAAAGGGGGGGGGGGGTGAAAAAATGCAAATCTCCCGACTTGAAAAGAAAATAAAAATGTACATTTAAAAAAAAAAAGGAACCAAACAAATTATTGATTGATTTTTCTCACGGATTCTAGCCGCTGCCGCTGCCGCTTCATCTAAACTCCAGAAGTGGCGATCGGTTTTTGAATCTTTTGCGGCTTTTCGCGATAGGTGTTGACGGCTTCAATGTCGAACTTGAACATTTCCACTTCGCACGAGTACGCTTTCGGCGTTAATTTGATGACGGTGTGCAGTGGAACCTGTCAAGACACGAAACATCATGAGGATCAGAATGTCGGATTTCAGCCGACGCGCCGAAAAAAAACCTTCAAATATGGCAAATCGTCGCGATTCTTGTTGGTGAAGTAGGCGAGGATGCAGCGGAGCACTGCTTGATGCGAGATCACCAGCACGTTTGATTGACGCTCGAGCTCCATTATGACTGGCTCGAGGCGAGCCACCAAATCCTCGTAGCTCTCGCCGCTTGGATAACGATAGTGATATTTGTCCTTGTCGCGTTCGGCGAACTGTTTCGGATATCTCGCTTCGAAATCTTCATAGGTCAAACCTTCACAAATTCCCTAAAAAAAAAATTCCACTTTTTTTGCCGGCCAACCAACAAAAACTCTCACCGCATCGATTTCATCAAGACACTTCCAAAACTCGGTGTGTGTTGCCAGATCTTTCAGATGTGACGCCGTTTGTGCGGCTCGAATTTTTTGCGATGACCAAATGCGAAAATCTTCCAGATTCTCCTTCTGAAAAACTTCGATGCTTTTCTTCTTCGAACAACAACAAAAAAAACCTCAAAGTATTCGCGTAGCTTCGACGCATACTTCAAACCATTTTCACTCAACGGACTATCACCGCCAAGTCGTCCAATTCGATTATATTCACTTTCCCCGTGCTGAAAATCGTTTCAGAATTTTTTTTTTAAAGAAGAATCTCCTACTCTTGACAAATAAATACTTCGCGGCAGAAGATGAATATTCATCAAAAAATAGACAACTCGACTTTGAACATGTCCATTTACGTTATGAACATAAAATGATTTTCCGGCATTTATCACCTACAAAAATCATCTGAATTCAGAATTTATTGGGTTTAAGATGAAACCTTGATGTAACTTTGCTCCTCATCATAGTCATCATCCAATGGCTCATATTGAACGCGATAATTCTCGATTCTTTTCAGAAAATCTTCTTTGGCTTCCTCTTGACTCATGTGCCCTTTATAGTCTGGCGAATTGATTTTCACTTCCTAAAACTGATGATCGTCTTCACAAATCCTTTACATCAACACACTTCTATGTGCTATTTAGTTACCGTTATATTCGAGTTGATGATCACCGGATCGTCACAAACCGACTCGACGAAAAACACGCGGAACAATGGATCGTGCATCATGTTTCGACAATAGTCCACCAATATTTTACGGCGCTCTCTTGTCGTGTTGGTTGCGTCGAGTATCTGAACAACACATTCTTTTTTCGCTTCTTTTTTTTTTCACCTAATTTTTTTTCGTCTCAAGACCCCAACCTCCCCGGCTTTAAAGAAAAATAAAAGAAAACAAAATATTCTTACAGCTACTTCTCCTTCTTTATTGTCCAAGTATTGTCCCATATCTTCGATGGCCAATCGAGCACACTCGCTTAAAAATGTTCATTTTAAGATAAGAGAGAGGAGAGAGAGAGAGAGAGAGAGAGAGAGAGAGAAAGCTTCAAAAATCCTACTCTCGAATTTTTTGACCTCTGGCATTTTTTGGCGAGAAAAATTCAAATTCTCCTTCTTCTCCCAAGTTGCACGCTTTTCGGCGATATTCTCCGACATTAAATGCTGCAATCGTTTTCAATTAAGCTTAATCTTGTCACGTTTTTGATTTTTGCTTTTTCAATTTAATTAAGAGTTACAGAAAAATTGTTGAAATTCTATTTCGAAAAAAGGTTTTCATTGAAAACGTTTCAGGATAAATCAATGCTCAAAAATCAAACATTTAAATGAAAAGTGTGCGCAGCTTGCAAAAACCGCTCATTTTTATCACAATTTTCATATTAGAAAGTGACTTGAATCCATTTTTTGCTTCTTTTTTATTTTAATTAATTTTTTTTTAATTTCTAATCAAAAAAAGTTTTAAAAAACCTTAAAAAATTGATTTTTGAGAGATTTAAAAGATTTCTTTAATTCAATTTAAATTACCTTTCGTTTTAATTCCAATCCAATTCAAATATCGGCACAATTTATGCGAAATATACGTTTTTCCTCTGGCCGGCAATCCAACCAATGCGATTACATTTGGCACTCGAACCTGCTCATTTGTTGCATCTGAATTCGGCGCCAAGGCCAACCATTTTTTTATTGTTCAAAAATTATCACGATTTTTTTCCTACCACTTTTTGGCACAAAATATGTCATTTTTCTTTGCGGTATTCCAGCCGGCCCGGGCATTTTTCTCTCTTCTTTCCTTTTTTATTTGAGGTGTTTGATAATCGGAGCACGAAATCGGATGACACGTCGGCGCGGTGGTTGAGCTTCTTCAAAATCAACAAATTTTTATCATTTTTTTTTTTTTTTAATAAATCGATTCGATGATGACAAAAACAAATAAAAAATGGCTGAAGAACTAAACATTTTGACAATTCTATTACAACATTGAACTATTCTTTTTCTCTTTCTCTCTCTTTCCACCTCTTCCTTCTTCATCATCTTCTTCTCAATTCTCCACAATTCATTTTATTATTTCGTCTCTTCTTTTTCTATCAATTTCTGTCGCCCTCTCCTTCCTTCTCCCAATCAGTTCAATCATGATCATTATCAATTTTTAACGAAAATTCGTTTTTCTCGTTTTCTCTCCTGTTGCTGCTGCTGCTTCTCGTACTTTAAAACTCGAGAGACGAGAGAGAGAGAGAGAGAGAGAGAGAAAAAACTGTTCTCGGCACGTTTTCAGTATCAATTCTTGTTTGAATTCAGAGCTCAAATAATTTTTTTTTAAATTAAAATTTACGGATTTCTATTCACATTTCTTAAAATGTTTTACGACGAGAACAAAAAACAACGGAAAACGAACAGTTTTTGGAATCGTGGCGAGACCAGATGGCAAAAAAAACAAAATTACGAACCTTTAAACTTTTTAAATTTTGCAATTTTAATTAATTTTCTAACAAAAATTAAAATGTTTTTTTTTAATTGTTAGAATAGAAAAGTTAGTTATTCAAAAAAGATTTAAAGGCACATGCATTAATTCGTTTTTATTTAACTTTTGGGTCTCGTCGCAGTTGAGTACGTGCCCACTTACTAGTCCTTTTTAAAAAAGAATTAATCAAAAATTTTAATATTAAACATTTCTGCAAAGAAAATGTTTTCAAAAGTTTTTTCAAAGAAAAATCGTGCTGAGGCGGCTTCTTTTGCTTTTTTTTAATAAAAAATATATAAAATTTCAATTTTCGGTGTTGAAACCTTTTCAATTAAAAATTTAAAAAAAAAACTACAAAAATAAATTATTTTATTTACAAATTTACAAATCTTTACATCCATTTATTCCATAATCCGATACATGATGACCAAAATAAAAGAGATGATCATTTATATCATAATAAATACGATTATTGCTGAAATTTCCTTAATTCTTCATTTTTTTTTGCTTTCAACCATGGAAAAAAGCTTATTTTTTACCTGCAATTATTGTCTTCATTTATTGGCAATCCTCGACAAATTTGAATTTCATCTTGATTTGACATATTCATTGGAAACCATACTTCAATTCCATGATGGTAAGATCCATGATTATAAAATGGGATACAAGATATTGGCCTTTTTACTGATTCAACGCACAATGGAATATGTGCAACCTTTAGAAATGAGCATTCTTTCTGAATCCTTTTTTTTCATCCAAAAAATCTTACAATATCAATTCCATGTATGATTCTCCAGCTTCCCGCTTCAATTAATCGATCGTGTGCCATTGCGTATTCAAAGTTTCCAACTCTTGGCTGACCGAATGTTATTAAATTGGTTCTTTTTGACGTTTCCGGTAGATTTCGCACAAAAATTGTTGATGCTAAACTCGCAATTGCTCCGCCCAATGAGTGCCCCGTGAAAACGATTTGATGATTTTCAAATTTCTACAAAAAAAATTTTTTTTAAACTATTTTTGTTGACTTTTCCGAAAAGATTCACTTTTGCTAGACGCTTTAAAATGTGCTCCATTGGTGACCACATCGATTTAAGAGCTGAATAAAAATAATAATGAACTGAGCCAATTCGAGAAAGCTGCAAAACCAAATTCCCCCTTTTTTCCTCTACGTTTTCTCGATTTTCGTTACTTTATGCTTTGGTTTTCCAATACTTTCAATGAGCTCTGTGACTAATTGCTCTTTTGATTTTGTCCCGCTGAATCCGACGAAAATGAAGCTCTCATCGATTGCTATAATGCTCCAACACTAAACCATTTCATGATTTTTTCAAATCAAAAAATCCACCTCATTTTTCAAATAATCGCATTCCACTTTATTTTCATAAATTATCGTCGCATTATTTTTTTCCGCACAAATTGCCGGATTTGGTGAATAAGCTGCAGCTGAAATTTTCTCATTTTTCACTTTTTTACAACAAAAACAAGCCAAACCTGCAAATTGTAGTGCTCTTTCTGCCAGTTCATAATTGAATTCGGAATTTTTGTGACATTTGATCAAAGTTGTTGAAATCAATAAAAATACTAGAAAAATTGCAAAATTCAATTCGTTTCGCATGCGATTTTGGTTTGATCTACCGGTAAAACAAAAATATTACAAAAATTTTACACAATTCCAATTAAAATAACAAATTTTTTCGGTTTTCAACCAACTTTATCCTTTTTTTGTTTTCTTTTTTTTTTTTGGTCAAAAACCACAACGTTAACTTTATTTTAAGGAAGAAAAATGAACATTTTGGTATAAAATTTACAAAAATAAACAGAGGAGAAGAACATTTTGATAAGGAAGAAAAACAAATAATTAAAATTAAAAATAAAATAACAAAAAAAAGTTAAAGTGTCATTCGATCAATATTTATAAAACTTCCAGCTGACGAAAAATAATTGGAGGATGATGATGAAGCTTTATGTTGCTCTTGTGCTGCTGGGTTCACAATTTCTAATCCTTGAACTGGCGTGAATGTTACTGATGATGCTGTTCCAGCCACTTTTGCTTTAAGGCTTGTTGCTCCGCCTGCTGCTCTTTGTTTTTCCATTTGTCTCATCAATTTTTGCGACATTCGTGCTCGCGTTTTTTGATCAACCGCTGCTGTTCGAATTCTTCCGCCGCTTACGTTTCCAGTTTTTATCTGAAGCTTTTTCGATGTGTTTTATTGTTGTTTTTTCTTTAAATTTTTACTTGTCCTAAATCGTATCCCATATGATCCTGCATGACATCTTCGGCTAATTCTCCAAAATTCATACGATTTGCACTTTTTCTCATATCTGTCATTCCTAATCGTTCTTTCATTTTTCTCATCCGTCGTCCTCCTCGTTTTTTTGATGCCTAAAGCAGTTTTTTTTTTCAAAGCTTGTTGTTAGAAATATACCTTATCCAATGGTTTTGGCAAAGCTTTATTGGCTTTAACCGGCGGCGGCTCAAGCATTTTCTCCATTTTTCTTTTCACTTCTTCTAACAGATCTTTTCCAATATTTCCATTTGGCGCTTCATGTTGAGCATCGATTCGGGCTGCCATTGTTGCTTTAGCGGCAAGAATTTTTGCAGTTTTTCTAGAATTTAAGCCCTTTTTCAAACGATTTTTTGAGATGGAAAATTGATACCCTTTCCAATCAGGAGGCATTGATTGAACTAATGGATGGAAGAAAACAAATCCGTGATGTGGATTAACCGAAACTGATGAGAAACCAATTAAATTTCGTTTTTGTTTTCCAAGAACTTGAACATTACACGCTGGCATTCGAGAAAGTGGTGCTAATCCTCCAGCTTGTGATACCTGATTAAAATAATTTTTTAAGCTTATTTTAAGATAAAATATACCAAAAGTGCTGTGGTTGAAGCTCCCAGAAGATTTACTAAATTCGGTGCAATTAGTGCCATTCTCAATTCAACTAATCGATGCATACACAATCGATCCATATGCATTTGCTCAGCCAAATTACACGCTTCCATGACAGCTTCTAACTCCTCGGGTTCTAGCTTAACTCCTTGCGATGTTGAGACGGTAACAGAGACGACAATGCACGTGGCTGGAGCCAATATACGGCTGAGAAGATCTTTATTTTGGCCTTTGGTGTTGATGTCATTTCCAAGAAGTTGAACAGTTGCCAAATAATCAAGAGGGTTCGGAACAAGAGTTTCAAGTTCTGGGAAACGTTTTTCGTATTTATCACGAACAAATTTATGAATTACATTGATTTCGTTGTCGATATCCGCGGAGAGCTGAATTTTTAATTTTTTTTAAATTTCAATTTTCTATTAAAATTATTATTTTTTGTCTACATGAGATAACTTCACAATTAATTGATATTGTGGATCAGCTTCTAACGGTGCTGTCACTTTTATATTTTCATTCGGGCGCTCCAATTCTAAATTCATCTGGTTTACTAGATTCATGTACCTAAAATTTGAGGTTTGGAATTCATTAAAAGATATTAAAAAAAAAAAAAAATTAATTTACCCATCTGATTTTGCCAATTTCGCAACTTCATGAACTGATGAATATCTAGGACCATCTATTGTCTCTTCAGTTGCTTCTTCTATATCATCATCATCTTCTAATTCTTCTTTGACTTCAACTTTAACATCTGGATTTTGTAGCGCTTCAAAATTTTCTAAATCATCTTCATCATCATCGTCAAAATCGGCCATTAATTCCTCAGCAAGAGACATTGTGGATTTTTTTTTTAATCAACTTATTCAACAGCAAAACAAATAAGTTATAGAAATCTTAAATTTTCGAAATTAATAGTCGCGTTTGAGTACTGTTAACAAATGTGCAAAATCCAAGTGTGCAAACATTTTATTTTACGCGCATTAAAATATTAAATTGGCGTTTTTGCACCTGCGAACTACACATTTAACGTTATGTCAGCTGGTTTCTACTTCATTAATCGATTTTTTTGGATAATTCGAACTTGATCAGCATTATCTCGCTCAATTCCTTTGAAAAAATAAAATTAAATCAAAAAATTTCAAAATTAAGAAATTTCAGAAATAATGACTGGCTCGTCATCATGCCTGTCAGCCGATACACCTGAATCATCATGTCGGAATTTTCTCAAAAACACATTTCAATTATCTACATTTCGTGGTAAAACGATCGAGGTTTGAAACAAAATTTTCAAAAAATGCGGTAAAAATCAAAGTTGGTTTTAATTTGATTTAACTACAGGATGAAATTGGAGAACTACAAAAATATCATGCTCATAATGATGCACTTTTTCTAGCTGAATTGTATCATGAAAAAGAAAATACTGAACACACTTTATACGTCTTTTCCGATTGTTTAATGCGGGCAAATAAAAAAGAAGCGTTGTTTGGAATGCTGTCCGTCGCTGAAATTACTGATCCAAAGTTGCGATTTTTATTTGCAAAATGTGCTTATGATTTGAATAAGTAAGAATTCTTTTTTTTAAACATTATTTTTTAATTTTATTTTTTTTCTAGAATTGAAGCTTGTCGAGCAGCACTTCTTGATTTAGAAACTGGTTTGATACGAGCTGAAATTTTGGGCGATGATGAAATTGCGTGTCACGCGCATGTTTTACACGCCGCCTTGTTGTGGTAAATTCAAAAATTGAAATAATTGAGATTTTTTTTTTTAATTTTTTTCAGTGATGAAGCACATATTAGTGATGCAATTGAAGAATGTGAGAAAGCGCTAGAAATGAATTTCATGATGTGGTCGGCAATATGCGCTTATATTAAATATGGTGGAACACAATTAGAAAAATTTATTGAACCACATCGAAAAATTGTGCATGAATCGAAGTAAAATTGAGAATTTTTTTATTTGAAAACTTTTATTTAAACTGAAGAGTTGCTTTGTCATCTTCATCAAGAAGCGAAACTCCAACACTGATAACAAATCCACTTCACTCAGAGGAAATTGCAAAATCGACGCAAAGTTTAAATTTTGAGCCAATGAGAAGAACGACAAGATCAAGTGGAACATCACAAAAAGGTTTTTATAAAAAAAAAAATTTTCCAGTTTGAATTTTTTAAGATCATGGAAAAGTAACACCTTCAACCAGACCTGAACGACAAATGGCAGCGCCAAGGAAAAGTAGTCGATTGAGTGAAATCGCGTTAAAGCGGGAAACAACGGCTAAAATAAAAGGGCAGGAATTAACAAGTCTAATGAGATCAACGCAAAGTTCAAGAACTCGATCAAAAGGAAATGAACTCGACGGTTCAGGAAGAGCATCACAAAATTCAAGATCGAAAGCAAAGTTCTCGAAGAAAAAAAATCAATTTTAATTTTTCTTAATTTTTCAGCCCAACACTGAGCAGTGATACAGAAAATGTGCATACAGCATCAACTAGAAGTCGAGCAGCGAGTGGAGCAACACCACGCGGAACAGGAACCACAACAACTCGCGGACAATCGTTCAGAATGTCACTAAGAAATGCAGAAGCAACGAAAACGGTCAAATCACCGTCGCAAAGGAAAAAAGATGTGATAAAGCAGCCGTTGAGTTCAAGAAATTCAAATTTGGTGCGAAGTTTGTCGGGTTCAACAAACTCAGTAAGATTGAATTTCAGCAAAAATATCAAACATTTGAAAAACAATTTTTTTCAGATTTCATCGATGAATGATGAAAAAATTGAGCAAGACGATATAATGGCTCATTGTGTTGTAGGAAGTGAAGATGATTTGGCAAAAAGCCGAGAATTATCAGGTCGAACAATGGAATCAAGCGCAGTATCAGCTTACAGTGTCGAATATAGTTAGAAATATACAATTTTTAAAAAACTTGAATCAATTTTTCGTTAACAAAAAAAAACTTACAGAAACAATTTTCTCGATTTATTGCCATTTAGCAATGATCGAAGAAGCGGTTGGAACGTATAATTGGACAAAAGTCGATTATTTAGTTGGAAAATTGGAGAAGAATATACTGACAAATTCGTCAGTTTTCCGAATACAATTGGGTCGAGCTTGTTTTGAACAAGCTGAGTATGGAGAATGTCGAACGATACTTGAAGAATTGCACAGAAAAAAACCGTGGAGAGTTGAGGTAAAAATTGAATTTTTTTTTTTTTTTTAATTATTAAAATTAAATTAATTTTAAAGGGGATGGAATTGTTGTCGACATCATTATGGCACCTACAGGACACAAATGGATTATCGGCACTTGCTCAAACGTTGACATCCGATTCACGCGAACGTCCACAAAGTTGGTGTGCGGCCGGAAATTGTTTCTCATTGCAAAGACAACACACACAAGCTGTTGAATGTATGGAAAGAGCGATTCAATTAGATCGGAGATTTGCTTACGCTCACACATTGCTGGGGCATGAGCTCATTGTTCAAGACGAGCTGGATAAAGCGGCAGGAGCATTTCGAGCAGCTTTGTTGCTGTCGCCAAGAGATTATCGATCGTGGTATGGATTGGGATTGGTGCACTTGAAAAAGGAGCAAAATAATTTGGCACAAACGAATATTCAAAAAGCGGTTTCAATAAATCCGACGAATCGAGCAATGTTGTGCACATTGTCACAAGTGGAGCAACAAAGAGGACAAACCGAAAAAGCAATTTTATTGATTGACAGAGCATTAGAATTGAACCCAACGGATGTTGCATGTCGCTTCAATCGAGCTCGATTATTGTTTGAAGCAAAAAGAAATGATGAATGTCTAGAAGAGTTGAACAAGCTAAAATCAGGATCGCCAGATGAAGCATTCGTCTTCCATTTATTAGGTAACAAATATTCAAGTTTCATCAATGAATAACAATTTTTGATTTTCTTTCCTCAATGTTCAGCTCGCGTGCACCGACGGATCGGAAGTTCCCATCTTGCCCTATTAAATTATAGCTGGGCCGCAGAACTCGATCCACGTGGCGATCAGAACATTGGAGAAACGTCGGCAGGGCCGCAGAATCGAGAAGAATATGAAGATGACGAATACGGTTCGCCGGTTTAAAAAGAAGAGACGTCAGAATATTGATTAAATGTTTGTTGTTATTTTGTATACAAAAATTTCTAGAAAAGCTAGGACGTTGCTAACCACACGAAAACTGTGAGAAAAACGTCAAAAAGAAAAAAGAAAACATATTTTTTTCATTGAAAAATGACATGATCTCTGTCGTCTTTCTAACATTTTGTTTCCCAAGAAAAGTAAATAAGCACTGGAAAAACACATCATGGCTATTGTACCTATTTGTCTATTTTTTCGTAGGGATTTTTTTTTTTTAAATTTTATCAGTTTTTTCACATTTCTTTTTTCAAAAAATCTAATTTTTTTTTCTCTCTCTCTCTCTCTCTCTTGTATTTTCTATTGTAAAATGGCTCAAGGCGTGATAAAAGAAAAACACAAGTCGATAAATTTGTAATTTTTAGACGCATAAATTATATATTTTTTGAAAATAATTTTAAAAAACCCCTTTTTTTCTATTTACAAATTTGGCGTTGGACACGATGAGATTGGCGGTGTCGAAGTGCTGGTTCGCAATATTAGTCGCGCCAGTAATGAGTCGAACGATGACGTCACTTCGACGACATCTGGCCAATTTTGCCGAGCCGCATCCGCCAATACTCGAGTTTGCTGAAAATATGGATAAAAAAAATTGTGTTTTTTTCTTTTTCGACTAAAGCAAACTTTGGCCTCCTCGGCAAGATGCGCAATCCATTTCGATTCGACGTCTGTCGGATCGTCGAGTCCCATCTGAAGAGATTTGATTTTATTGATTATTTCTCCATTTCCCCTCTTACTTTTCCATATACGATGCTTTTTGTCCACAATTTTTGCGACTGTAAATATTTACATGCGTCGGCTCCGGCGCCGACCAGAAACAATAGTTCGACACCGTCTTCAATGAGATCCGAGGCGATTAAATTTGTTGCAATCAATTTGATCAATGATTTCGCCTTTTCGTTTTGTTGGTTCGATACTAGAAGTGCGGCTTTAATGCTTGCGTAACGTAAATCAGCCGAGACAATCAATCGATCCGTCACTTTTTCCTATACGAATCCAATTTGATTGATTTCTTTTTGAAACGAAAAAATCTCACTTTTGCTGATCCTCCTGCAACGACGGCTTGCTCGACAAGTCGTCTTTCCATCGCTTCTTCAGCACCGCACGCAATTCCAATAACGCGCGTTTCTCTTTCCTTAAAAAATTCAAATAAATCGATATTCAATATTGATTTTTTTCCAACCTTGAAATCCTCATTGCTCCAGAACATTTGCAAATCTGGCCCCAAATGTTGTAATTTGTTTTTCGATGTTGATGCGGTTACGAACCGATCGATAAGAATCGATAAAAGATCAGCAGCAAATTGATCGCCACAAAATCGACGAAGTGTCTGTTCTTTTTCGATTCGCGTCAAATCGATTGTTTCACCTGTTGCATCGGTGTGTTCGATCTTCCGTCGCGTTATCCATTCGATGATTGTGTCGATGTGATGACTTTGTGGTCCGTCGACACTCTCCAGTTTATCGATTGTGTCGACGATTCCGATTCCTTCGTCGGTGGTGTCTGGTGTGGTTTGCCGACTGCTCATCAGCGCGTCCAACTTTTTACGAATTTCTAATTGAGCTTCTTCTCGGCATAAAATTGGAACGTCTGGAAATGTCCCACCACAATTTCAATTTAAACATTTTTCTTTTTAAAGTTGGATATCATTGAGTTGCTACGCAGCGAGGCAACAGTTTTTTATTTCTATCAAACCTTTTTCGAGAATCGCCACATTCTTCCCGCTGCTAACCAGAAATCTTAATTGATTATCATTTGACAACACCAGCGGCGACAATCCGCAAAGATCGGCGTCAAGGAACAGTCGAGCCGCATCGGTTCGTATCGATTGGACTTTTGTCATCGCTTCCGTATCCCAAAGCGTCACTTCTCTGTAGTGAAACCGTTGATTTTGTTTTTTTCTCATCTTTTTTATTACCTCGAATTCAACACCGCCATTGTGTGATCGCCGGCCAATTTTGAGAAAAACATTCGCAAAACTCTCGAGTTTGATCCGTTTCGAACTTGTCGCAATTGTGATCGACCCAAATCCCAGACAATCAGGGATCCTTCAACGTCTCCAACTGCTAGCATATCATTCTTCCAGGCCATTGTACAAATTTGTGCACTTGCATTTTTCCACTTTAAGAAATCGATTTGTTTTTTTTTTCAAAAAATTATGTATCGGACACGCCACGCCCACTTTGTCTCTTTTAAAAATTGAATTTGTCAATAAAACATCAACAAACCTTGGTGTTAACGATTGTTCCATTTTTAACGTGAAGACCTTTTATATTGATGTGATAAATTCGATTTTCTGAATCCAGAAGCACTAAATTCTCACGATGAACACTTTGTTGTGTCGCTTCAGTCGTTTTAATGCTGTGATGTTTGTTCGACCAAGCCATATCAACGATCAGTGGACATGTTCGAGTCATTCGTCGTAATAATCGAAGACTTTCGAGATCCCAAATTTCGAGCGGGTTCAGTTGAAATGCGATTGCCAGGTAACAGCTGAAAATGCTCCAATGATCGTTAACGTAACTCGATTCGGTGAAAAAAGATCTCACTGATAATATGAAACTCGTATCATCGAAACTGGTGACTCATCAACTTCTGGCCGAATTTTTCGAGAAATTCCAGTTCGAATATCCGTTATGACTACCTCAAATTGCATTTTTATTGTTTTCTCTTAAAATTTTTTCTCTGAGAGAAAAAAACCTCGTTTCTAACGACCTGAGATGCGCTTAACGAATGATTGTAACCAGCCGTCAACACTGAATAAACTCCGGCCCATTCGAGACATCTGCAATCATTTTTCTTGTCCGTTCAGATTTTTTCAAGTTTTTTTTTTTTAAATTTTGGCGCGTCGTTCATTTTTGTTCACAGGCGATCTCGATTACCCATATTTTTTAAATTTTTTATCTTATAAAACTTTGAAATGTCAATGCGGAGTGTTGTTCACAAAAAAAATGGGCGGATCGTTTGTTTTGGCAAGTGACGCATGCTTTTTTTCAAAATTTTCGCTTTGAATTTCACCATTTTTTTTCATTTTCATCAAACTCGTCTTACTTGATCGGTGACGCTTGAACACTGATTTCTCGATAAATTTCTGATGTGAAGATATCAACAAGATGAATATTTCCCGAATTGGTTCCAACTGCAGCCAAATGTAAAGTTCCGATTGATGTGCTTGAAAATTGATCATTTTCAACTTTTGCCAATTCGTCCATTGGTCTCATTCGAACACATGTGACTCCTGTTGAAATTGAGTTCAATTTCGCCAATTGATGAATGCTGCAATTGTGCTCTATTGAACTATTCATTTAAAATGGGAGAGACGCAGATGCGTCGCGGTTTGCGAGCGATACGAAAAACCGTTATTTTCAACCGAGATTTTCTCTGATTTCGAGAATCAACTTCACCTTAAATTTCCAATCGGTCGATTCTCCAACTTCTCATCAAATTCAATATAATCCTCAATGAAACTTGTGCGATAAACGAATGGATGATTCTCATTTTTCTTTAAAAAAAATATTTTTTTTCTTTTGAATCCGAAGCTTTTCCTCTCACCAATTGCCAAAACGCCATTTTTCCATTTTGATACAAAACCGCCATTGTCGCCTGTGTCGTCGGGCAAATTGTGGCCGACACGATGCGTTGCGAGCTGCC
The DNA here is from genome assembly GCA_963572285.1 of Caenorhabditis drosophilae. Classification (NCBI taxonomy): domain Eukaryota; kingdom Metazoa; phylum Nematoda; class Chromadorea; order Rhabditida; family Rhabditidae; genus Caenorhabditis; species Caenorhabditis drosophilae. The sequence goes on along the minus strand of OY751560.1, from coordinate 4,588,169 downwards.
GTGTCGAATGCACTCGGTTTGTGCCATTTTTTCCATTAGGAACGTCGACGACGGTCGTTTCGCATCGTCACAATTCACATAATTTCCGACGCGCAGTGTTATCGCACCGTTTGTGTGAATTGCGACGACAGCGTCGCGTCGGCTCATCGGCAACCATCCAATTATGTTCGACTCGACAGCGATTCGGCTTAGTGTGCACATCAATTCGGGATTTATCAGGTAAAGCTGAAAAAATTGAATCGTGTCGCTATCGATTTTCGATTATTTTTTGTTACATTTGATCCGATCACTACAAAAACTACATTTCTGTATGCTTTGTGGTATAAAACAATATAAATATTGGTGTCTTTTGAGTTGTTCACTGATTCTTCTAACGTTACATGGAATAAATGACCAGATGAACAAGGTTCGGATAATCCGATATCCGATGTGAATAGAATTTTGTTTCCTGTACTGCTAACTGAAAAGAGAGGAAATCGATATTTTTTCAACTTCATTTTGCTCAGAACCACTTACAGACCACATTTTTCAATGAAAACGGATCGATTGAAAAGTCGAATAATGAAATCGTGTAATTATGTGTCCAAACTTTTTCGCCAGTTGTTGTGTTCCACAAAACCAGACAATTTGATGAGTGAAGGGCTAATAGGAAATGTCTTGAAATATCTTTCCATGGATACCATTGCATTTCTAGAAAAAACGCAGCTTTTCCCCACCCCTCTTTTAAAAAAAAATTAAAATCGTTACGTAAAACTGATGAATTTGAGTGTGAGAATTGATTAATTTTGTTAGCTGCAAGCACATTTGACACAATGATTTGTCCGCTGATATCGGATGATGCTAAAATTGCATGATTTGGTGTTGGTTGCTCAGAAAATGCTGATCGAGCTGGTGACCATCGAACCTAAACAACATTGATTTTATTTTGAAAATGAAAGAAAAATCGATAATTTTAAATGAAAACTGTTCTACCTGTGAACATTTTTTTAAACTTCTGGTTCTCGCCGATAATTAAAAATTATTTTAAATGGTTTTTAATTATTGATTTTTTTGCTCAAAGAAAATTTATAAATTTGGCTTTAAACGCACTAAAAACATATTTTTTATTTAAAAAAATCCTTTTTTCGAATATTTCGAATGAAAAAATCGATATTTTTAAAGTGAAAAATAAATCTTACGACATTCACTGCAGCCAAATGGAAATCTAATGATTGGATCCTTTTCATTTTCATGGCGTCAACCACAAAAATCACATTATGACTGGCGTATCCGATGAGTCCAGTGTGGTTCCTGAAAAAATTCAAATCAGTTTTCAACTTTTTTTTTTCTTCTTTGCCACTTTTACCAATCGATCGAATCTCGCCCATTGCTTGGGTGTAAACATCCCGGCACTATGTTTGGCATTTTCTTTCCGCTTTTAAAATCAAATGCCAATCAAATTTTCATCGACCCGTCGCCTATAAAAATGTCTTTTCTTTTTGAGGGAGGAATCAAAAATCAATAATTTTAAAATTTGGCACGACGCGGAAACTATGAAACAGAAATATAAAACAAATAAAAATGGTCATTGGGAATGACCGAACATTTTGAACAAAACTCGGCCATTATTTCGTTTTCCAATTTATTTCCAAAGTAAAAAAAAGAAGAAAAAACAGTTTAAAAAGACAACAACAGTTTAACAACATGATACAAATATTTTTTTTAAAAATACTTAAAATCCAGTAACAATCGATTTGACAACAATCGTAAACATGAGACCAGTAACAATTCCAAAAATTAGGAAAAATCCAGCCATCATTCCAGCAGTTTGAGCACGAGATGGGTCGACACTTCTGAAATAATTTATTGATTGTTTTTTTTTTGAATTTATTTTATGAAATATGATCACCTTGGTGTATACATCATTGCCAATCCACTGAAATATCCATTTCCAAAACTCATCGTAGCGCCAACAATTACGAAAAGCCATGTTGATGGAAACCAAACTGGCAACGTTCTCGATTCTGGCAAATAGTTACACATTGCAAAAAATGGAATGTACAACAATCTGGCAAACACCGGGATCCAAAGTCGTTTCGGTGATGGCTGAAATATTTTCAGCTTACTTTTAGAGACCAAAAACCTTAACAATTTTCAACATACGTATTGAACTTTTCCGGCAACCAAGGCTCCGAAAAATGCAAACAAGTTGAATTGTAAAAATGTGGTGATATCCATGAAGTATTGTTGTGGCAGGGGGAATCCATATTCTTCTCCAATTTTCTCGTCTTTTACATACATCATGATACCCGGGAAAATCGCCAATGTCACAAAGAAAACCAGGAAAACGTTGAGCAATTGGGGAAAAGCTTCTTTGAATGTTGTCAAATAGTTTTCGAAGCCTTTCGATTGTGTCAATTCTGTGCTTTTGCTACGTTCAGCAGCCGCTTTTCTTGTGAAGTGACGGAAGAATGGCTGAAAATGTTGAAGAATTAAAACAATTTTCACGTTTTTTTAGTTTTTTACTCGAGTTTTCAAGACGAAAAACGACGCAAAACAGCATCCTAACGTGACCAATGAGATTGCAAAATAGGCAAAAGCTCGATCCAAAACATTTCTCGTTATCGCTTTTGTCGCAATACTTAACAATGTGACGAATGTTCCGCACAAATTATTGCCAATAATCACAGCATTTGTGTATTTGAACGGAAAATCTGAAGCCAACCCGAAAATGCTGTTCTGATAAACTCCGTTGGCCGCGTTGAGAACAATAATTGTAAAAATTGTCAGCGCAAAGAATCCAGGAACCCCTGAAATTCTCATTTTCGTTATTTTTAATTTGATATTGAAAAATTCCTTACAACTTGTTGTGTCAACATAAATAAACGCCATTGTTGAAACAACGGCTACTGCCACAACTGTCAGCGAAACCGAGATGCGTTTAACCAATCCACCTCTGCAAAATTTACATTCCTTTTTTTTAATAATGTTTCAACCGTCACTCATTTCTTTTCAAATGATAAACTGTAATGAAAACGTACTGAACAACAACGAAAATATTGATTAAATTAAGCAACAAGTTCGGCACTTGGGCGGCGATTGTTTGATAACTTTGGAAGTTTCCCGAGAATTTTGTGGCAATTCCCGATGTTTTTCCTGTCTCCAAGTCGATCGTTGAATTATCCAACATTTTATATGATTCGTAATACTGAAAAATTATTAATTGAATTTCTGTCTTTTTGCATTTTAATTAATTTACATCGTATGAAATATTCAAAAACATATTCCATGGCATTAACGTGCCAATTCCATGAAGAAGAATGATGAGATAAACCAAATTTCCTTTGTCTTCAGGTACTTTTTCTTCATTTTCCTTATTTTCGCTACGAAGCGGTTGCAATTCAACCTCTTTGTCACCCATTATCCTATAATTTTAAGTAAAAAAGTATTAAATTTGATTTATTTTACGAAAAAAAAAAGATTAAATATATAAATTTAAAAAATAATAATAATAACACCCCAGTGCGTCGAATGATTATTCTTATCAGTATTTGTATCTCACAATTGCCCTTTTAAACAAATTCGTTTATCTTAATGAGCAACTTCAAACTATTATTTTTAAAGAGGTCATATTTGTTCAACATATCAGTTATATAACTTTTCTTCTGATTTCCTATTATTGAGAGCGGCTCAAAAACGTTTTTCCTTTCAACTTATTATTGAAAGGCTACTGATAGGATGATTTATCGGTTTGATAATTGATCAAGGGCGGAAGAAATTACCGATAACATCTGGAGATTCAAAGAAAAAACTAAGCGCCTTAATTAAAAAAATTATCAGTTAATAGTTAATCTGTGAAAAGAACCAAGAAAACAGCTGAAATTAATTTTAAGTTTCGAAAAATCGCTAAAATCTTTTTTTTTCGAATTATTTATTTAATACTTCACAATCTTACCTTGACAACAAATAAAAAAACTTTTAATAATCAAAAATTTGTATTTAAAAATATTTTTTTCGCTAAAAAAGAACATTTTCAACTTAAAAATAGCGTTGACCCCAAAATAATTAATTTTTAAATCTACCGTAACCTGCAGTTCTCAATAGCGCGTACTTTCTTCATTTCTCAATATATGAAAAGAATTTCAAACAATTCCAATAATTCTACGCAAAAATTACGAGGAAAGTTGAGAAACTTTCAAAAATTATTCGAAATTTGTCATACAAATCTTTTATTTACAAATATTTTCAAAATTGTATTCACTTCACACGAAAAATATTGATTAAAACCATTTTAAATGCATTAAAAATTTCAAGAAATCAAATTCTCTTCGAGACCACTCACGAAGAAAATCCAATATAATTATTTTGTTCTTTTTTCAATAAAGAACTTCTTACGATTAAATAATTTTCACTGTGAGTGGTCAACAAAATCCTAAATAACAAGCACATAAACGACGACCACCCACGACGAATAATGTATAAAATGTAAGCTTTCGACAGAAGAAAAAATGTGAGCAAAGAACTGTTCTACTTGTTTTAAAACATGTAATAAATAATTCAAAAAATGTGTAAAAACTATAAATTAAAGCGATTTGATGCTGAATTTTTTCATTTTTGTTTCTTTTTTTTTTCAAATCAAAAAGAAGAAGGAGAAGAAGAAGAAGAAAAAGAACAATTAATGCACTTTTGATGAATAGGCAAGATCTGAAAATTGATTTTTAAACTTTTCTTCAACCCATCATTTTCAAATTCCTAACCCTTCTGACAAAAACCCGTAAAACGTTGAAAAATTAACCAAAAATTGACGGAAATTCTCCTAATTGTTATGGATAAATTTGTCCTCCTGTCGTTTCAGTTGTCTGGAAAAAAAAACCATTTAAAAACAATTTTTTCTCTTTCATTCCTACCTGCAGCGACGGATTACTTCCCTGTTTTCGTTGGAGCAACTTCTGCAGTGACGGCAAATTCGCCGACGCTGCCAATCGAGCAAGCACATCGTTCGATGATCCTCCGTTCGATTCTATAAATTTTTTCAATTTTTCTTCGCTTTTTTCCCCTTTCAAATCAATTTTTCTTATCGAAATCCCGATGAACACAGAATTCAAAACAAAACCAAAAAACTAAACAAATTGGGAAATTATTAAAGCTTCTGGATTCGGTGTTCTTCAGGAGCCAAAAGCTTTTAAATCAGCACAGAAATTAATTGGATTTGTAATTAATTCTAACATTTTTCAGCACATTAAATTATATAAAAATTGTGTTTGTATTATTAGAAGATGAAGCTGAGATCAAATGACTGCAAATCACACAAAAACCACGACTTCCGAAAAAAAATTTTTTTTTCGTTGGCAACATTAAACATAAAATCACAGCAAACATTTAACAAAAAACTAATTTCATTCCAAAGCTTTCTCTTTGGGTAAAAAACCCGTTAGGTTAAACACATTCATACACACTTTCACACATTCCATCAATTTTGCTCACCATTCGACGACGACGATAATGTCGGCGGTGGCGGCGGCGGCGGCGGCAACGACGACGACGACGTGTTTCTCGATTCGTTTCCTTCCTCTTTTACATTCGTCTCAATTGGGACTGTTTCTTTCGGTTTTGTTGGTGACTGTGATTCTACGGCTGCTTTTGCTTCTGATGCTTCCGCTGGTGAGGGTGGCGGTGAGTTTGGCGTAATTTTGGCAGCACTAGCAATCGGTGAATCTACTAATCCCATTTTTTTTTTCGAGTTCGAAACTTTTTTTTTTTTTTTTGAAATTGAAATTTTTAATATTTTTCCTTTTTTTTCTAAAAACTAACTGATCCATTCCTAACTTTTTCTCAAAATTTTTCGATTTTTTAACAGAAAAAAAACTTGAGAAAATGCAAAAATTAAACTAAATTTTTTGTTTTGTTTACATTCTTAAAATTGGGAAGGAAAAATAAAAGAAACGGTTATAAAATAACATTCTCCACAGAAAAAAATTCACAAAAATCCATTTTTTTTCTCTCTTTTTTACATCCCGAAACCTGAAATTTTCACGGAAAAAAACTTCACATTTTTTGTTTTTGAAAAACCTAAATTCGTCGGAAAATCAATTTTGATCACTTCAAATCTAAAATTTTTTTAGGACAAATGAAAAATGCACAATTTTTTTTAAGAACATTTCGCGTCAGCAATGTTTGCTTTTCAAAGTTTAAATCCAACCACTTCAAGACAAAAAGTGCTACTTACCATTCTGAATTATTGCACCTGGTAAAGGGGCAGCCGCTGGTAATGGCATTCCTCTCGATTTTGCCAATATTTCAGCTAATCTTGCTCGTCGTTCTTCAGCTTCTTTTTTTTTTCTTTCAATGTCCTGTGTTGATTTGACTAATGGCAACACTTTTGGTAATACAACTACACTTCTTGGCGTTATTTCTTCGGTTGTTGATGATGTTTCTGATGATGTTGGTGACGCTTTTCCGCTGTCTGCTTCTTCTTCATCATTTTTTATTTCTTCAGCTTCAGCTTCAGCTTTTTCTTCTTCTTCTTCTTCCTCTTCCTCCTCGTTGATAAAATTTACTGCATTTCGTTGTTGATTTTCAATCAAAAAATCATTTCCCAGAACATCAACTAAGTCGCTGACATCATTCTCCAAGTTTTCCTGAGGATATACCAATTCTTCAACTTCTACTGGTTTTTGATCTTCTTTCTAAATAAAAATTGCTATTTAAAAAAATAAGAAATTATTCGATTTTACCTTTTCATCATTTTCAATTACTACCAATTCTTCCGCCAATGATGCTGGTGTTAAAACTCTTTCATCTTCTCGTTCTTGTTCAGCTTCTTCTTTTTCTATCACTTTTCTCTCATCTGACAAAATCACTTCATTTTTTAATGATAATGATGGCGTCATTATTGAATCATCTAACACTTCACGAGCTGGTTCAACAACTCTTTGTTCGAACTCCGAGTTCAATGTGAATGTTGATTCATCATGGTTGAGTATCGTTTTATCTGCATTTTCTTCTTCTTCTTCTTTTTCTTCTTCTTTTTTCTTCTCAAATTCAATTAAGCTCAATTTTTCTGGTATTTCAGTCGAATGCGATTCAACTTCTTCTTCTGGCGTTTCTATTTTCTCAACAACAATTATTGATTCCTCCTCAATTTCTTTCGGCGCTTCTGGAGCTTCTTTCTCAAGAATACTGTTGTCAGCTTCTGGTTGATTTTTGATTTCGTCGTTTTCATTCGAAACCATTATCGTTTCCTTTTCCTTATTTTCAATCTTTTTCACTTCTGTTGAATTTTGCTCCTTTTCTTGAATCGTCTTTTTCTTTTCTGCCAATTGTTTTCTTGGCATTGGCGGTTTTCTTGTTTCCGCTGGGCGTTTTGCTGTTGTATTTTGAGAAGCTGAAATATTTTTTGTTTACAATTTTTTTTAACTTTTTTTTTCGAAAATCTTACGCGGTGCTCCTTCTTTCGTTGGTGTTGCTCTTGCTCTTGCCGCCAGAACTCTTCGATTCGACGAGAATGGCGATGATGATAATGATGATGACGGCGTATAAACCGATTGTGTCATTGATTGCGGCAATGGTGCTGCTCGTCTCGTCGATAATGTTGTGTTTTTAACAGGTGTCATCGTTGCAGCCGGTTTTATTGTATTTCTTCCCCCGCCAGATGCTGGTGGCGCCGAGGAGGTGACATACAATGATGACGTCATTCCAGCTGTGGCCATTGATGGCGCTGGTCGGTGAGCCGCCGGTGGAGCCCGTTGCGGATGAAGAATCGAACGAGCCGATCGTTGCGTCGAATGAAGTGGGCTCTGAAAATTGAAGAAATACATTTTTTTTTTTTTTAATTACACATCAACAGTTATTAGTAAAAACTTTCATTTTATTTTATTATTTTCATCACACATGCTCAAAGAGTTTCAGTTACTGCCTAATAAGGGTTTCAGCTGATTCGGTAAAGCGAAATTTTTGGTTTAAGAATTATTTTTCCACTCAAAATACCTCAAAATCACGCAAATCTATTGTCGATTCCTAAAAAAAAATCAATGCTTCTCATCAGATTTTTCTACCACCATTTGCCAAATTTAACTTTCACTTCTGCTACTTCTTCTTACCGTTTTTCCAGGCGAACCGCCGCTTAATGGCTTCAACTTTTTGTCGTACTGTTGTTCGCTTCTCGGCAAATTATCCAAATACGTCAATGTTCGCGGTGTTGACGAGCCGAACGCAAATGATTTCGGCGATTTGTTGTTGTTGATGTTGGCCGTTCGTGACGTCATCTCGTGTTGTTTTGTCAATGTTGCTCGTTTCCGCTCCTCGTCTTCATTCAATTGTTGTATTCGTTTTTGGAGTAGCTCTTGCTCGCGTCTCAGTTGAAATTGTACCCTGAAAAAATTCATCTTTTTTTGTTTGCAAGTAAAAACCATGCTTTTCACCTTTCTCTATGCTCAATCGTCATTTTTCGTTTTTCTTCCATTTCTTTTCTTAACAACGCGTGCCTTTCCTTCACTTTTCTTTCCGCATATTCTTTTCTCTTTTTAACCTGAAATTTTTTTTTTGTTCTGTTTTTCAAAAAATCAATAAAATTTTAATAAAATACCTCTTCTGAATCCATCATCTTTTAATTCCTTTCCACTGTTCAAACAAATTCGGCAAAAACTATAAAAAGGAGTGTTAAACAATGAGACAAAATTGATCAAATATTCTTTTTGGTTCTCGTTTAAACCAATTGATAAAAAATCAATCAAAAAGAGGAGAAAAAAAAACAACTTTTTTTTTACTTCAAAAAAAAATTCAACAAATTGAGTTAACAAGAATCAAACAAAACAAAAAAAAACCTTCTAAGTGATTTCAAGATGACAAAAACTGGTTTTCGAGTTTTCCAAATCGAATTAGGATCTTTTAATGACATAAAAAATCAATTTAAGTGTCACAAAGTTATCTTTTTCCACCAAAAAATAATTAAAATCCCACATTAATAAAAAAAAACAACGAATAATTAACAACAAAAGAATTCCAACAATCCAAAACAATTTTCTTGACCAGTAAAAAATCAATATTTGTGTGCAATAAATGAAAATTAATCAATGAACGAAGCTCCACCCATAAATGATCTGAAAACTTTCAGTTCATCGGTTGTAAAAAAAGAGAAAAAGAAAGAAAAATTTAACAATTTTGCACATGTTGAAATGCAAAGAACATGAAAAATGAGGATGGATTTTTAGAAACCCAAAAAAGAAAGTCTCTTGAGACTTAACATAACAAAAGACGAGAATTTTTCTTTAAATTTGATATGACATACGATTCCACACATTTTTTTTCTAGAAAAAAAAAAACAAAAACTCGAAAAAAAAATGTTTATGAATAAAATCACAATTTCCGTTTTTCTTCTTTCACTCTCTCTCATCATCACCAAAAATTAATGAGAAAAGATTTTTTCGGATGATAAAAATGATGTTACATTTTTGCCGTTCTCAAAATTTCATCATCGGATTATTATCTATGCGATACGATACGATTCTACCTCCTCTTTATGAATTTTCTCATCTAATGTCTTTGACATCATAAAATAAAGGATTTGAAAGAAGGGGAAAAAACCGTATAATTTGTCTGACACAATTCACAATTGAACATTACTAGAATCTCAAGCAAGAAAAAAAAACAAGAATTTTCCTTTCTTCCCACTGAACAATTTTCTCACCTTCTTCATTTTTTTCCTTCTTTTAATTTTATTTCATATGCTGCCTGTGAGCTCTCTTTTTGACATGTTTCGGCACTTTTTCTTTTCTTCCTTCTCGTTTCTCTTCTTTCACTGCCTGCTTTCTCAACTTTCGCTCTTCGGTTGTTTCATCTCGATTTCTTGTGTGCATCGCCAGCTTCTTCTCTTTTTCCAACAACTCTGCTTCGGTCGGCTCGGCGCGCTTTTTTCTTCCTGCTCCTTCTTTTTTTCCTTCTTCGTCGTCGTCTTCTTCTTCCTCGTCATTCGAATCACTGCCAAAACCATCACCTTTCAAATCGATCTGAACTAACAAGGTTTTTTACGGCTTTGATTATTTTTATTGATTACAAACCTTCGAGACGATATTCTGGAACGGATTGTTTGCTTCGACACCTTCTTTTGCCAATTTTCCATCTCTTTCAAAATGCAAAACATGCTCTAATTTATGCGGAATAAAAGCGTTCATAAACAACGCATCATCTTCTCCATTTTCTGGCACTCTTTAATCAATAATTTTTTTGAATATTATTGTGAATAAATTCAAAATTCTACCTTTCATTTTCAATTATTTCCTCCATTTCTTTCACATTCATTAATGGATCAACAATTACTTCAAAAAGTCTTCGAACTGACAATACTTTCACTCCAATTTCTCTGGAAAAAAATCTGCTTTTTTACAATTATTTTTCCTTTCTCACCTAAAAAATTTGTTGACATTATTACAGTCCATTCTTAGGAATTCAAGAGCGTGTGGATGATCTTGTTCAACTGATTGTGATACATCAATAATCCAAAGCTTTCCATCACTGACTAACATGTTAAATTCTGATAAATCGGCGTGTACCAATCGACATTCTCTGTATAATCGTCTCATATCTCGAACAAGTCCAACGTACATTGATTCAGCTTCCTGAAAAACTTGTTTTAGGTTTCCGAAAAGAAATATTTGATACCTCTGTTGATAATTGAGCATTTTTCAATAATGGTGCTGGCCAACCATCTTTTCCCAAAAAATCCATTACCAATACGTGTCCTTTTAATAAGTGTGGTTTTGGTACTGGCAAACCAATTTCATACATTCTTGCCAAATTTCTCATTTCTTTTTCAGCCCAAACTGCCACCATTTTTCTTGGGTTCGACTTGCAATAGCCATGACGATAACGAAATTCGCCGGTCACGTATCGTTCGCGATCTTTGAATGTCAAAATACTTGTCTTGTAGATTTTTACAGCCAAATCGTTTGATGGACCAGTCGCGTGATAAACGTTGGCTTCCTGTAGTTTTCTAATTTTAAGATTTGAATTTCAGCCTTCAATTTTTTTTTAAATTTAGGGTTAGGAATACTTTGTTTATTATTTATTAGTGAGACTCTAAAAATAAAAATAAACAGTTTAAACTTTAACATTTTTTTTTCTAAAAGCATTTGTTTGAGGAAAAATGTTTTTTATTACTACGATAAACTCAACGACTCAAAGATAAAAAATTCCAAATCACTTTATGATGCAAATAAAAAGAATGTTTGTCAGTGAAATTAAAACATTTAAAAGAATATTTGAAAAAAAACCTGAATTTACCTTTCCCGTTGAAATGCATCCATCAATATTCAATAATGTTCCTCTTTGCAGTAATCTAAACAAAACTAAACGAGTTCTTGGATCAAGAACTTGCTCAACAGTTGCTCGATCTGCTCGATCTTTTACTCTTTTTCGTTTTCGATCTTCATTACTATCAGCTGAACGTTCAGCGTCGTCTAAAAAATAATAACTTTTTTCGTTTTTTTTAAATTAAAATTTACTTAATAACCGATTTTTTGCATTTGGCCCAATTGCATTCTGTCGTAAAGCATTTAGTTTTTTTGTAAAATCTAAAAAAAAAATCGTTTTTAATTATTTCATTTTAATGTTTGCAATGAACCTCCAGTAGCATCAGCAAATTCTAAAATATCCTCATCATCTTCAAAATCTGATTCTGATTCATCATCAACTTCTTGAATAATTGAAGCTTCATTAATTATTTTTTCTATAAAACTAATATTTCAGTTTTGTTCAATTATTTGAAAAATAATAGTAATCTAACCTTTTTCTTCTTCATTATCACTGACATCTGAATCAATATTCAATGTTTCTATTATATTTTCTATATTGTAATTCATTTCCTTCATTCGCTCCATTTTTTTCTGAAAAAAAAAACTCGATTCGCTTAAAATGACTCACAGTTTGGTGAAAAGAAATTTCGCTCTATTGAAATGGAAAAGAAAAAAATCGAATAAATAAACACAGAGAAAACGAAAGTGAAAAACAACCATAAAATGACCAATTTTACTACTAAAATTTTGAAAAGCGTTTACAATGGCGAATTTTATAGTGGTTAAAACGACAAAAATCAATTCAATATTCGAAAACAACAAAATCAAAATCAAAAAACTGATATTTTCAATATTGAAATTAAATGGATAATGGGGACGAAGACATTTTATCCACCAAAAACCGGTGGAAAAAAAACTTTAAGAAAGGTCTCATAAAAACAAGAAAATTCTGACCAAATTTCCCATTCCTAGATATTTCGAAACCCATTTTTATGCATTCAAATTGAATATGATGAATGCCGAACGACAATGCTGATGATGTGATATTTATTCGGCGTCAAAAATCGAGAATGGCATCGAAATGTTTTCTGCCGTTTCTAACCAACTCAACACTATTTCTATCGATTTTCAAAAGTACACTGAAAAGCATTGAATAACTTGTTTTTCACTCACATGGTGGCTTTATGGTTACGGACATCACTTTTTACCTCCAGCGGTTTCTGGTTTTTTTTTGTTAAAATCATTTTAGTACATTTACTATACGCTAAGATTAAAAACAAAGCGGCGAAAAACAAAATATTTACTTTTTTTTCGAAACAAATTTAAAAAATCAATTAGTAAAGTTGTTGCTGTTTCTTGTTTAGTGAATATAGAAATTGAGGAACTGGGTTTTAATCTTTTATTGAAATAGCCAGAAATACACGAATAATATAAATTTAAGAATGAATAAAAAGTACCGAGCAATGCCTCTGCTGCTCGGCTATTTATATGTTTTACACACGTCCATTTACTGTACGCGCATAGGCGTTGATTGCGCTCGCGCAACAACATTCATCTGTGTCCTCCTCTACAGTGTACACCCTTTCAATTGGTGTAATAATGGATCTCTAATAATATTTCTATTCTAAATCATTTGAAAAGCGTAGAATTAAAAAATATAAAAAATATTGAAAAGAAACATTTGACGTTGTAATATGTGAACGAAAGAATGTTTGGATACAAAAAATGATAAATGATAAAGAAGCAAAATAAATCGGAAATGAAATTCCGACACTCCGGGCGCATAAAAAAATAGGACCATAATAAATATCAAAACTTTAGCATAATAAAAAAATATGTGTGAAAACAAAAAATACTAAGCAGAATGGGAAAAATGTTTCAAACAAATAAAACTAATCTTCGTGGTTGTATCTCGCTCTTCCTCCATGCGAAGACCTCCGGGCCGCCATACGATCCCAATCATCCATAAGAGTCCCACTATCTCTTCTTGATACGTTTAGTTTCCGACATCTCTTGCTCAAGATACGAAACGGCAACATGATCAATCGAAAAATGGTCTTGATTGGCCACATGAATATTGGAAAATAAATGAGGAGAACTATTATTCCGATAATTGCAACTGCCGCTAATCCGTACAAGATGAACTTTTCGATGAATTCCTGGAAGACCCCCATCATGTAGAAGAGATCTGGGAACTCCAGTGTTTTTAGCGCGGTTTTGTCTCCTTTCAGCAATCTTGAAACGGCAGCAAGATAAGATTCATGAAATTCCAGTACTCCATTCAATGTGAAGTTAGATCTCACTGATCCGCATTTGATTGCGCAATTTTTCTGAACCTTCGCTGTCCTCTCAAAAAGATAGATCCGAGTTGTTTTTCCGTCTGGTGAACAATTGACGGTGTGATGGTCACCTTCACAATCGATTTCGCCCAAAATTTCCTTTTTGTTTGAGTGGCATTTGATGTCGGCCACTGCTCCTTCTTGGCACTTATAGCAACCTTCCATATGACTGTTCTCTGCTTTACATCTGTCTTCTTCTTCCATGATTGTGATTTCTTCTCCATTGTGAAGAGAGAGGAGAAATGTGGCAGAAATTTCTTCTTCTATTTCTGCAAAAACGGTGTCATTTCCATTGAATTTCCAATATGAAGTGATGAGTGGAAATTTGTGATTGTGCGAATCCAAATGTTGTCTGATGCTCTCCTTTTTGCAAGCGCAGATCATTTGTTTCTCAGCACTTCCACAGTTGCATTCTTCTTCAAGTTTGCATTCCATTCTCTCGGCTGAATCACTCGAATTGCATTGCAGTTGAGGTAAAACTCCATTCTCCCAGATGGCGAATTTTTTATCTGCTTGAACGAACCATGAGTCGAGCAAGGGACTTGGAGGCACATGAACTCCTGTGAGCTTTATTGTCGTATTTCCAATTGTTCTTGGTTGATTTGTTGTTAGCTTGTCCAGAATTTCTGCGTGAGTGTTTGTCTCGAAGTTCGTCATCTCAATGCCAAATTGAACAATTTCTTTCCAAACATCGCATCGGAAAATCTCAATCGTCTTATTTGAAATCGGCATAGCGTATATTCGATAAAAAAGGCAAGCACTTGCGCTGAAGAAGCAATCACATCCCCAGCCTCCACATGATTCCACACATCCACTGATTCCGGGAAAGTCATTGATGTCTTCCAGTTCATCGATGTGACTATTTCTAGTGACGTTTTCGCATTTTATATCCGAACAAGAACCCATATGTGCGCATCTCTTTACGCTTTTTACCTTGAGCTCCACTTCTCGACTGAACGTTATTGTCTCTCTTTGGCATTTGAGTAAGGCACTGAGTAATTTGAACCTCCATTCACCTTTCAAGGTTCCGTTCTGCTTGATTCGTAGACAGCCTTCTCTTGAATGAGAACTCAACTTGATCGATTCTTTTGCTTCGGATGTACAATGTTCTTCTCCATTTTCGGACAACACACAAACTTTGTTCGATTCAGATTCCATTTCAATCTCTTGGCATCCATAAATCACTGGCACGATGAAGCACAAAGAAATAATAATTGTTAGCGCAAGAAGAGCTTCTCTGACTTCCGATCTCCTTCTTCTCAATCTTGTGATTCTTCTCCGTCTACAACACCATCTGATCAACCTGTAGATGTAAATGCACGGTGCAGCAATTCGAATTGGGATACAGCAAATGACGTAACAAATTCCAATTGATGATAGGAGAAAGGTCACCATCATGATTATTGACATTGTGGGAAAACATTTGGGGTTAAAAATGTTTTCTGTACACCAAGTACACGCAATTGATTCACAAAATGAAACAGGTGGGCATGACTTCTCGGTTGTGATAATTGAACTGTCTTTCGTTGCTTTGATAGAAACATGATGTTGTCGGCTTTTGATTGAAGCAGGTATCCATATATCCAGAAACAACGGAAGATTCGTCATCCATCTAGAATCCGTGTTCTGGTGAGTGCAGTACTGTTCCGCGCAAATTTTCATGTCTCCTTTGGTGTAGTTGTGAATTTTGATTCCCGAATTGACACATTCGATTTTGTTGCTTTCAATAGCCATTGTCGATGTCACACACATCAACATAATTAGATGAAGCCAAGATGATGGACATAGACCAAACGTCGCTGAATGTATAATTCTCCGTTCCTTCATGTTGATTGCACTGTTTGTGTTGTAAATGTCTTCGTCATAATTCACCTTTTTTCTGGCTCTGAAGTTGTACCGCTTTTCTGCGTCTCCATCTTCAAACACTGGTTGTACTTCGGTTGCACCTTTCTCTGGCTTCGTAGGCAACTCTTCTTCAACGTCATCGATTTCCAAGGGAACTAGAAGATTGATCGGTCTTGTTATTTCTCGTTTAGTATCCGTAACAAGTTTGACTTCTCTGATCTGGTTATCTTTGTCTTTTCGAACTGATGTTATTCTTCCTAATCTCCAGAAATTTCTTGGAATATTTTCATCCACAACCAAAACAACTGAACCTTCATTTGGCTTTTTAACCTCACCTCGTTTTGAATCCATCCGAGCCTTCTGTTTCGCTCGGAGTTCTCGAATATACTCTTCATGCCAAATTTTCCAAACATTTTCTGTGAATTTCAGCGATGATTGTAGGGCTTCAATTGTATCTTTTCTTGTTTGAAGTTTCTGTTGCTCGGAATTTGGTAGATAATCGTCCGAATTTTTCAATTGATCCAACAATTCGACAGAAATTGTGATTTTCGGCGAAATAAAGTCGATCGGGCGTATTGGTAGGATTGTATCTTTTTCCTCGCTGTATGTCAATGGTCGACAATTCAATGTTCCAGCAATTTCTTGAATTGATGTTCTTAGTTCTTCAAATGTGAGAACTCTTCTTCCATATGCCTTGTTCAAGGATAACTTTACACTTTTAATCATCCGCTCGTAAAAACCGCCTTTCCAAGGGGAGTAAGCGGTGATGTTCTTCCAATCAATTCCTTGTTTCATGCAGAAGTTGCTGACGTTTTCATGAACTGCATTGACTTTCATGGCATCATGAAGAATTTCTTTGGCAAGTAGGAACTGTGGTGCATTATCGGATACGATTGAACTTGGAACTCCATGGTTTGCAAAGAATCTTCTCATCATCAATATGAATGATTCCGTGGTCAAATCTTTGACAATATCCAAGTAGATCAACCTTGTTGTAGAGCAAGTGATGATTGCTCCGTAGCAGTTTTCTCTCGTCGATTCTCCACGTTTTTGGTACTTCATGGGACCAAAGTAATCCAGACCACAATTCTCGAAAGGTTTTGCTCGGACAACTCTTTTCTTCGGAATGCTCATCATATCCGGATATTTGAATGGTTTGTTGTTGAATCTTTGACATTTCACGCACGATTGAAGTCTTCTTTTCACCTCTTGTCTCAATGATGGTATCCAAAATTTTTCTCGCACAGTGGCGATTGTTTGACCGACAGCTTTGTGATACTTTCCATGGATTTCATCGATTATCATACGACTCAAAATGCTTTTTGAACTAACAAGAACTGGAAACTTGGTATCTTCCGTCCCTTCAATGTTGTCCAATCTTCCTTTGCATCTAACAATTCCAATGTCGTCCATAAACGGATTCAATTCTCTCACTTGCTTGAGTGTTTTTTGAGTCATCGTCTTTTGGTGATGTTTGATTATCAATTGCTCAGCGTTCATTAGTTCGGCGGCAATTAATTTTTCTTCAGACGTAACGTTCTTCAATTCCGGAATTCTTTTCTCCATCTCCATTCGTCGTATTTCGGATAAACCATTGCTCATTTTCTTGACAGCTTTCAGGACTCGTCCATAAATTCTCTTCATTTTCATCAAAGAATTTGTTTGAATATTTAACGGATTTTCTGATTCTGCAGGTTCTTCCAGTACAATTGTAGAATGGACACTCAAATTGTCTTCTTGATTCACATCAAATAGATGAGTTGCGTCTGGCCATTTGTGTAAATCTTCGTTGATGAATTCTGGGCCATTCCACCAAATGTGATCCTCCAGTTCGATTGAAGATAATCCTCGAGTTGCAGCGTCTGCGGGATTTGATTCCGTGTTGACATATCCAATGAATACTTGAAGTCCTTGTTCTTTCCAGCTTTGCCAAATAGACTTTATTTCTTTCAATCTATTTGTGACAAAAATTCCAGTGTCCTTTTTTCCTGGTGGCCTTTCAACCCATTTTTTGCAAATTTCACTGTCCGTCATCAATACTACTGAGTCAAACTTTGCTCCTCCAATTGTTGCAGCTTTCAAAACTTCTTCGGTCAGTTGTGATCCTTCAGCAAGTGCTTTCAATTCCAACTTTGGAATAGTCCAATTTTGATACTTGTTTGTAACTTTTGATTTGGCAGCGACAATGTTTGTCCTTCCTTCCATCTTGTTGTAAACAACGCAAGCCGAAGCATGTTTGCTTGCATCTGTGAAGGTTATGAGTGTGTTCGTTTTCGATAGCGAAATCAGTTCTCTTTTGATTTCTTTTGAGAAGCCCTCAATAGATTCGACCATGGTGTTCCATTCTTCCACTTCCCTTTGTAGAAGTGGCGTGTCCCATTCTTGATTTTCTCTCCAAAGAGTACTGTAGAAGTTTTTCATCTTCAGGAAAAGTGGGGCCATGATTCCATAGGGATCATAGTTCGAGTGAATAATGCTTGAGCAAATTCTTCTTGACAGTTTGTCTTCTTTTTTCATTTTGCATGAAACTTTCATGACATCGTTTTTTGTGTCCCAAAGAACTCCAAGGACCTTTGTGACTTCCTCCTCCATTAAATCTTGAATTGGTACCTTTTTGTTGAATTCCGCCTTGTTACTTCTGAATTCTCTGAGATTCATTCCTGCTCTTTGGAAAATATCCTTCATTTTCTTATATAGATCATCGATGTTGTTATCAGTGACCAAGAGAATGTTGTCTACATAGATTTGATTCAGAATCGCTTGAGCCAGTTCTTTATCTTCCTCTTGCTCTAAATGTCTTTTCACTGTCGCATTGAGTAGAAATGGTGACGCATTTATACCAAATAGAACTCTTGTGAATCGGTAGATTATGATGTTATCTTCCGTGGCCGGTTTCTTGATGTCTTTCAGCCACAGAAATCGAGTTGAGTCTTGATCATCTTCATGTAGATAAACGTACAAGAACGCTTTTTCAATGTCTGACAGCATTGCATTTTTTCCCGATCTAAATCGGATCAGAATTTGGAAGAGATCTTTGAGCAATATTGGTCCAGCATGAATCACATCATTCAGAGATAATCCATTTTTGAATCTGGCATCTCCGTCTACGACGACACGGCATTTTGTTGTTGATTTGTGTGGTGTGAGAACGGGATGATGTGGGTTGAAATGTAGTGGGGATCCGGCGATCGCATTCTTATCCACTTCTACGATGATGTTCCTTGCCTTTTGCTCCTTGAATATCTTTTCCATTTGTTCTAGAACCTCCGGTTTTGACGATTTCACGACACTTTGGAGTCGTTTCAAAGCAAGAATATAGTGGTCCGGCAGCTCATCCTTGTTGTTTTTCCATGGAAATCTGACCACATATCCAAGACCTTCTCTTTTTTCAATTGTTTTCTCGAAGAAATCCATAACTTCCCTGTTGGTTTTTTCTTTTTCTTCTCTTTCCGATCCCGTGAATTCAGTTTGGTTTGTCGAATCCATCCATTCGATTTCATTTCCATCAGTTTTTGTTTCTTTTAAGACTGCTGAATTGACAATAATTGGGTACATGTCTGTCGTCTCTCCTCTCTTCAGAATGTCTGGTTTGCCCATCGCAGTATGGCCAAAAATCGTGTCAATCACATGAATACCTGATGGTAGCTTCTGCATTCCTCCTTTCCAAATTTTGCAGAGCACATCTGTTCCAACTACAATATCTGGATTGATCCATTTCTCTTCCAGATTTCTTGAATGCAATATGATATTTTTCTTCGTGATGTATTTCCAATCCTCTTCGGAGAAGTTCGCACTTGGAATAACTCCTGTCAGTTGATCCATGACCATTGCAGTGATATGAATTACCTCTTTGTTTGCTAGCAGCGAAATCGACGTTGTCTTCTTTGTCATTGGAATTGGTTCCTCGTTTCCAAATGTTTGCAGCAAGATTTTTCTTTCTCCGGAAGTTGGCAAATTGAGTTGTTTTGCCAAACTTGATCGCACATGAGTATTATCTGCTCCCGTGTCCAACAGAATATTGATTGGATCCCATTCCTTTGTTTTTTCATTGAAAGCTTTGCAGCTCACAACTGGTAAAAATCCCTTCGTGTTGTTTGAAGTTGAATGTTTGACTGTTTCGCGGGTTCCTTGGAAGTTTTGAACTGAACTTTCCATTTCTTCTGACTCATCACCGTCTTCTCCAACAGTTGCTAAGTTGGTTCTCCTCACGTTTTGATTTCTCATTTTTTCTTGACTTTGGTCATTCGACTGACGACCATTTGATATGTTGCTTTTGACCGTGACATTTCCTCCTCTTGATTCAACATATTGCTGTTGGCCAAAACTGTGTCCACGATTCGGATTGAACTGTTGATTTCTTTGAACTTGTCCTCCAAAATTATACTGATTCGAATTTCCATTGTTTCTTTCACAAATCGAAGTGTGATGAAACCCATTGCAATTGAAACACCTTCCTCGAGCTTTGCAATTTCTCTTTTGATGATTTCCAAGGCAGTTGAAACAAAGCCTTTTCTCCTTGATGATTGTTGTCCTTGCAGCAACAGTCTTGAACTTCTTGCACTCATTTGCAGTATGATTGTTCATTTGGCAGAACACGCAAGAATTCGGTCCTATTGGTTGATTAAATCGATTTGATTGATTCGTGACTCTTTTTGAATGATTTGTGTTTCTGTTGTTGTCTTCATTTCTAATATTCACCGAATTGACATTAGAAACATCCTCTGTGTCCAAGTTTTTCATTTTCGAACTGATCGATTCCTCAATAGTGATTGCATTATTGATCCGTTTCAGAAGATCCTCCGTTGTTTCCAGTTCACCATTGTTCAATGTATTATTTGCCAAATCACTGGTAGCTTTTGCTCGATGAACACTTCTCTGGATTGAATGACTGAACTTTGTCGCAATCACTTCCTGGATCAGCCAATTGTTGATATCTTGGTTTCGAGATTCCAATTGCCTGATAATTGCCAAAATCTTCTCATATAATTTCCGCTGAGCTTCAATTTTGGTGTTTTTCTCTGTGAGTTCTTTTAACGATTGATGAAGGTGTTGAATCGTCTCCCTCTTGTTTGTGTACTTTTCGATGAGTAACTGCTTAGCTGGTTCATAGTTCTCCTCCGATATTTTGAAACGATTCAATAGTTCCTTTGGGTCTCCTTCCAATGAATTGATCAGATGGTTGAACTTGATCATTTTATTTTGAATCGGCTTGTCTATGAGCTCCAAAAATAGAGCCCAAAAATTGTCGAATTGCCATTTGTCTCCCTTGAAAATTGGTAACTTCTGAACTGGCATTTGAAAATGATTCAGAAGTGCTGAGATCTGATTGATGTCCACAGCTTGATGTTGCACATTTGGACTAGTGGCCATCTCCTGTTGTTGAAATGGTTGAGGAACTTGCAACTGCTCTCCTGATGTTTCATGTTGTTGTTGTTGCGACATTTTCCACAATCGAATTTCACGGCTTATCCTCACAATTTCGTCCTCAGCCTGCTCAATAATTTCGTTGACGTCATGCATTTTATCAACAAATCTTGGTTCCAAAATAATCTTGTCTTCGTCTCCAAAGGAATCGAATTTTGCTTCCAATGTTCTCGCTTTTTCTTCCAGCTTCCTGATCTCATCATTCAGCTCCAAAACAGCAACTTGCCAATTATTTATCTCCTTCTCATTTCTTTCACCTTCAAGCAGTTTCTTCGACTTTTCGACCATCCTTCTGAGAACATTCTCGCTTCGAGTGGTTGCTTGTAATTCCACGGTCAATGACATGTCGGTCGATGCACCATAAAGTTGTTGCTGTTTCTTGTTTAGTGAATATAGAAATTGAGGAACTGGGTTTTAATCTTTTATTGAAATAGCCAGAAATACACGAATAATATAAATTTAAGAATGAATAAAAAGTACCGAGCAATGCCTCTGCTGCTCGGCTATTTATATGTTTTACACACGTCCATTTACTGTACGCGCATAGGCGTTGATTGCGCTCGCGCAACAACATTCATCTGTGTCCTCCTCTACAGTGTACACCCTTTCAATTGGTGTAATAATGGATCTCTAATAATATTTCTATTCTAAATCATTTGAAAAGCGTAGAATTAAAAAATATAAAAAATATTGAAAAGAAACATTTGACGTTGTAATATGTGAACGAAAGAATGTTTGGATACAAAAAATGATAAATGATAAAGAAGCAAAATAAATCGGAAATGAAATTCCGACAATTAGAAATGTTTTCTTTTTTCAAAATTACAGAAAATCGAACCAAATTTTTCCACCTCACCAAATTTTGTTTTTTTAATTAAAAAAAAAAAGATTTTAAGAAATAATATTTTTGAGTTTTGGAAAACAAAAGCGAAACTTTAAAGCATTTTCAAGCTGAGAAAAGTTAATACAATTTCTGAAAAAAATTAAAATGAAAGAAATAAAATAATGATAAATTGAAAATTGAAAAAAAAAACTTTTAAAGAATTTCTTTAAAATTAAAAAGAAAAAAGGAAATTTGAAAACATTTTCAAGCCGAAAAAAAAAATCAATAAAAAACAAAATTCAAAAATTTCATCACAAAAATGTTTCAAATTCTTCAATTTCAATCATCAACTTTTATATTTCCCTGAGAAAAAAAAATGAAATATGATGATTTCAAGAAAAAAAAATGTAAAAATAACGTTGAGTGCAGCCGTACAACCAGGCAGCCAACCACCACCCCTAAGCGCCCACCCTTCTTCTTCTTCTCTCTTACCTCAGCAGGTGAGACAAAATTAGTTTGTTGGAGATGATAGACAAGTAGAGAACAATTATTTACGTGTAGACAACAGACACCATTCAGTCTCCGGAAACAGGTGATTTAAGCTTCTTATATTTCTTTCTTTCAACACCTGCGCATCTTCTATTTTTAATATTTTCGTTTTCTTTTTTACCGGAAAATGAGAAGGGTGAAAAAGAGAAGGAGGTCATTTTGAGTTACTTCATTTTATATCGATGAAATGATAGAAAGTAACATGATCAGTTTTGTTGACCAATTAATTTGGGTTTAGAAAATCAATATATTGGATTATAATTTTCAAGGATAAATCTCACGATTTTATGACCTTTTTATGGTTATTTTCACCAAGGTTCTTGGAAGTTTAAAAACAAAAAGAAAAATAAATAAATCAAGCTTCATCGATAAAAGAAATTTCGATCAATCATCATTTCTCGAAAAAAAAAAGAAGAAATATTTTGGATCAAATGGAAACCATCTGTATTCTCTAAATGCACCAAATTTAATGGGTTTCATCCATTATTCGCATCTGCTCACCATTTAGTATACAAATTTCTTATAATTTCGAAAAAGTGGAATTTTTTCTTTAAATTTCAATAAATATAAAATGAAACTACGAAACGATTTTTAGTTTCAATAAACAAAAATGTGAAAAGTGTGGAGGTTCGGCTTGTTTATAAGAAAAGTGAGGAGAGAATTGTAAAATTACTAAAAAGTTACTTTTTGGTGATCAATCAGCCTTTTCGTACTCAACAATTTTCGAAGAAGATGAAGAACACAAAGAAAAAAATGAATAAAAGATTATTATTGTTAAAGAGACCGGTTAGAGAAAAGTGATAGCGCGGTAAACATAAGAAAATTGTGTAGTTTTAAATGATTGATTGGTAATTAATAAATGTCTTTTATTTATTTTTATTTTTCTCATTTTTTATTACTTTTAAATAAATAAATTGTAAAAAATATATAAAATAGCTTTTAATTGAGAATAAAAAACCAATTTTTAAATAAATAACTCATTTAACACTCAAAAAAATCTTGAATCGATAAAAATTTCAAATAAAAATGAAAAAGTTTTGTTTTATTTTACAATTAAACATTTCTTTTTAAATTAATTTTAAAAATTTTAAAAAACTGTAAAGAAAACCGAAAAAAACGTCCTAAAAATATATTTCTGTCCTACTCCGTGCAGAGTACACGACTCAACTCTAGTCCACGACTTGGTTTTTTAGGCCATTTTTGAGAATGTGAGTGGGTTTGGTTTTTTCTATAAAAAACATTCATGTGATAGTAATTTTATAGAGAAATGGGTTTGATAAGAAATAAATTCGCATTATCAAATTGATTTTTACTGGGAATTATTTAAAAAAAAATCAATATTTTCTTCATTTTTTGGTCTTTAAACCATAATTTCTAACATTTTAGAGTGCTCAATGAGTCCAGAAAAAATTGAGTCTTCTTCAAACACAAATTTCGAAACTGCATTTTGTATTATTTGCGGTGATAGAGCGACTGGAAAACATTATGGAGCTCTCAGCTGTGACGGATGCAAAGGTACATTTACTGACACATTTGAAGTCTTGACGCAATTTACGATTTTTAAAAGAAATTGATTCAAACTTTTTCGAAACTCACAAGAAAAAATCATTAAATATTGAGGGCTTAATGCGGTTTGACGAACACGCTCTATGGTTTTTGCAAAATGTGCTCAGTGAGCACTAATGTGCCATAAGCTCTCATTCTCTCTCTTTCTCTAACGCCTCTCTATCTTTTACTTTCTCTTTTTTTATTCGGTTTTCTTTCCCAAAAATTTTGCTATTTTGAAGCTGACATAAATAATGAATAGCTTGAAATAATAGTGAGAATTCTATTCTTTAGTTATCCGCACACACTTAAAGACGAGGGGGGAAGAATCCAGGGGAAAAAATCAAAACACTATCAAGTTACCGCCTCTTTTCTTATTCATTTTCAGGCTTTTTTCGACGAACTATTCGAAAACGACACTCTTACATCTGCCGGTTTAGCGGTTCATGCCAAGTAGATAAAGGTTTGTGTCAGAGAAATGTTGGCTGGCGCAATTTCGGAGATGATACAAAAATATTCAAAAGAATTGATCGCAACGCAAATCTTTCTCGGCTTGCTTTATCGTATCGTTTCAAAAAAAAATAAAACTCTTTGCAAGCTCCGCATAGATTATCACCACAACTCCGCCCCCCCCCCCCTCTACTTTCTTTCTAATTTCAGAGATTTTTGAAAAAATAAAAAAATTTTTTTGAATTAAAACAAAAAGAAACAAAAATTTGAATAAAATCGGTTGATTTTCAAATTTATCTTGTCTTTTCCGTTTTATATTTGCCGATCATCTTGAGTTTTGTTCGATTTGTTTGTACAAAATTTTTATAGGGGGGGGGGGGGAAGGTGGGGGGAATATCTAATGGAAAAATTAATCCTCTTACATTATTCAGCAAAACGAAACGCGTGTCGAAAATGTCGCTTCGAGGTTTGTCTTCAACGCGGAATGCGTCGCGACGCAGTTCAGATGGAACGCGATCGTATTCGTCAGCCGAACGTTGTCTCGACGTCGGCGTCGGCATCATCGTCGTCGTCAACGTCGGCTTCATTATTGATCATTGATGATCCGATTCTTGAGCGGTTGTTGAATGTTGAGACGGCGATCAGGCAGTTGAGGTGTACGGTTATTACGAAAACTTCGGATGCGCGCAGGCAGGCAACAACTGGAGACGTTACAGATAGGTCAAACAATGCTACGGTAGATACAGTAATCCATTGATACTGTAATTTTAGTATGAATCAACAATTAATTTTAATGGTGGAATGGGCAAAAAATCTTGAACAATTTCAACGTTTGGATATGAACGCACAAATCGCATTACTACGGTCATTTTTTTTTTAAATTTAAAGGAGCATACAACCCTTCAACTTTATTATCACACTTTAACGTTGTGAGACCGGATCATTCCTTTCCGTCACACAAAAAATGGTCGTCAAACGTTAGTGTATAGTGTTTAGCAAACTGGCACAGTACACCGAATTTTTCGCGGCGGGACCCTTTGGTTGAAATAATTTTTTTTTAACGTTGTGAAATTAAAAAAAAATCAAATCCTGTTTTTTTCCAATTCAAAATGAATCGAGTACGTTTTTCGTTGTGAGACCTACAAAAGTTAAATTGGTTAAGCTACAAGCTTGTAAGACTCTCAAAAGTTCAAGTTTATGGTGTTCCTTTATCAAATAAAAAATTAAAACCTCGAGCGCGTTTTTGTGAAATGATTACAATACTTTTTCCATACAAGACCGTAATTAAAGTTACAGTAGGACGGAAAAAAAAATCAATAATTGTTGCAGGCATTTCTCGGCCCAACATCTTGTCATGTGTGCCGCGTTTCGAAGTATTCATTTAAGCGATGCTGTTTGGTTAACAAATGAGACTTGTCTGCATAAAGACAGTCCAAAAGTTCCAGACGTGAAGTAGGCCCGAAAAATCAATATTTTATTGATTTTTTTCCAATTGACAGTCGCGTCGCTGCCCGAATTGTTGATCATTTGACGACGCCGATGAGGAAATTGAACATGAATGAAATTGAGTACGTCGCGTTGAAGGCAATCGCTTTTTTTGATCCGTTGGCCAAAGGTGTTGATGAATCCTACGATAAAGTTGAAGAAACAAGGCAAATGGTAATCATAGAGATTAGAAAAAGAAAGAGAGAGAGAGAGAGCGAGACGTAGACAACACTAGTGTGATGCGTGTCAGCGTCGCGGTTACTAGGTTTTTTGAATTTTTCCCAAAAATTGGAAACATTTTGGCTTCACGTAAAAATTCAAATCGACAAATTTCAATAAATGGAAGAGAGAGAGAGAGAGAGAGAGAGAGACGTAGACAACGATAGAGTGACGCGTGTCGGCGTCGCGGTTCTAGAAAAATTTGATGTCTTAAAGGTTCTCGAATCATTCGAAAATCACGTGCGAACAGTGTCGCCGCAACGTGAAATGCCACGTCGCTTTGCCAATTTATTGCTGTTGCTGCCGCCGATGTTGGCAATCGCCAGAGACTTAATTGAAGATGTCCAATTGGCGAAATTATTCGGTTTGGCATCGATCGATCGGCTAATGCAGGAGCTGATGCTACCGCCAGATAGTTCAACGGATAAAACACCATAATTTATCGATTTTTTTTGATTTTTATTGAAAACCCTATTGCAGTTTTGCCATATCACATAAAAAATTTGAATATTTTTTCTTCAACCTTCAAAAATGCAAACGCGCCCTAATGAACTTAAGCTTTTCAGCCCTAAAAACGTAATAAAATTGCGTTTCTCGGAATTTCAGAGTTTTGTGTCTAACTGCAACCAGTTTTAACAGTTCTGACTTGTACACATGGGTCGAATCACACTGTTGATCTTGGCGTAGATGCCCAGTGGTTGGTGACATCATCGTTGGACTCCTTGATCTGCTCTCACTAGTTGCCTCTGTATTCATTGGTTGTTCTGACGAATGTGATTCCGTCTGTGTCGCAGGACTTCACGAATCCTCATCGATTGCGTCCTTCCATAGTTTTTCTGGCATTTTCGACACACTCCCGTCCTGATTTGGTTTGCGTGGAAGCGGCTTACTCGATGCCTCTCGACTGCAAATTTTTTAAACGACGACGCTCCGTCATCCCGTTACAATTTTTTTCCGTTAAAAAAACAGAGAGAAATTCATTTTTTTTTAGAAAACTGAGCCAACTTTTTTCAAATCATTGATATTTTCAGCCTTTTTTTAAAGAAAAGCTCAACCCCCACCCAGTTTGAAAAAAAATCGATTGAATTTTAAAAAAAATCAAGTTCTTCTGAATTGTGAAATTAGCAAAAAAAGTCGTAAGCATGTGACGTCACCGAAACAAAACAAAAAATATCTGGGCGCTTTTTGAAAGAAGAACCGGCTCACTCACTTCAGAAGCAACTCTTCATCATGAGCAACCACTTCAGGGGTCTTTCAACAACCTCACAAATGGCATTGTCATTTTGACGACGATCAACGCCGTGTATTCAAAAATTCTGAGAGCAAACATTAATTGAGAGAGAGAGAGAGAGAGAGAGAGAGAGAGAGAGAGAAAGAGAGAGAGAGGAGGGTTGAGAGTAGAGAAGACCTCAATAATTCGAATCAACGTCGTCCGGATTCCAATCGTTTTTTTTTTTTAAATTTTTTTTTTTTGAAAACGAAAAAGGGCGGGAAAAAATTGAGGGTGTAAACATTTTGGCACATTTTTGTCATTATTGCCGCGTTGATGATTTTTGAGAATTTTCCGAAGAGAAAATTCTTAAAAATCAACCACACCTCATCCAAGAAAAATGCTTCTTTTTCATTATTTTTTTTCCTATGGCGGGGGAGGAGGAGGTTTCGAATCTAAAATTGGGTGGCACAATAAATGACCCGTGAATGATATGAGAAGGTGGAAGGGGGGGGGGGGGGGGGGACTTGGGGCATGTTTACCCATATCACCAAACCTTCATTGTGACACTCCCTTTTCCAGCAAAAAAGAAAATATAAAAATCAATGTTTGATTTTCATTTTTCAGAGAAAAAAATGTCGATTTCTGGCCGATCAATTTCACTTATTCTCGTCATCGTCGTTTCAATAGTCGCCGACGAATCGGAACAAATTTCACGTGTTAAACGAAACTACTATGGCGGCTATGATATGTACGGGTACGTAGCTTTTTCATTTTTCTCGTTCTCTTTCTGAAAATCATCGTTCTCGATTTACTTACTGTAGCTCTTGTTGTAGTTCTGATGATTTTTGGTACGTCGGCCGAATAATTGGGATGATTGTCGGAATTTGTATTTTGTTGTTTTGTTGTTGTCTTCCGTGCGTCTGCGTCGCTGGTATTTGGTTTGCCGGATGGTTTGGACTACGCTCTCGGCAACAGGGCAAAAAATCTCCAGGACAAGGTAATTGATCTACTAGAATTTACAATTTTTTTAATTTGTATTTTGTTTTTTAAAAGAGAGGCGCAAAAGTGCGTAAAGTACGATGCTTGCAGAAAAGGCACACTCTTATTTGACTACCGTACAAATTAGTTGGGAAAAAATTAATTTTTTACAGTTTAGCTTCTTCTTCTTCATCATCTCGTGTTCAAATTCCTCAATCCACAATAGTAGACGCAACACCAGGAAACGCCAATTATTCTTATCCAGCACAAACAGTTCAATACGCACCAAATGTCGCAACAACATCACGCCAGTATCCCGTAAGGGTGGAGTCGTCGCCAAGAGATTCAGAAACGTCACAAGTGAGTCAATTTTTTAATTTAAAAAAAAAAAGCAAAATTTTTTCAGATTATTTACAGCGCTGAAGATCGTTATTATACTTCATCAACAGCTCCAGCTCCAGCTCATCGTCCAAACGACGGCGGCGGCGGCGCCTTCAACTCCACTCGCTACTAAATTTTCTCGTCTTTCTTATTCACATTTATCCATTTTCTCTGTTTTTTTTTTATTCTAAATAAATTGTCTCTCTTGTGCTTTTTTTCTTGCTTCCTTCAGCATCACATCACACTTCCTTCTTTTCCAAAAGAGCTCGAGCGCAACGCGCCCGCAACGCGCGTTAGAGACTGCAGAGAGATGAGAGAAGTAAAAGAGAGAAAGAACTTCATCGAACAAGTTGACGTTGTTTTCTGTTCTTCTTCGTCGTTTTGCCCTCTTCTTCTTTATTTTTTTATTAGAAAAATAAAATTTTCAGGTTTTAAAATGTGCTAGAAAAGTTTAAAGACATTTCTTCCCGCAAATAATTCTCGCACTTGTATATAACAGCACTCAGTGGAAATAAAATTCAATAAAAATAATAATAATAATAATTTTTTCGTGAATAAAGGGAAATATTTAAAAATTCTTTGATCTCAATTTTTCTCCACAATTTTTCACTGAAAACCAAAACAAACCAAAACAAAAACCATCGATTATTAAATGAAAATGCCGGAAAATGCTGCTCAACAATCGACAACCGAAAAGGGGTGAGTTTGAATTGGGTTTTCTCGTTTCAATTTTTATTTGGTTTCAGTTCGGAGTATTTGGAGCAACTTGCTCACGAAGCAGAAGAATTGCGAAAAAAATTAGATCTAGAACGACAAAAATTGAATGATATTCCAAGTATTTTTACTTTTAAAATTAAAAAAAAAACAATTATATTTTCAAAAAATTAAAGTTCAACAAGCCGCTGAACGTCTTGAACCAATGGGAAATTTGGGAATTAAACAGCGGCGGATTTTAAAGGGACACGTCGGAAAAGTTCTATGCATGGATTGGTCGTTGGATAAGCGTCATATTGTTTCGTCGTCGCAAGATGGAAAAGTTATTGTTTGGGATGGTTTTACGACGAATAAGGAACATGCGTTAACAATGCCAACGACTTGGGTAATGGCATGCGCTTTTTCCCCATCAAGTCAAATGATTGCTTGTGGGTAAGGAAATTTTAAAAAGTTTTAATAAATTAAAAATTAATTTTTTCTTCAATAATAATTAATTATGCACCTTTAAGTTTTAATAGTTTATATAAGTTTGCTGTAAAATCGTTCAAATTTAATTAAATCAAAAAATAAAAAACTTTGTAGCCAAAGAAGTGTTTGTCCAGTCAAAGAAAAATTATTTTTATAGTGGCCTCGACAACAAATGCAGCGTCGTCCCGCTTTCCTTCGACGACGACATCATTCAGAAGAAGCGTCAAGTCGCCACTCACACATCCTACATGTCGTGCTGCACATTTTTGCGTTCCGACAATCTGATTCTGACGGGAAGTGGCGATTCGACGTGCGCAATTTGGGATGTCGAAAGTGGACAGTTGATTCAGAATTTTCATGGACATACTGGTGATGTGTTTGCAATTGATGTGCCCAAGTGTGATACTGGAAATACATTTATATCAGCTGGAGCTGACAAAGTAAGAGTTTAAACATTAGGAAAAAAATTTTAAAACCATATTTTAATTTCTTCGCATCAAAACCTAAACTTTAGAAGCTGCTATGCGTCTTTAAAAGGCGTCGTATTAAATTTAAGTGTGTTTTTATCAACAAAAAAAATTTCGCATTTTAAAGGAAGTTCAAGACAATCGCCATGTCAACATGGGTCCCGTTGTGAAAACTAAAAAAAAACTATTAAAATTTTTTTCAGCACTCGTTAGTATGGGATATTCGATCAGGACAATGTGTTCAATCTTTCGAAGGTCACGAATCGGACATCAATACTGTTCGATTCCATCCCAACGGTGACGCGTTTGCGACCGGATCCGATGACGCCACATGTCGTCTTTTCGATTTACGTGCTGATCGTCAAGTCTGTGTCTATGAAAAAGAATCGATTCTGTTTCCGGTGAACGGCGTCGATTTTAGTTTAAGCGGTAAGAATGGCTTTGGACCTCTGAAGTCCCACGACGTCTCAAAATGTTATTTTACATATTTGATTGTGGCGTGGAAAAATAGGCGAAGAAACACATTGCAAGCAACTAGTTTTCAGTTTTGCGCAACTTATCACGCTTTGCAAACATGCTCTATTGATAATTTCAAACTTACAAAAAAAAAGTTCATAAATTATTAAAAAAATTAAATTGTGTTTTTTGGCGCGAAAAAAACCTTTTTAAATTATCAGCGCAAAGTTAGAAAAATGTAGAAGGAGTGAAGGAGGGGAGAGGTTTTGATTGAGCATAGAAATTTTCTTTTCATTGAATCCAGATGTTTCACCTTTTTTTTGTTCTTCCAGGTCGAATTTTATTGGCAGGTTATGGGGATTACCGAGTCGGAGTTTGGGACTCTTTAAAATGTGTTCGACATTCAGTTCTTTATGGCCACGAAAATCGGTAAATAGAAGAAAAAAATCAATAATCGATTATTAAAATTTCAACTTTGTGTTCAGAATCAGCTGTCTCCGAACATCGCCAGATGGTACTGCGATTTGCTCGGCAAGCTGGGATTGCACAATTCGAATTTGGGCCTAACCTATCCAACATTTTTTTTTCTTAAATCAGGACTTTTCATGTATATTTCGTCAAACTTTTTCAATTATTTCCCAATTCACTGAAAGTTGAAAATTGTGGCGAGACCAAATCTTGAAGCATTTTTGCACCTTTAAACTTCTCGTAAATATACAATGATTTTCCCCTATTCTTAACAACTAAAAATTGAGAGCTTAAAAAAGCGGGGGAAAACTGAATTGAACCAAAATTTGATAACTTGAATTAAATTTAAAAAAAACAAAATCGGTTAGGTCTCGCCTCGATTACAGTACCAAAATAATGTCATTTTTTACTCTCTTTTTTATCAAACAAAAATAAATTAAAAATGTTTAAATACATCAATTAATAGGTTCATTAATATTCCTGAGCTTTATGTCACTTTTTAATGACTAATTTCAGTTTTGATTTGTCAATTTTTAAAAATTGTCGTTTTTCTAGTCGTTTATCGATTTTTATTGCACCCTATCGACTTTTGTTTTTGATACTCGAACATTTACATAATAAAAGATTTTGAATTTCGCAATCAATAATTGTCGGATTAATTTGCATTAGAGCTCACTTGCTAAAATATTTTCTCAACGTTTTGAATTATTTATTTATTTTGTTATAAAAATGCATTTTCAGCTAAATAGAAAAAAAAAGAAGTCGAAGGGGAATGCTTTTATGGTTTTTTTGCCCAAACCCAAAAGAAAAGTCATGTTAATTTCCATTGTTCTCTTTCAAATCGAATTTTCTCTAATTCTTTCTCTTTTCTTTTTTCCGACGCTTTCTCTCCCTCCCTCTCTCTCTCTCTCTTGGTTTTGTTCTCTCTTTAGGTCATCTGCTCTCTATTGTCTGCGTCTCTAGCAATAAACATGTGTTTCTCGCATTCGATTCTCAATTATGAGTAATCGAGTCGTGGTGAAAATAACCACATTTTGTGTGTCTTTTAAAATTCGAAAAATTAATTAATTTTGTTTTCCAGAAAAAAAAATGTCGGAAGATGATAAAATTGAAGCAACGTTGCAAAACTCGAACTCACCAGCCAAAGATCCAAATGTAACCGAGTTGACATCGATGGTAAAATTTATTTTAACAAAAAATCGATTTTTTCAACCAGAGAAAACAAATTTGCAATTCAAATAAAGTGGGAAAAAACGTTGAAATTTGGGCATTTTTCAGATTCAAGGCGTCCTCGAACAAACTCAGGATCGTTTTCAACATATGTCGGATCAGATTATTCGCCGAATTGATGATATGACAAAACGGATTGATGATCTTGAAAAAAATATAAATGATTTGATGACACAAAATCAAGTTGATCAACCAATTTGATGTATTTTTATTTAAAAGTTTTTCCATACATAAATATTCTTTGACACCAAATTATCGATTTTTATTTTTGTGACAGGAAAAAACCTTTCAATCAAATATCTTCCTCTTTTATTGTTTCTTGTCTTAATTACTTCAATGTTTTCAGACAAATTTCAGAAAATGGGAGCTCAACACGGAAAGTCGGCTCCGAAATTCGAAAATATCGATGCGACGTCGGCCGAACGACTGGCGATTCTTTTCAATAATTATGGAGAGGAAAAGGAGAAAATGAATCAGAAACAGTTCGAGGTGATTTCTTTTTTCCCCTTTTTGGAAAAATCGAAAATCTGAGATTAAATTGCGCTCTATCGAAATCTTTAAAAATTTTTTTGCGCGAAGACAAACATTTTTTTAATTCAAAAATTTTCAGGCGGCATTTCCAGTTCTGACGCCAATCTCCACAATTCTCTATCCGAAAATTGCCGCGAAAGAAGCGGACGGCAAAATTCACCTGGCGACACTCATCAAATATTGCGACGCGGCGTTCGGCACCTATTCGGATCTGGCGACAGTTCTCAGCGAATTGATCAGCGACGATGTGACGATGGTCATCGAGAAAGTCTGCCAGATTTATTGCGGTGCGAATCGCTTCAACGAGACGAATCATCGCAAACTGATTGAGTATTTGAACCATCAGAAATCGTCGAGCTTTGAGCAATTTTTTCTCGAATGCCCACTTTTTGTTAAAGTTGTTTCCTCTTTCTTCCCGTCCTCCCCATCCCCGAATCGATAAAATCACATTTGTAGCTGTCGAAGTTCATCTTCACCTCGATTTTGTCGACGATGCCAGAAGTTGGACTTCGGCCACATTTAGTTGGAGGAGTTTCACAGATTCTTGGACCGGCCGATTGTATTGTGCTCAACTCGCATTTAGCAATGGATCAGCAGAAGAAATGGACTTTGCTATTCTCAACGTAGCCTTCAAAATAAAAAAAAATCATCGAAATTGCTGAAAATTTTTCAGCTCGACAATGGGTGCATCGTTTTCACAAATGGTAAAACGAATCAATCACGAAGGTCCTTGCCTAGTCGTCATTCGATCCGAATCACAGCACGTGTTTGGATTCTACGCGTCTGAAGGCATCTCATCGGGGCCGCTTTATCACGGTGGACATCAATGCTTCATTTTTGAGCTCGAGCCAAACATTCGCCTGTATTCGGCGACAGGACGCGAATCGTCGTACGTTTATCTGAATTTTCAACAGCAACGTCTTCCCAATGGACTTGGGATCGGCGGGAAAGAAGACGTTTGGCCAATTTTTATTGATGAAGAGTTCGGAACGGGTAAATGCCAAAAAGATTCGGCCGCGTTCGAGAAATGTTTTGTGGCCAATGAAACGAACTTCAAAATTCAAAATCTGGAAGTTTGGCGAGTTGGCGAAAAGCCAGTTCAAAGAGATGAAGATGGAGAAATTATTGTGCCCAAAGCTGAAAAATCAATAATCGATAAAGTAATGATTACAAACTTATAAGACGACATTCGTTTCGTTTTTTTTAGGACCCTGAAGCGCAAGCGGTTCTTGAAATGGCTGGTAGATCAATGCATTCAGAAGCTTACCGAGATCCAGCGCCTTTATTAGACGATGAAGATCAATACAAATAATTTTTTGATATTTTTCCATGCTTCTAATGTATATTTTGAAACTTTAACGTTCTATGATTCGATTTACAACTAAAAATAATTGAAAAAAAAAACGTCGAAGAAAATTTAACTAGAATTTATTTTTTCTCCGCTTCAGTCGTCGCCGCTGAATCATGAATCGTCTCATAACCAGAAGTGATTGAAGAGTTCTTGAAGGCTGGGAAAGTTTCCCAAGGAGTGTCAAGATCGAACTTTCGGAATTCTTGCGCCAATTCAGATGGTTCATAAACTACTCGCTTCAATTCGGGATCATACCGAACTTCTTGGTAGCCGGATAATGGATAATCCTTGCGGAACGGATGACCTTCGAATCCATAGTCAGTGAGAATTCGTCGAAGATCAGGATGATTATTGAACCAAACTCCATACATATCGTAAACTTCACGCTCATACCTATAACAGAAATTTCGATTGTTTTAAACCTCGAAGTTTTAAAACATTTACCAATCTGCTCCTTTAAAAACTGGCGTAGCCGAATCAATCGGTGCGATTTCATCGGTATAGGTTCGAACACGAATTCTGGCATTGAAACGAACCGAATAGAGACTGTAAATCACTTCTAAACGATTTTTACGTGTTGGCACGTCCATTCCGGTGACAAAAGTCAAATTGGTGAATTGTGCGCTGTGATTTCCCTGCAAAGAAATTTTTTCCCAAAAATCAAAATACTTCTCGCGTTTTTTCTTTCAAATTCAAAGAATTCTGGACATACTTTGAGAAACGAAAGAACTGGAATGACACCAGATGGATGGATAAGAATTTCAAGTTCATCACCGGCGGCAAATTGAACGCGTTGTACAAATTTTGGCAAACATTCAGCAGCGTAACGTCCGAAATTCGCCAATCGATCACGCTTTTTCTCATCGATTTTCCAGATTGTTGCTGAAAAAAAACATTCTGCCTTGCTTTTTCCCCTATCTAATCCGAAGATTAAAACTATGAATTTGGAGATTATTGAAAACACATGTTTCTTACGTTTTTTTGCCGTTTCCTTGTTTTCACTCGCCGCTTGGGCCAAAGCGGTTGAGGTGGAAATTGGACGGGTAACGTGGCGTGTTACCACTTGACGGATTACGCTACCCAACATTTTCTAAATATTCGAATTACGTTTTTAATTATTTTATTCATAAAATTTCAACAAAAAAAAACAATAAAAAATGAAGAGAAATGTAAAAAAAAAATTCTGACGATACACCATTAATGCGTCAACACTAAAAACACGTCAGTATGGCTCACAGTTGACGTTTTTCTTAAACTACTAGAGAATATAAGAGAATGAGAGACAATAAAGAAGTAATACAAATTAGAGGAGGGTTAGGAATTGATAAAGCATCAAAATTCGCTTATTTCTTCTTGAAATTGTTTCAGAACCAAAATGAATTTTTTTTTTTTGCAAAAAAAACTCAAATTTCCTGTTTTTGCCAAAAATTGAAATTTCATTGAAGCTGCACTTTAATTTTTAGTCGAAAACATTCTCTGATCTCATGAAATTTTTTCCGATTCTTCCCTAAAAATGTCGAACCGTGAAATGTTAAAAGAAACCCAAATTTTAGGCTTCTGGTTAGACCCCCCCCTCCCCAGCGTTTTAAAAAAGGCCGGTCTTTTTTGTTTTCTTTTTTCTTCTTGAAACTTGAGCAAAAAACATCCGAAAATCTTCTTCATTTTGCAACCAGCGCACACAATCTGAAACTCCGCCCCTGGCACACTTTTTGATTCTTCTCGAAATGCGTGGCCTGTTTTTTGTTCGGCCTGTGGTAGATTGGAAAGGGAAAAAAAGAAGAAAAAAAAGGCGTAATTTATAATCTTGTACAAGTCAAGTGGAAACAAAGAGAAGAAAAAAAAGTTGTATTTTTTCCAAGACAAAAGAAGAAGAAGAAGCCCTATTAAAAAGTATAATGAGGTGAGAAAAATTATTAATATTTTCCCATGACAATTTCGTTTTTTTTTTTTTTTTTGCAACCAGTTTTTCGATATTAAATGTGGTTTTTATTTTGATTTTTGGTGTTGAAAAAAAATGGTTTTTTTTCTCAAAAAAATTACCAAATTTTGGGGTTTCTCCACTTCAAATGAAAATTTACCAATTATATTAAACCAAGTAATTTTGTTGAAACTCGAGTTTTGCGACAATTATCGTCATTGCGAAGTGTTGTCATGAACCACACTGACTTCAACGTTGACCACTGGCTGCCCTCTTGAAAAAAAAATGAAATTTGAAAAACCCCCCATTTTTAAACCAGCTTTTGATTATTTTGAATTTACAAAAAATCGAATTTCTATTACAGGTTTTTAACATTTAATTACTTTAAATTTCCAATATTGACCTGTAGTTCTCAATAAATTGCAATTTCCTGTTTCAATGTTGAGAAAAACTTGTAAAAAATATATTTTTTGGTGAAAGAAAAAAATTTTTCCCTCAAACTTTGAAAATTTGAGCTCAAATTGTTTCAATAAATTGATCACGTCACTTTGGATCCTAAAAATGATCTAAATTTATTGACAAAACAACGTTGGGCCTTTTTTTATTACGGGATTAACTTAAAAGGTTACTGTATTTTAAAGGCGCACACTTGTTTGAGAACTTGAGGTCTTGTTGAGAACTACACTACTGTTCTCATTTTTTTTTGTTTTTTTTTTAAATTCAGGCAATTTGCGGTTTTCAAGTTTTGTTTAATTTGAAAATCATCAACAACAAACAAAAAAAAATGGGAATTTTTCATTTTTTTCACGAAATGTTTCCAAATAATCCGGATTTCCGCTTAAAAAGGTCATAAAAGTGAGACGCACCGCCCGTTTCTCATTTTTTTCTTGACTTTCTAGCAATTTTTTTTTTCCGACTGGCAACCAATCAACTTTCTTCTTCGTCTTCGACTTCGACTTCATCCATGGCAATCTCAATTATCCGATCCTTTTTCTTCCGCCGTCACCACCTTCACCTTCAAAAAGTGAACAGAAAGAAGTCGAAATTGAACCAAATCGGAGTTTTTTTTTTTTTTAATTTATTAATTTTCTCTGCGTTTCTCACACACAATTCCACTCTACTAGAAATGTCTGAAATAAATCCCAGAAGAAAAAAACCGAGAGGCGTGGCCGACGATATTCATCATTCATTATTCGTCCTCCAATAAACCACCACACATTTGAAAAACTGAATCAAAAACCCGTCGAAACAAAAAAAGAAAAAAAAAAAGGAGGCGGGGCGTGTTTTGAGTGTCTCTCTGTGTGTTTTTGTCTCTTTTCTCTCTCTCTCTCTCAATTCATTGAGACGAGGCGCCGCCGCAACGCATTTTTAAACACGTTGTTTGACACCACAGTCATCAACACCATCTGACAATTTATTCATTCCGAGGATTCTAAAAAATATTCGAAGAAGCTGACGCTGAAGCTGAAGAAGGACGAAGAATGTTGAACGTCACTAATTTCAGTTCTTCCATCGTTTTCTGCCTTCTTTTATTTGTTCAATCAAGTTGGTGCCGGACAATTTCGTCACCTGTGCATACCGTATGTTTTTTCCTTATTATAATTTTCAAAGGCGCACACCTGAAACCTCAACACATACCGTAATCCTTTCAAAGGAAAATTGATAAAAAACCCTTCAAGGCACATACCGTAACGTCTTAACTCAACAGAATTCAACATGTTCAATTTTGATCATTGAGCGATTTTCAAACATTCTCAAACAAAAATCTTAAAGGCGCATACAGTAAGAAGGAGAAGAAAGAACCAAGATGATGTGTGAGAAATTTGTTTGTTTTTTTCTCACACAAAACATCTGGAACTGTTGATAACACAAGAATTCTGTCATCAATTCTCACCATCAATTTCTTATTCTGAAGGGGAGGAAAAAAATCAAGAAAAACAAGGGGAAAATAATATTTAATGGATATTATGATTTATCATTTTCATATACAAATCAATCTTTGTCTCTCTCTCTCTCTCTCTCATTTTTTCTCTGTTCTCTCTTTTCTCTCGCTTCTCTCTCTCTCTCTCTTTTCGTCTTCGTCTTCGCCTTCTCCTCAAACATGACTAATAATAATCGGTTTTACTCTGCCAAACTATTTTGCTGCTGCTTTTTGTTTCTGAATGAATCAAACCAGTTCGGTTTTCACGACGACGACGACGATCAAACTCTTTCTCTAATTCCTCTCTCTCTCTCTCGCTCACCGCTTTTAATAATCCCCCTAGTTTTAGTGATATATTTACGAGATTTTTGTCAAATTCCAAATATAGGGGGGGAGAGGGGCATCGTGGTGGAAGGTGAGAGCAGCTTTTTTCACTGAAAAAGATGATCTTTCTTTCTCTCTCTCTCTCTCTCTCTCTATTTTCTCTCTCTCTCTCTCTCTCTCTCTCTCTCTCTATCTCTCTATTTTCTCTAGGGCTCTCTCTCTCTCTGTCTCTCTCTGTTGTAAACATAAAAACTGTTGTCATATATGTATGTATGGGTTTATAAGGTGAAACGGATATCTGCCTTGGTTTCAAGAATGAGATGTGTCAACATCATGGATCTCTCTCCACTCTTCCACTTGAGACCCGCAAAAATGTTCATCAATAAAAAAAGGGAATTGTTTCAAAAAAAAAAAAAAACAAAACAAATCGTGTCAAAAACATTTTTCTTGAGATTGTGTTTGGTCTTGAAACGAATGCTTGTATATTTAATTTAGATAACCTAAAAGTAGATGTACCTTTAAAGGTTTTTTCAAAATTTAAATAAGATGAGGGAAATTGAAATTATCTAAACGCTCCTTTAAAAACCAATGTTTTAGCATTCTTAATAATAAAAAACTACAGTAAGATTGTGTCACAAACCGGTTTATGTCCCTTTAAAAAACTGTAGCAAAAGTGTAAACGTGTAAACCTCGGCCAAATTTCCAGGGATGCTCATTTTCATCCTCAAATTTTTCGCTCAACTGGTCTTACGACGAATTATCAAATGATATCGTCTTCAAACTGGTCGCTCGAAGTCATTTCGATAATTTCTACACAGCTGTGGCATTTGGTGACGACGAACCCGTAGGAATCAATCGATAATTGATCGATATTTTCTTCTTTTTTCTTTTCTAGGTGGATGTGATCAGTGTTTATGTTCGAGCTGGCCAAATCGGTTTGATCGATGGACATTTATCGGATGATGACGTCATCGAATCAGACGAAAAAACCAATGTTCAGGCTTTGCAGTTCGACCTAGAGAATGGTGTCTTAATGGCTCAATGTGAGGAGGCGGCGACAATCAGAGAAAACAAAAATCGATAATTCATTTTCCCCCGTTTTACAGTTGCTCGCCCGATTGAATCGATCGACTCGAACGATGTTGACCTCTCCGCTTGCTTCCAACTGTTTCTTCCAGTCGAGACCCGCGAAATAATCACCGATGCTCCACTTGAACTTGGAGAATCATTGAAGAAACTTCGAATCTGCGATTTGGCGACAAAATGTGCGACAAAAACTCAAAACGGTGGGACTTTTTGATTTTTAGCACTGGAAAACCCACAATTTTTTGGCTTCAGATATTGTAAAACGCCAAGAGGGTTCGGTGTGTTCAACAGCGTCGGCTTCTTCAGACGACGTCGACGTCGACGACAACAACAAGTCGGATAATCGAATCGATTGGCGAGTCAACGACGAAAGAGTCGAGTTTGTCATCAAGCAAAACGTGAAAAATGGCCGCTGGTGGACCGCAATCGGTGTGGGACCATCGATGAACGATCTTACTATGATTGTGGCGTTTGTCGAAAACGGGCGGCTCAAGAAGCAGGGAGTTTATCGAACCGAAGGGAAAATGGTGCCGGTTTTGGTTGATGACGAGTTCGGTTTGAGTAAGGAGATGTCGATTGTCGATAATAAAATCACTGAAATTCATTTATCGATCGATAAAACATTTTTGACATCGAAATTTGTGAGTTTTCATTTTTCTTCCCCCAAAAAACGCCCATTTTTTGAATTATTTCCAAATTATTTTAAAGGCGCACAACTGCTCAAAGTTATTTAGGTCTTGAAGCGAAAATCGTAAAAATGAATTTATTGCTGCAAGATCTTTTTTTTCGTTTTTTTAAACGGTAAAAAATCAAAATATTTTGTTTCAAACATTTTTCATGTGTGTAACATCGCTCCAGCGCAAAAAATAGCCACCTGCAAAAAAATGTTCTTTTAACTGCGTATCACAATTTATAAAAAAAGGGCTGACGCGCAGCGAAATTTCATTGAAAAAATTTATTTTCTTCTTGTCAGGATGATCAAGGATGTGCTCAATTACAAATAAGCATTCAAGGCGGAAACTATAGGCCGAACTTTGAGATTGTAAAACACAAATCCACACCGAAACCGTTTTTGGTTTGCAATCTGGAAAATTGCTCATCATCAGCTCTCAAATCGACGACATCATCATTCTCAAACAGCAACAACAGCGAAAACAATCCGACGACGTCAACGAATCCTGTATTGGCCGACGCCAACAACGATTTTCAACTCGATGAATCGTCGTCTGGCATTGAGCCAATTATTGAACTGACGACGACGACTGATGTTGAAGGATCCGGTAGTGCAGCGGCTGATGCTGAATCATTGATATCAGGATCGGCTGATGTTGTACCAGCGGTCAACAACAATGGAAGCAGCGTTGGAGCGACGCTACTGATCGATGATAATCCATTGACTGGAAATTCGATTGCTGACGAGGCGACGACAAAACGTTTTAAATCGACAAAAATTGCGGAATTTTAATCGATTTTTTTCAAATTTTCAGCTCCTCAAAATGTGGAAAACAGCACACAAATATTGCTGAACAATGCGGATGCGGCTCAACGTGGATGTGGACCAGATCATGAGGATCTTAAAATTTGTGAATCATATTTTGCCGAGTACTTGGGTAAAGTCACCGAATGGTCGAATCGGCATCAGATGAAAGTTGGAGCTCACATGTGGAAGGTAATTTGACCCTTGTAATCCAAAAAAAAAAAAAACATTTTTTTCTAACTGCGCAGCAACTCTTCTGATACGCAGTTCGAAAAACCCCCGTTGCTGTGCTCTTTTTTCCGCATTAGAGCGCACTTTACAACTCCCGAACAGTCACACAACGAAAAAAAAGAAACAATTTCTAACTGCGCAGCAACTCTTCTGATACGCAGTTTGAAAGACCCCCATTGATGTGTTTTTTTTTGCGTTAGAGCGCACTTTACAATTCCTGAACAGTCACACAACGAAAATAAAAACAAAGGAAATTTTAACTGCACAGCAACTTTTCTGATACGCAGTTTAATAAATCCGATGACTTGGGTCTTTTTTTCTCATTAGAGCGCACTTTACAACTCCCGAACAGTCACACAACCAAAATAAAAAGAAAAAAATGTTTAACTGCGCAGCAACTCTTTTTGATACGCAGTTTGCCGTTTCGCCTTATTTCAATATTCTTTTCAGGCGTGCACTCTGCTCTCTCAAGTCCAACATGTGACAACAATGTGTTGCAGCATTTTCAGAAATACGTGTGCCGCCCATCTCAATTTGTGATTCGATCAATTCTCAAAAATCAATATTGGAAGAAAAGAAAAAAAAACCTCAGCGAATATTTTATTTATTAGATTTTTCGATTTGTTCCAAGTTTCGAAAAAGAAAATTTTGTAAATACAAAAATAAAGATTTATTGATTTATCGATTTTTTCTTTGGCTTTCTATCGATTTTCTCTAGTTTTACGATATGTGCTCTCGACCACCGTTTTCGCCATTTCGACTTCTTTCTGCAACAAAACATTTATGGATATTTTTCCCGCGGGAAACGTGTTCACAGTTTTCAACCAGTCATGTAACTTCGCTCTAGCGCACAAAACGTAAAGGGGGGGAGGAGTTTTTAAAAATTTGAACCCCTATTTTCCTCGCGTTTCCTTTCTATTTAAAAAAACATTTTTTTAACTGCGTATCCAACTCTGCCTTAACAGGTTGATACGCAGCGAAAAAATAGCCGAGGAGTTGGAAGGAACAACAAAATCTTAAAGGCGCACAAATTTGTCAACTTTCCGCTCAGAAAAATCGATATTTTTTCGCCATTTTTCTTCTTTTTTTTTCTTGAAACACAAATTGTCAAGGTGAAACCACGACGGCATTTATTCGGAGGTTTCAAGGACGAAAAGGCTTTTTGTGAAATTTGGAAGGCGAATCGGAAGAGGCGAAGGAAAAAAAACATTGATGAGAGCTTTTCGAGGTCATATTAAGAATTAATTTTGAAATGAATAAAAATAGGCGGCGCGGATAATTATTGAAATTGACCTTTGAAATAAAAAAAAGGGATTTTTATTATTAATTTTTCTATTTCTCAAGTTTTTGTTTCATTAAAAATCTCAAGAGCTCTGAAATTGTCTAAAAATTAAATTTTTGCACACTTTTTTAAGCGAATTCCCCTCCGTGCTGCAAACATGCTCTATTGACAACTTTAAAGAAAAAAATAGAGGGAAAATGCATTTAATACTCATTCAACGTTTAGTAGTACGCAGCCAAATTTTTAAATTCCAAAAAGAATTCTTAAAAAGAAGAAAATTCCCTCCGTGCTGCAAACATGCTCTACTGACAAATTTTTGAAAAAATGGGTGGAAAATGCATTTAATACTCATTCAACTTTTAATTGTACGCAGCCAAATTTTATAATTCAGAAAAAATCATGAAAAGAAGAAAATTCCCTCCGTGTTGCAAACATGCTCTACTGACAAATTTTTGAAAAAATTGGCGGAAAATGCATTTAATACTCATTCAACTTTTAATTGTACGCAGCCAAATTTTAAAATTCCAAAAAGGATCCTAAAAAAGAAGAGCGGGAAGGATCGGATACCTGAATATATTTTGAAAAATCGTTAAGCGGTTGCAAAAATGCCATATTGATCGCAACACAAATGTGCAATGAAATTGCTCCCAAATAAATCCAGAAAGGACCCAAAACGTCATAAAACATTTTCTCGTTCACAAATTGTCCTGGTAGGCGATTCAAGAATTCGCTTCGCTTTCCTTCAATCTCAATGTTTTCAGACTTTTCCAGCCTTTTCAGAAATCAATTACCGATCGCCATTAAAAATATGATTGAGATTGCGAGAAAATCGGTCAACACCATCAATGTTATTGTGATCGTTGAATGAATTGTGATCAATAATCGTCGACGCGTCAAAATTCCAAACATCTGAAAATGAGATTCGTAAAAATTTTGATTCTCTAACGAATTTTCAG
Source organism: Caenorhabditis drosophilae (assembly GCA_963572285.1). NCBI lineage: Eukaryota > Metazoa > Nematoda > Chromadorea > Rhabditida > Rhabditidae > Caenorhabditis > Caenorhabditis drosophilae. The sequence continues at coordinate 4,544,771 of OY751560.1, read as the reverse complement.
CTTCAAAAAGAGAAAAAGAGAGAGAAAGAGGAAGAAACGCAGATAAGACGGGCGCGTCACGGTTCGCGTGCGGTTCAATTTTGTTTTTTCAGACGCTTTTTTTCAGTATGCAAGGAAAGTTATGGAATTTCAAAAAAAAAAATCGTGCGCAGCTTGCAAAACGTTTTCCACACAAAAATAATTAAGGAATTTTAATTTCTCAAAAATTAAATAAAACAATGTTTTCCGCTTTCAAAAATTTCAGTTTGAAGATGAGAAAAAATTGGCTGACAATGGCTTTTATCTTGAAGCTTCAACTCTCTGTTTCGAGAGAGAGAGAGAGAGAGAGAGAGAGAGAGAGAGAGAGAGAGAGAAAGAAACTCACCGCCACAATTGCTCCACCAATGTAAACCGTGGCGATCGGGATGAGAATCATTCGAAATAGGTTGCGATTGAGAAAAAATCCGCGATTTTCCATCGCCAAATAAATCGCCAGCTCAGCCAACATCGACAAAATCTGAAATTTCTTTCTTTTTTTTTTGCTGCTTTCATTTTTCTTCCCCGTAAAACCTGTAGAATTAGTGTGATGAACGCTGCTCGCGGAGCACCAAATAGCTCAAAACACGCCGCCGGTTTGTGCATTTTTCGTCGTCGTCGTCGTCGTCGTCGTTTTCGGCACTTTCTGATCATTTTCTTTTTCTTGTTTAAAACGCGGAGGGAAAAAAATATTTTTTCAAAAATTTGTTTATTTTTCTTTCTGATTTGGGCCAAAATTGGAAAAGAAGACGACAATGGAAAGAGGCGAAGATTGATGAGGGTGGCGAGAGAAAACCCGAAGAGCAATGCTCACTTTATTCTCAAGAATAATGAGATTTTTCCTCATTTTATCTTCTCTCTCCCCCCCCCCCCCCCATCAAAAACGTGCCATTTTCAGAAAGAAAAAACTCGCAAATCTTTTTGAAATAATCGAGAAGCAACGAGAGAAAGAGACACAGAGAAAGAGAGAAATTTTAAAAAATCGATAAACATTCTATTCTCTCATCTCACAATTATTTGGATCTCTTTCTCTTTTTCTCTCTCGATTCTCCAATTACTCTCACTTTCTATTGGATGACCTAAATCATGATTTTCCTAGGGAAAAATTATTGATTTTTTGTGTATTTGAAAGTTTTTTCTATCGTTTTTCCCCTCTTCCAATTGATTTCGAGTTCGGATTCTGAGCGATTCATTTCTAATTTTTTTAAAATAAAATAATTTTAGTTTTAACGATGAATTGATTTATCTAAAATTGTTATTCAGCAGAAAATACAGTAACCCGATGAAATCTAAAGAAAAAAACAACAACAATTTCTTCTATTTTAAAACCAAGAAACAAAATTTTAAAAAACCCGTCGATCCACTGCTTCATTTACTTTCCTATTTCATCAAATTCTGATGCTTCTTGTCGACTGCTTCCACAAATTCCAGGCATGCTTTCCGATATTTTTCCGGATCTGTTCGAATGTGCGCCACGTGTTCTGATTCGCCAAAATTGATCGCTTTCACGTTGTTTCCTTTTTCGATTTGGTTTTCAATGAACTTTTCGACATGTTTCGATTTGATCATTGTGTCTCCTGTTGAATACAAATATAATTGATCTTTCGGTAATTTGATATTATTTTGAAAATAATAATAAATTGAGAAAAACGATCGGAAAAATGGCACCAATGCTATCAATGGATATTGCTGTAAAATTCAAATTTCCTCTCTTTTTTTCTTTCAAAAAAAAAAAATATCTCATTTTAAGACGTACCAATGTCGCTCTTAAATTCAAAAATGCTGTCAACACTGAAATTCTCGTTTTATCACTGATCCATCGTTCTAAAGCGTCGATTGGTGGCGTTGAAATGACCATTGCAGTCGCATCATGTTTTCCATATGGACGCGATGGGGCGCTATCAATAATTACGCCTTTTATTCTTTCTCTCAAATATGGCTTCTCTTCAGCTTCTGTCCATTTGTAGAATGAGATGATGCCTCGTACACCATTCATTGAGAATGAATGAATTATGATTGGGCTGAACATTTTGTATTTTCTACATCAGAAAACAAAAATAGATCAAATACCAATGTTTAAAGCTTCGAAAATCACCGGGTTTCGCATCAATTGCTCGAAACAATGGTGAAATATAGAATCCGACGCGAGAATTCGGAATACTATAATGATAACATGGTGGACACAACGACACTACACGATAACTGTAAAAAAGTTTGACGTTTTTGAAACCGTTCTTTTGTTGTGGCATTCAAACCCTTCGTCATTATAGAATTTGACATATTTTTCAATATGTTTCGGATTGGCACCGGCCCAGCCAAGAATTAGGACAACAGCTTTTCTTTCATCGTGTGCTGGAGTGGGAAGCACTAAAGTTTCAACTGATTCGGTTTCTGGAAGACAATTTTTATTTCTCAGAATTTTAAATTAATTTTCATGCGGGGGTGGTAAGTAACAAAGCGATTATTGATTAAAAATTCAAACGTTCAAACTTACGTTTTCCATCAAAACCTAAATCTTCTGAAAATGCAAAACAATTATTAAGCAAGAAATTATCGCTCTCCGTGTGGAGTTCAACAAATTCCAATAGAGCGCGTTTTCAATATTTATTTAAAAAAACTTGCTTTTACCTTGAAATTTTGGAAAATGAATTTGCATTTTTGGCTCCGGAACATGTCGGGTGAAAAACATTCGTGATCCATTTGTTGACACAATCATTTTCATTGATTTAATCGATTGTCGACGACAAATCTGGCGGATTGGATTTGTTAACATTTTATTGGCTTCTGGAATTATTTTTGAATTAAGAAATGTTTTTTTTATGTTAAAAATAAATAAAAAGCAAATTTTTATTTGAAAATCTTTAATTTATTACAAAAATTTGAGTTAAATATAATTTTTATTAGAAAAATATTTTTTCAATATTTAGAAAAATCTTGTGAAATTGTTTCTTGAAAAAAAAATGAAGAAAAGCACAAAAATAACAAAAAATTTATTGAAAACTCTTCCATTTTGAACCGTCTGTCTATTTCTTTTCTGCCTCTTCTTTACTTTCGCATCTCTCTTTTCAACACAGGAAAAATAGTGGAAAAAAGTGAGAAAAATAGTTGAAAAATATCAACGAAACACGAGAAAAGTTGCAGAATTTTTTTTTTCGTTCTGATAAACAAAAAACTTAGAAACACGTGTGCTGTGATCACATTGGTATCTTTTTCCAAGAAAGATAAATGATCAAAGAATGTTCAAAAAATTTTAACAGCTTAAAGGCCAATAAACTTGAGTTTTAACCATTTTTTTGTTTAAAATTAAAGGTTATTTAATAAAATTTTAAATTAATAAAGTTTTAAAACGTTAGATTAAACCACTTAAAAATAGAAAAAGTTGAGTTTTTTTTTTCAATTTTTTATTGATTTTAACTGGTTTTTGGTTTTTTAATTCTCGAAAATTGCGCTTTATTTATTTTAGTGACTTTTTTACCCTCTGGAAATCAATAATCAACATTTTTTTTTTAAAAAAGTCAGAATTTATAAATAAAAAAATAAAAAATAAATGGTGTAAAAGTTCGTATCAGTGTTTGCACAAAATTGTGAAGGCAACCGTACCTCGATAAAAAATTAATTTTTTTCACTATATTATGGGTTAGTTTTTAATTTTTATACGCTTTTTCGACAATAAAAAATATTTTCTTTAATTCAACCTTGAAATGATTATTATCTGTTTAATGATTCTTTTCAGAGATGCAATCAACCGTTCCATGCAAAAATTTTCTCGTTTTCTCCTCATCAATTTTTCGTCGTTGTCTCTGCCGTCTTTCATCGACAAGTGATGTCTCGTCACAACGGCCAATTACCTTTCATGCCTTGGCAGCTATCCCTTCAACGTCTTATTTTCCTTCACCTTGTTGGTTTTCGACATCGATTATCAATACGAAACGAAAAACAATGGTGAGTTTCCTTCTTTTTTTTTTTTAATTTCACCTAAAATCTTGAATTTCTCATTAAAAAAATTTTCAGCCTCTTCTTACTGAAACTGAAAGAGCTGCGCAATTATCTCCGCTTTTATCAGTTGGCTGGAAAAAAGTTGAAGGGCGAGATGCAATTCAAAAAGCTTTTATTTTCAAAGATTTCAATGAAGCTTTTGGATTCATGACAAGAATTGGATTAAAAGCTGATAAAATGAATCATCATCCGGAATGGTTCAATGTTTATAACAAGGTTCGAATCAAAATCAAAAAATTTCAGATTTTTCCATTGAAAATAACTGAAAATCTCTGAAATTAATGCAAAATAAAACTTTTTGTTTAACGTGCTTCAGCGCATAGTCAAATTCTGCTGAGTAGCAACACAATGATACGCAGTTTAAAATAGTTTTGGGATTTTTCGATAAAGGCTGAAAATGTTCGAAAGAAAACTTTTGGCGCTAAGCAAGAAAGGGCGGGACATTTTCAATTGTGCGCTGAAGCGAGGTTGATATTCCTCAGCAGCAGATCCGTCGCTGACAAATAGTTTTAATTAGTTTTAAGAGTTTTAATCTGAAAAATCATTTCGTTACAGGTCGATATCACGTTGTCCACACATGATTGCGGTGGTTTGTCGGAACGAGATGTAAAATTGGCGACTTTTATTGAATCAATTGCATCATAGTTTTGGTATCTTTTTTTTCTTGTCTCATTAAAAATTGAAAAAAAAGAAAAATTGGAAAAATAAATATATTTTTTTATCTGTCGGGTGATGATGATATGTACCTATACATTATCTATAATTAAAGGTTGAATCAGAATGATTCTACGAATCGACACAGTGTCAGGAAGGAAAGCAAAAGCTCACAAAAAATAAATAAAAAATGTGGGGAAGAAGCAGAGAGGCGGCGACACACCACAAATCGTCTTGGCTCTTATTGTCGCGGATAATTGAATCCTCGCCCCATGCTCAGAATTTTTTCGCACAAAACTTGGGCGTTCGTCTCGTCGGGATTCGCCGACATGACGGCTTCAACAACAGTTTCGGAGAACAGATTCGACAAATGATATTGGACACGAGCTCGAGCGTCCGGCGGTTGTCGTTCGTTGGATTGATTTCTGAAGTTTATTTGGTTTTTTTTGTTGTAAGTTTTGAGTGGGGAGGTGAGCAAAAGTGTGCGGAGCTTGCAGGCAGGATACGCCTAGTTTTTTTTAAAGTTAAAATCTTTGCAGAAAAACTTATGGAAAATATTTGGCTTCCTTCCGTTTCTCTATTTCACACACAAAAAACAAAATAAAACTGTGCGGCACTTGCATGACACGCCTACCAACTGTTCGTTTTTTTCCCAGAAAACTTGAAAAGTAAAGAAGGGGGTGGGACGACAAACTGTGCGGGGTTTGCAGCCCCCCTCTATTGATAAATTAAAAATTGCGTGTTTTACCCGGTTGATAATGGTCCAACAGAGAGCTCCGAATGCCCCCAAACTGCTGTTGAAGGAGCATAGAGATGAGTTTGAGAAACAGTCGTCATTTGATGATTCAATGCTCCGCCATCAATTTGGGCTCCGTGTGCGCCTTTAAAATCGTGGTTTTTTTTGGTGAAAAAGTAAAAAAAAAAAAGAAAGAGGAAAACCTCGATTGACCGGAGCCAACGGCATCGAGCTGTTGCGTGAAACCGACAAATGCTGCCACGGAGCACTGCTCACTTGCTGCAATTGCATATGCTGCCGACGTGGTCCTCCCAGATTTTGTTGATCGCCAATCAGCTGATGCTGCTGCTGCTGCTGCTGCTGCTGTTGCTGCTGATACTGTTGCTGATGCTGCTGATGCTTCTGATGCTGCTGATGCGACGGATGCAATAGAAGATTGTCGGAATTCGCTTTGACCATGTTCAATGATTGGGTCCGAGCCAATGCCGAATGCTTATTTTTGAACATGTCGTATTGCATTGATTGGACTGGAAAAAGCGAAAAAATAGATTTTTTTTTTTTTTGAGCTTCTCACCACCGGACAACGATTTTTTCTGCTGATTCTCCTTCATCAACTTTTCGGTCACGCTCATGTGTGTTCCGTTGGCTCGTTCCGGATGATAGAATTTGCACTTGTTGCCGTAGGTGCATTTCCGAGCGTACGGACACACCTGGGTGCCGGGCAGGACGGGCGATTTTGAGAGGAAGGCGTCGAGACGGGGACCGTATCGTCCCATTGGATCATCGGGCGGAACGAATCTGAATATTGCTGCTTTTGCGTTGCGGTCTTGGCACGAACATTTTAAAAGAAACATTGATTTCGTCGTGATAGATATCGTGTGGAGTCTCGACACGAAAACTTATTTCTATTAGTTTTGGCTGATAAATAATTAATGACACGCAAGAAATGGTCTCGACACGAAAACGTTTTTCTTCTTCGATTTATAAATTCTTATGTAAACTACAGTAAGAAATGGTGGTCTCGGCGCGAAGAAAATATAATCCAGGGTCTCTCACGGAAACTTAATTTTTATTGAAATTAATTTTCAAAAATTAACTGAAGCTCCAAAAAGAAATGGTCTCGACACGAAAAACTTATACATACTTCGATTAAAAATTTTAATAAAACTACAGTAGGATCAGGTCTTGGCGGGAAAAACAAAAACTGATACTTTCCTAGTTCGCAAAAAATAAAAACCTAAAAATCAATTTAAAAAAAAACCAAATGCGGTCTCGTCACGACAATTTTTTGGTTCTTCGACGCAACACTCGGTAAAAATACAGTAAGAAATGGTCTCACACCTTCTATTCTTTCTTAAAGGCGCAACGAATGAAAAATCGAGTGTGTCTCTGGGTCTCAACACGAAAAACATATACTGTCGATTAAAAATTTTAATAAAACTACAGTAGGAACAGGTCATGGCGGGAAAAACAAAAATTGATACTTTCCTAGTTCGCAAAAAATAAAAACCTGTCTCACAACTTTTATTCTTTCTTAAAGGCGCAACGAATAAAAAATCGAGTGAAGTCTCTGGGTCTCAACACGAAATTTGAAGTTTCAAACATGAAAAAACAAATGGAAAAAAAAGAACCCAACTTGTGTGTGTGTGTGTGGTCTTCCAACGAAAACCCGGGGGGAACGGGAAGGGGGAGGGTGGAGGAGGAAAAAGTTGGTCTTTTGTTCCTTTTTTGTTTTTTGTCTCTGCCTTGTGTTTCGCCACCTTTAAAACATCGAGAATCGAATCGAATCACTCAAAAATCAACAAGCCAAATATTTGAAGCTTTAATGAAACAAAGAACAAACAATCACCATTGTTCTCTTTTTTCGTGTGGTTTTTTTCCTCTCCGCCCCTCCTTCTTCTCTCTTCAGGATCTTTCTAAAGTGTGATGGATCCTTTTTCCTTCCAATTATCGATCGCCCCCCCCCCCCCCCCCTAAAACATCCCCAGCAACCAAAAAAAAAAAATCAAAAGCATCAGTTTTGATGCTTCTTTGAGTTTGGTTAATTATACATTTTAGTGCACCTGACATTTACCGGGTTACTCTATCATTAAAAATGTCACTTGAACTTGTTGATCAATGATTGAGGGGCGTAATGAATGTTTATTTGAGCATTAAAACAAAGAAAACAATTTTTTGCCTTTACATAATTAGTGCGCCTGACATTTCGCGACTCACGCCATTTTGCAATTCTTTGAATTTTTTTTGGCGGGAAATTCAAAAAAAAATAAGAAAAAAGAAGCGAAACTGACTTGTCATCAACAATGGTGAACATGAGCTGCCGTTGTTCGACCAATTTTCGCCACGACGGATTCTCCTTGGTCAAATCGCGATATTCGTCGTTTGAGACAATGACGGCGTCCTTCTCCTCGGCCGTCTTCAGAATGTAACGATCGTCGTAGCAGACGACGCGTCGACCGTTCAGATTTCTAGATTTTTGCATCATCATTAGGGGAAGCATTTTTTTTTTCAAGGATGAAGCATGGTTGTAGGTGAGCAGCTCAACCTTCAAGCCCCGATGGTTTTGAAAAGGTTTTTTTGAGCTTAATTATCGCGGCTCCAGCTCCGCGAGCTCAACACAGCTTTTTTTAAATTCAAAACCTCACCTCGACGGCGTCCAAACAATGTAGGCCTTCAACTCTTCGAACAACAAATGCTGATCGGTTATCGGACTGTCGGGGCGGGGCAACTCTTTTCTGAAAATTCCAAAAATTAGACAAAAATCGATAAAAACCCAAAAAAAAAAAAGAAAACCTAAAATGCGGAATAAAGACGATGATGTCCTGATGTCCACGTTCGACAAAAAATCGAACACAATCTCGAATGCCGGCACACGAGAAGACCTCTTTTCTTCCGTGTCTGCAAAAAAAAAAAAAAAATCAATAATCGATGCGGAGAGGAAAAATCAATCGAAACGAAATATTTTTGCGGATCCAAAACACTTTTTTTTTCGTTTTTTTTCTGGCAGCGAGAGAGAAAGAGACAGAGAGAAAAAAAAAACAATTTGGTGGCTTTTTTATTGACTCAACGTATGTTTCTTGCACACCTCCCCCCCTCCCCCTCACCAGATCTGCCTTCAAGCTTCGGCGCCAGCTTCTCCCCCCATCAAATATCACAAATAAATAATAATAAATGCTGTCTCCACTCTGTGTCCAGTTTCGGTTGTGTGTGCGCTCCCCGGATGCTTTTCGCTTTTTTTCGCCGGTTGACGATGCCCCCTTCCATCCCCTCTCCTTCCCCCCGCCGAAAAATAATCAGTGTTTTCCATTGTGGAATTGTTGTTTGTCTTGCGAGGGAGTGAGAGGGAGACAGACAGAGAAAGAGAGAGAGAGAGAGAGAGAGAGAGAGAGAGAGAGAGAGAGAGAGAAAAGGAGAGAAAGACCGGAAAAACAGACACAAACATTGGCAACGATTCACTTCTCGGGGCGGCAAAAAGGGATCGTCGTCAAAAATAACATTGATGCCCGGTTTTTAAGGCGTGGCCGAGTTAGGAAATTAGGCCACCAGAGTTTTCTCATATTCCAAACGTTCAAAGTGGATTTTTCTTGATTTGGTTAAAGCTGGAAATTTTCCGACTCTCTCAGCATCACTTAAAAGGCGTCAACAAAGGTTTGCGCATTTTCTGAGGAAAACAAAAACTAACGCCATGGCAACATTTGAACCATCAATAACGATTGATCTCAACTGATCTTGTGGATCGTAATTGATCGGTGTCGCATTGGCGGCGGCCTCTCTTGAAGCGACATGCTCATTGGCTCCATTATTGCCAAGCTTCACCAACTCTGATAGTAATTGATCTTGTTTGGCGTCGAATCCGACGCGATTCAACGCGAACACCAGCTGATTCATTGAGTAGCCGAGTTTTGTCGCAAAATCGACAGCTTCGGGCGATGGTTGAGACTTCTGAAAGCCGAATTGTTTTTTTCTTTCCCCCCGAACGTTTTCAGAGTTTGCTGCTTTTTTGCTTTTTACGTTTTCATTGGAATTGGTGTTGAGGCTATTTTGACTGCTTCCGGCTCCATCGTTATCTATCTGGCTTGGATCCGAACTTTCGCGGCTTAGCGATGGATGTGAAATGTCGTCACAAGAGCTGAAAAAAACGAGAAAATTAGGATAAACAACGTGGAAGAGTTTGCAAAACTTCGGCCATTTTTTAAAACTTTTTCACTACGAGAAAATTAAGATAAACAACGTGGAAGAGTTTGCAAAACTTCGGCCATTTTTTAAAACTTTTTTACCGCGAGAAAATTAAGATAAACAACGTGGAAGAGTTTGCAAAACTTCGGCCATTTTTTAAAACTTTTTTTACCGCGAGAAAATTAAGATAAACAACGTGGAAGAGTTTGCAAAATTTCGGCCATTTTTTAAAACTTTTTTACCGCGAGAAAATTAAGATAAACAACGTGGAAGAGTTTGCAAAACTTCGGCCATTTTTTAAAACTTTTTTTTACCGCGAGAAAATTAAGATAAACAACGTGGAAGAGTTTGCAAAATTTCGGCCATAACTTTTAAACAAAAAATCATCGAAATCAACTCTCTTTCATTGTTCAAATCTTCAGTGCTCCTCTCATTCAAAATTCGACCGATTGTTTTCCTCCATTTCAAAATGGCCTAAAAACCGTGTTCAGCCGCGGCCGAAGTTTTGCAATCTCTTCCAAATTTTCGAGAAGAGCGCACACGGTGGCGAAAATTAAAAATAGGAATTTGACATTTTCCCTTCTGATCTTTGCACATCAGAAATCGGACAGAAAACGTTTTCCCCTTTTTTCTTCTGCTTCTTCCTAATCCATTTAGAATGATTTCCCTCTTCCTTTTTTTTCTCGACATTTTCACGCCAGCTTGTTGTTCCGTGAATTTTTCATTTTTGTGAATAATTTTCCGGAAGTTCGAGCAACAAAATCAAAAAAAAAAGACACGCCCACAAAAGCGTGCCGCGCACCTGTAGCACGAGTCGAAATCCTTTGGCACTTGTCCAATTGGCGCCGCTAACGCTGGCGCCTGAAAAACCATCACTGTCGGCGGCGGCAGTCGAGTCATGTTTGATGGATGATGCTGATGCTGATGATGGTGCTGGTGCTGGTGCTGTTGCTGCTGGTGATGTTGCCCACCGCTACCATCACCGCCACGTGAGGTTCGACACAACGGGGCGTGGCTTCGATGCTCCATTGGTCGAGCTGAAAATTTTCAAGTGATTAAAGAATTTTTTCAGATGATGAAATCTGAAAGGGAAAATTCGAGATAAGAAATTTCAAAAAATGATGGAAAATTTGAAAAAATATTTTTTTCTACTTGACACGGAAACTCGGCCAGGGGACTAGGTTTCTCTTTTTCTTCCACTACGCAAATACAACCCCGATTCTTTTTCCCCGACCCCTCTTTAGATATGCAGGTCAATGGGTTACTGTAATAACGTAAAATTTCAAAAAATCGGCTTCAACTCGACACACGTCAGAATTTGTGCAACTTTGCGACGCGGTGTTTGCAGAAAATTAGATTGAAAAACGTTTTGAAGAAGAGAAAAACGGAAATCGAAATTATTTTTATTTTTGGAGAGTTTTGGCTGAAAAAAAATTCAAGAAAATAATGAAGTAGGCGTGGGTGAAGAGAGAGAGAAAGACTGAGAGACAGAGAGAAAGAGAGGAAGAAAGAGAGAGAGAGAGAGATAGAGAGATAGAGAGGTAGAGAGAGAGAGAGAGAGAGAGAGAGAAAGAGATTATCTAAACGAGATGAGCCTTTTAGAAAAATATTCAAAAATGTCATGGAAACGGAATTTTAACACGTTGGAAAAAAAATTTTTTTTTCGATAGCTCAAATTCCAAATTTTCCACTTCTTCTCTGCCTTCACATCATTTCTTTTCAACGACACTCCGCAATTCCGACTCAAAAAATTCTCCCCAGCAAAAAAAAAAAATCACGCGGGTCACGTCACGTGAAAACACGTAGCTTTCTGTGCATCATTAAAATGATGTTTTTCTGTGTCGCCCCTCGGCGTCTCGTCGCTTCGATCATGAACCAGTTTTAGCATCAGAGCTTGGCTTGTTTTGCGCCACTAAAAACATAAAAATGTCGGTGGTGGCAGGGCAGGCAACACAGCTGGAATAGAGGTTACAGTACACCTTGTGTAGTCACTTCAAGACCCGATAAAAAGGAACAAAAAATAATTGGAAAACATTTTTTTTTTCAGAATTTCTCTCTCTCTCTCTCTCTCTCTCTTTCTCACAGAGTTTCTGTCTCTGTCTCTCTGAAACTCAAAATATCGATTTTATCGGCAAAAAAAAAGAAAAAAAAAGTGGATTCAGAAGAGAAAAAAAAGCTGAAAAAATGAGGGGGCGGGGGAAAGGTTAGAAGTAAAAAGTTCCGGTTTTAATTTTTTTTTTTTTTTTTTTTTTTTTTATCATCAAAATTCATTTTATCAAAGTTTCGAAATAAACGAGAGAGAGAGAGAGAGAGAGAGAGAGAGAGAAAAAAGGGATTGCCTGATCATTTATTTATCAGTGAAAAAATGTAGATTTTTTTTTCTTTCGCTGCCGATGCTCAATTTTTGATGCACAAAAGAAAAAGAACGAAAATTAGCCTCAGAATGAACTTTTATATGATTTTCTTGAAACCGGAAATTAAAAAAATAAAAATTTGTTTGTTGTTGGCTTTGCTGAAATGCGTAATCGCGGAGTGTTGTTTCGTTGTTTTTTTTAGAAAACAAAAAAAAATTTTTTGAGCCGCTAAAAAAACCCGGAGAAAGGCAAAATTCTGATTTTTTGTTTCGTTAAACAGCGACTACGCGATAAATAAAAAAAAGTTTTTTTTTTTGGAAAATCAAGTGTTATCGCGACGCTTCGTTGTTATCATTAATTGGTTCAAGTTTTTTTTTGAGGAAAAAGGCGGAAAACAATTATCAGAAACTTTAAAGAACACATTTACGTAATTGCGAAGCATTGTTGTCAACATTTTTTCTTTCTATTTTTATTTAAAAAAAATTTCTTTGAGCATAAAAATGTCGAAAAAAAAAAGATTTTATAGTCTTAAAAAATGGAAGGAGGATTAACGTCAATGCGGAACATCGTTTGGACGATGAAAAGGCAAGTCTATGACGCCGTTGAATTAAAAAAAAACAAATTTGCCCATTCAGCCGATTTAAAATAGCAGTTTCAACAACCAAAAAACAAAAAAGCATTTGTCATCGCGGAGCTTCGTTAGCCACCCATCAATTCTTCATTATAAAAACAAGATTTTTTTTTCGCCTGGAGCAAAATGAAATTAAACGCGGCGAGGAAAACACGTGTACCTAGCTAGTCAACTGAAAAAAAAATGGAAAAAACCCGACGAGGCGAGGGTGGAGGAGAGAAAGGAGGTGGAGAAAAAATTTTGACGACGAAAATTCGGTTGAGCAAAAGAAAAAAAGAAGAGAGAGAGAGAGAGAAAGAGAAAGAGAGAAATAAATTTGGATGAAATTTAAAAAAAAAAAGAAAAGTTTTTTACGTTAGAACAACTTTAATTTTTGGGGAAAAAACAACGACATTGCGGAGCATCGTTGAACTCTCAAACGGCCTGAATTTATTTTCAAGATTATTCATTTTTTATTCCAAACTTGTTTGACCTCCAACAAACCGCATTCCTTTGAAATTTATTATAAAAACAACGACACTCCGACCGCCTCAAACGAAATTTAAATCAAAAATTTGCGGAGCCTCGTTGAACCTTCAAATGACCTGAGTTTATTTCCAAAATTATTCAGCGAAAAAAGCGAAACTTTATTGGGCAAGAGAAGCCTTAGAACTTTTGGCGAAAAAAAAAACCAACGACACTCCGCACCAGCCGCCTGGTTCGCGGAGTGTCGTTGAACAACAACAACAACAACACGCCTTGATTTCATTCTCAAAATTACTTATAATTATTGCGTAGCTTCGTTGAACACTAGAAAGAAACAAAAAAAAAACAACGACACTCCGCCAAAAAAAGAAAGAAAATATGAGAAATTTTCATAATTAAAATTTAAAAAAAAACGTTTTTTATTTTTTTTTTAAAGTTTTTTTAAAAATATTTTGATGATTTGAAATTTTCATGCGAAAAAAACCAAAAAAAAATTTTTTTTTCTTTTTTCATTAAAATCATCTGAGCTTAAGCCAATCGAACTAATTTGAGCAAAATTTTCCATTTCAGACAAAAAATTTTTAAAAAAATTTTTCGATGACTGAATTTTTGATTTTTTCTGAAAAAGCGGGGGTTTTTTCCTTCTTTAAAATTATTTGAGACTGAAAGGCAATGATTAACCAACAAACCAAAAAAAACAACAACGACACTCCGCAATACTCTAAAAAACATGTTTTTCACCTCGAGTTCTCATAGATTTTTTGTTTATCAAAAAAATTCGTTCTGAAACCCCGACAAAAAACACCCGTTTTTTGTAGTTTTAAGCTCAACGGGGAAAAAAAAAAGAAAATTTTGAAACGAGCCAAAAATGTGTTTCGCTTCCTTCTTTTTTGCAGTTTTTCAGACAAATAAAAGACAATTTACCGGAGTCTCGTTGAACTACAAAATGACCTGAGTTTATATTCAAAATGACTCATTTCATCAAGAAACAACGACACTCCGCATTGGAAAAAAAACTCGAAAAGCCTCGAAATTATTCAAAACTCTCAAAAAAAAACAACGACACTCCGCATTCGAAAAAAAAAAACTCGAAAAGCCTTAAAGGTATTTAAAACTCTCAAAAAAAAAAACAACGACACTCCGCATTCGAAAAAAATGTGTTTTTTGCGGAGCCTCGTTAAAATCCCAAAAGGAACTTAATTTCCAAAAAAAAAGCGACAAACAACGACACTCCGCATTCGAAAAAAAAATGTCTGTTTTTTGCGCAGCCTCGTTAAACTCCAAAAATTACTTTAATTTCGAAAAAAAAGCGACAAACAACGACACTCCGCATTAATAAAAAATGGCACAATGAGAATTATTAATCATCGTGAGATGATGAGAAATCCTCCTCATCACATGCTGCTTATCGCCGTCGAAACAAAAAATCGTCAGGCGGCGAAACGGCGGGGCAGATAAGAATAAGCGAATAAATCCGGCTAATCATCAGCAGCCACAGGCGGTGAGGAGGCAACACACACACACACAAAAAAACGAAAGAGAGGAGGCCGAGCAATTTTTTGAATGGAGCAAATTATGAATATTCATCGTGAACAAAAAATGCGCGCGTTCACAACGACAATCCGCTTTAACACTTCTCTTTTTTTCCAATTTTTCGAGAAAACAGAGAGGGGCGCATCATTATTCTACAGTAATCCCTTATTAGACAATTTTTTTTTTGCTTTTCTCTGAACCCAAACATTCTTCTTCTTTTTTTCTGATTCTCTACCTCGTGGTATTTCAGCCTTAATTCAAGCAAAAAAAAAAAAAAAACGTTTTTAATCCTTATCAAACACTGATTTTCAATCCAAATCTTCCCCCTCACTAATCTCCCAATTCTCAGTATCTTTAATCATTTTTGTTTATGAACAATTTTTAGTTCAAACAAAAAAATTTGAGAGCAAAAGCGGGTGGGGGAGGCGAGCAGAAATCCAATTCAAAATCCTCACAAAAAAATGTGTTTTTTGGTTTTTATTAAAAATTATGCAAAAACGCTAAATTGATAAATTCTAGTTTTTC
The DNA here is from genome assembly GCA_963572285.1 of Caenorhabditis drosophilae. Lineage (NCBI taxonomy): Eukaryota > Metazoa > Nematoda > Chromadorea > Rhabditida > Rhabditidae > Caenorhabditis > Caenorhabditis drosophilae. The sequence continues at coordinate 4,529,686 of OY751560.1, read as the reverse complement.
CGATTCTCTCGTTAAATCGATCCTTCAATGGCGTTATACGGTCTTCGTTGTGCTCGATACTTTTCGGTTCGCATCTCGTATAATCTCGAAATTGTTCGACTGTATGCGAATGCTTCTTCATCACCGCTGAAAACGTTCGCTTTCATTCCATCCTTAAAAAAATGCGAGTTCACATCATTTCTAATCCATTAAAAAATCAATAAACTGTGTATTTTAAACCGCCTCGCCTGAAGAAAATTTTAGACGAGTTTTTGCGCCCCAGTGCACACTTATATTTTGCTGAGTATCAACAGCAAACGCGTTGTGATACGCAGTATTAAACCGATTTCAGAAAATTCGCGTTGCCATGCTTTTAAAAAAAAAAAATTTCGTAATTCTACATTGTGCGCTGGAGCGAGATTACACACACTGTGCTATATTTTACCTGATCCGCTTTTATTCCTAAATCATCCATCAACATTCTTTTCGAATCACTCAATTGGTCTGGGCTCACATTGTGACCATCGAATTGGAAAAGTTCTTCTAATGAGCTTTGCGCTCCAATTATAACTCGAACCTTGAAACAAAAATATTGATTTTTTCCCTTTCCTCCTCCCCCCCGCCCTCATTTGTTCTCCAAACTTTTTGATCGTAAAATGTGTCAATCATTGTTATGAATCGTCTCATTTCATTCCATTTGTCTTGGCCCAAAATTGGAACATTTCGAATTATGATTGTGTGAAAAACTCGCGCCAACACCAGATAATCTGACGCTCCTTTTGCTGTCATACAAACCTGAAAATCAAACGTTTTCTTTTTCGGTTAAAATGTGTCGTTTTTTTTCACTTCTTTAAAGTCGACATCTGCCACTCCGCCGCAACATTTTTCCACAATCACTCGACGACCAAGAATTTCAAGAGTTTTTGGTCGGACATCTGAACAAAAAGCCAATTTTGACTTTAAATTGCCGTTTGTGCATTTTTGCGTCATGGTGTGTTTGCACCAAAATTTTTGAAAAAATTGTGACATTTTCAATATTTTTTCTTTTAACTTTAAAAATTGAAATTGAATTTTTTTGTCGTTTTTTTCAATTTTTCTGCATTATTGCGTTGTGGTGTTTGCACCAAAATTTTGAATAAACCAGAAAAATATAATTTTAATGAAATTTTAACATTTTCAATATTTTTTCTTTCAACTTTAAAAATTGAAATTGAATTTTTTTGTCGTTTTTTTTAATTTTCTGTATTTTTGCGTTGTGGTGTTTGCACCAAAATTTTGAATAAACCAGAAAAATATAATTTTAATGAAATTTTAACATTTTCAATATTTTTTCTTTCAACTTTAAAAATTAAAATTAATTTTTTTACCGTTTTTTTTTAATTTTCTGCATTTTTGCGTGCGTTGTGGTGTTTGCACCAAAATTTTGAATTAACCAGAAAAATATGATTTTAATGAAATTGTGACATTTTCAATGTTTGTTCTTTCAACTTTAAAAATTAAAATTAATTTTTTTATCGTTTTTTTTCAATTTTCTGCATTTTTGCGTGCGTTGTGATGTTTAAAACTGGACTGTGTTGACACAAAAGTTCAAATCAATTATTCGAGAAAAATCTTACGATCAGTTTCATTGGCCGCCAATTGTTTAAATGAAATATCGCATTGAAGATTCGAATCTTCGCCATGAAAATAAACAAGCGGCCCACTATTATCACCATTTCTTCGATAATCTTTTCCACTATCCAATGCCAATGATTTACATTTTTCCTAAATAAAAAACAATTTTTTGTTTCCAATTTTTCATAAAACTCGAAACCAACCTCTAAAATTGTTATGAACGGCACGAATTGATGACGTTGCAAACCATTTTTGTACAATTCTGATGGCGCCCGATTCGACGTGGCCACCATCACCAATCCACGATCGAAGAGCATCGAAAAGAAGCGTTTCAATATCATTGCGTCAGCAATATCGGTGACTTGAAACTCGTCGAAACATAACAAGTTGGTGGTGCTGATGATTTCATCAACGATCACTGGAACCGGATCGAATCTTCCGCGTGATTGATCGCTTTCAATTTTCAATTCGTGCATTCCTTCAAAGAAAAATCAATAAAAATCGACGTCGAAATTTGTTTAAAAGAAAACCGTTCAACCTAACTTTTATGGACATTTTGCATGAAATCATTGAAATGAACGCGTCGCTTCTTTCGAATTGGACAATTTTCGAAAAATAAATCCATTAGCATTGTTTTTCCGCACCCAACTGATCCATACAAATAAATTCCTTGAGGTGATTCAATTTTTTGTGTTTTCTATTTTTTTTTTCTTTTTTTAGAATAATTTAAGACAAAAAAAAATTGATTTTCTTACATTTTTGTCGTCCGAAGAAGAATTGAAAAATTTCCAGAATTTTCCTGGCTTTGAATTTTTGCTTATCAATCGATTTGTTGGCTCGTAATGTTCAATTTCCTTTTGTAATCGATCAAAGTCGACAATCATTTTACGCTGAAAAATGTCTTCTTCACTTGGCTGAAATTGAAAAACTCGAACTTACTTGAAAATCGTCATCCTTCAATTCTCCGACGCTCACTTTTTTCGAATAAACATCGGTCAACGACACTAGAAATCGTCGGAATTGAAGGGAATTTTGAATTAGTCTTGGAAAATGTGAAGCAGATGGTGAAAACATTTTCTGAAATTTGAGAATATTTTTCTGAAAATCTGAAAAATTCATTAGAAATTAATTAAAGTTTTGTTGTTTTTTCTTTTCGAAAAATGACTCTGAGCTGGAATTTTAGTTCAAAAAATCGCAAAAAAAAACCCCAAAATAATTCGAAATCAATCAAATTTCAGCGCTTTTTTCTGAAATTTCAAGAAAAAGCACAAAAAAAAACGATTCGAAATGAATTAAAATTCAATTTTATTGTTTTTCTAACTTTTGATTTCAATGATTTTTCACGTTTTTACATGATAAGACAGGAAAAAATGATAAAAAATTGCTATACTTCAAAGATCGATCAAAAACGTGGCGGTGACAGATAAATTCTTCTCATTTTTATTTGATTTTAAAAGTACTCCTCGTTGAGTTAGGCGGTGATGACCGAACTTTTCTCATTTGGCTTTCTAGGCCACTCAAACTCGATGATTAAAATTGGACGATTTCTCGCTTTTAAGACGTTCATTTTTTATTCAATAACACAACATTTTTCATGGCAAAAGAATTTAATAAAAAAGAAGGAAAATCTCATCAATAAATTTTTGTTTAAACTTCCAACGACGCTGAAAACGATCTAGTTTTCACCCATTTCTTGTTCATTGGCATTGTTCGACTTATCGCTTCAGCCGACAATGAGATTCTCATTCGTGTTAACAACTGAAATTATGATTATTTCGAAAAGAATATCGTTTCTGAATTTATCGATTTTATTCCGAGCACCTGAATCTTTTTCACCGGCTTCATCATAACAATCGGCGAGAATGTTAATTGATTGTTTCTTTTATCTCTGTGAAAATTTCGATTCGACGATTTGTGGGGGCTCATTTTTGTTTCTTAAAATTCAAACCTTAAATATCTTAAACATGCCACAACGATGCACATCAGCCAAATTTGTAGAAAAATGACTATGGCAAATGATCCAGCCATTAACCATGCGGCATAGTCTGAAAATATTTGTCTTTAATTTTTCCTTCAGATTCGGCTTTTTCTGTACTCAAATAGGCGGTCTCTTCGTTCGATTTCAAATTGACACCGTACGACTTCAACACTGCTGTTCCCACTTTTCGATCACCAAAAAGTGCGATATAAACAAAAGACACGAAAAAAACTAGTCCGACGGCAAGTCCGGCGCCCTGAAAACTCAATTTTTTGAAAAAAAAACCTGCAGGAGAAAATATGGAACGGCAATTTGAACACAACCTGCAAGAGCAAGTATGGAATGAGAAGCTCAGCTCTTTCGGATACAATCGCCCATAGCACTGAACCTGCAATTAGGGCGCCAATTAGGAAGCGAACTGCCGGGCTGGCGACATCAGTCTAGAAAAAAAAAGAAGAAGCAATTTTCCAACGTTTTTCTCTTCCAGACTTTTTCAATGACACCAGACGCAAAAATCGTGACTATCAATTGCCAGAGCTCAAAAAGAACTGTCACACACAACATTCCAGCAACAATTCTCATCCCGGTCTGCAAAAAAATTTGTTGGATTATATGTGGTAATTTGTGTGTAATTGCGCGTGTAGTGTTTACACCACCGCGTTTGAAAAGCGTTTTTTCACCATTGAATGCGCATGCTCACAGCAGCACAAATACCGATGATGATTCGGATCGAAATTCTCAACTTCACTTTCATATTCCCAATCACTAATGATGCATGTTGTTCCACCTGAAAATTATTTTTTCTTGAAAAATTTGAATTTATCTGAAAACTTTTTCAAGTTTCTTAAAAAAATAGAAAAAGAAGAAGCTTAAATCAAATTTAATTTAATTAAAAAATAATTGTTCGAAGTAAAAAAAAAAGAATCTAAACCAACCATCTGATTGTGACAAATGTCGATGTTGTCGAGGTCCAGATCCACTTCTTCCTGTTTTCATAATAATCAAAGAAAGAAAATTCAACAAAATAAATAAAAAAAGGGAGAAATGCGAGCTTGTCGAGAACCCCGTTTGTCACTTTTTGCTCATTAGCTCAATCAGAGAAGATAAGCGCATTTTGTCTTCTCTTGAGAATTGGTTAGAAGGAAAGAAAAATATTGATACAAATGGGCATTTTCGACAATTTTCTGTGATTTTTAATCATTTTTTATTTATTTTATTTTATTTTTTCGAAAGTTAGTTTACATGCAATAAATATTCAAAATATACAAATAATATGTGAGACTGAATTTTGACAAAAATTATATTTTTACAGCATGAACCTTGTTTTTTTTCGTCTTTTTTCCTCTATGCCCATATTTTTTCTTGCAACAACCACAAGTATCAACATAATTCGATCGGAGGCATAAAAATAATAATCCACAAGTGCAGGGACAACAAATCGATCCAAAAATTAGAATAAGAATCTGAAATTGATTTTAAGTTTTTCCAAAAAAAAAAAAGAAAAAAATTGTTTTTAACCTTTCGAAATTTATCTTGTTTTCTTATCAGAATTCCTTTTCGACACTTGGGACATATTAAGACTCCGCCGCTTGCTGCACCACCAGCTCCAGCTCCACCTCCGCCTCCACCACCGCCACCACCTTCTGCTGTCATTGTTGGTGATGAATTGACAACGACGTTGACGTCTGAACTTTTCTATTTTTTTTTTCCCTGAAAAGGCTTATTGAAACTTACTTTGTCCTGGTGGTGGTTGAGGTGGCGATTGTTGTTGTGGCATCATCATTTGCATTGGCATTGGCATTTGAGGGCAATACATCATTTGAGGCATCGCCTGTTGCGTCATCAGCATTTGTGATGGTTGAAATTGTTGATAGTTTGGCATTTGTCCAACATTTAAAGGAACAGACTGGAAATTAGGTTGAAAATTACCATAGGGCGGCGGAGGCGGAACAAATGAGCGTCTGAAAATTATTGGAAATATTCAAATTCCTTCTGACAATATTCAAACGTTTCTTGATGATTTTGACGCGGCGGTGAATAGTATTTAACCTTTTCTGGTCCTAAAAACTCGACTTTTCCATCGGTTTCAGGATTTAAAGGAAAAATTCCATTTGTTAGTAGAGGAGCATCTTAAATATCATTAATGTGATGGCTGAATTAATTTTTTTTTCGTCACCTTGCACTAAATTTGGTTGAGGTGATGATTGTGGAACATTAGCTGGGTCAGACATTGGGTTAAATTTCTGAAATTGAGAATTTTTGACAAAAAAGTAGCAAAAATATCAAAATCAGCACTGATTTATCATTTTCGAAAAAGTGAAAAACTTGAAAATTCGAAAATAGAAAAAAACCGCAATTTTTTCAAATTTGGTACGCAAACACCATGGGATACCGTAACCCAAACTTTAAAAAAACCAAAAAATACTAGTTTTTTTTAGAGAAACCCTTTCCTAGCGTTTTATTGTGTGATAATTAAAGAAAAAAAAAGTTTTTAAATAAAAATTAATTAGAGGGAGAGGGAGGGGAAAAAGCTTCTTCCTTTGGATCTCAAAAATGTTGCGTGTTGCTGCGGCGCTTATTAATTTGAAATTCCCCCTTTAATTTGCATTTTTTTCTGCCAAATAAAATTAATTTTCGATACTCCGCGGATGTGAACATTTTAGAGGAGAAATTTTTCGCTGTGAAAACCTATTTTTCGAACTTTTTTCTAGCTGGTCCCGCCACGATAAATACAAAAAACCAATAACTACTGTAACACCAGCTCAAATGTGTTTTTTTTTCTTCTTTTTTTCCAGCTGGTCCCGCCACGATAAATACTAAAAATCAATAACTACTGTAACATCAGCTCAAATGTGTTTTTTTTTCTTCTTTTTTTTCCAGCTGGTCCCGCCACGATAAATACTAAAAATCAATAACTACTGTAACATCAGCTCAAATGTGTTTTTTTTCTTCTTTTTTTTCCAGCTGGTCCCGCCACGATAAATACTAAAAATCAATAACTACTGTAACATCAGCTCAAATTTGTTTTTTTTTCTTTTTTTTTCCAAGCTGGTCCCGCCACGATAAATACTAAAAATCAATAACTACTGTAACATCAGCTCAAATGTGTTTTTTTTCTTCTTTTTTCCAGCTGGTCCCGCCACGATAAATACTAAAAATCAATAACTACTGTAACATCAGCTCAAATGTGTTTTTTTTCTTCTTTTTTTTCCAGCTGGTCCCGCCACGATAAATACTAAAAATCAATAACTACTGTAACATCAGCTCAAATTTGTTTTTTTTCTTCTTTTTTCCAGCTGGTCCCGCCACGATAAATACTAAAAATCAATAACTACTGTAACATCAGCTCAAATGTGTTTTTTTTCTTCTTTTTTTTCCAGCTGGTCCCGCCACGATAAATACTAAAAATCAATAACTACTGTAACATCAGCTCAAATTTGTTTTTTTTTCTTTTTTTTTCCAAGCTGGTCCCGCCACGATAAATACTAAAAATCAATAACTACTGTAACATCAGCTCAAATGTGTTTTTTTTCTTCTTTTTTTTCCAGCTGGTCCCGCCACGATAAATACTAAAAATCAATAACTACTGTAACATCAGCTCAAATTTGTTTTTTTTTCTTTTTTTTTCCAAGCTGGTCCCGCCACGATAAAAACTAAAAATCAATAACTACTGTAACATCAGCTCAAATTTGTTTTTTTTTCTTTTTTTTTCCAAGCTGGTCCCGCCACGATAAATACTAAAAATCAATAACTACTGTAACATCAGCTCAAATGTGTTTTTTTTCTTCTTTTTTCCAGCTGGTCCCGCCACGATAAATACTAAAAATCAATAACTACTGTAACATCAGCTCAAATGTTTTTTTTTCTTTTTTTTCAGCTGGTCCCGCCACGATAAATACTAAAAATCAATAACTACTGTAACATCAGCTCAAATGTGTTTTTTTTTCTTTTTTTTCCAAGCTGGTCCCGCCACGATAAATACTAAAAATCAATAACTACTGTAACATCAGCTCAAATGTGTTTTTTTTTCTTCTTTTTTTTCCAGCTGGTCCCGCCACGATAAATACTGAAAATCAATAACTACTGTAACATCAGCTCAAATGTGTTTTTTTTCTTCTTTTTTTTCCAGCTGGTCCCGCCACGATAAATACTGAAAATCAATAACTACTGTAACATCAGCTCAAATGTGTTTTTTTTTCTTCTTTTTTCCAAGCTGGTCCCGCCACGATAAATACTAAAAATCAATAACTACTGTAACATCAGCTCAAATGTGTTTTTTTCTTCTTTTTTTTCCAGCTGGTCCCGCCACGATAAATACTAAAAATCAATAACTACTGTAACATCAGCTCAAATGTGTTTTTTTCTTCTTTTTTTTCCAGCTGGTCCCGCCACGATAAATACTAAAAATCAATAACTACTGTAACATCAGCTCAAATGTGTTTTTTTTTCTTCTTTTTTTTCCAGCTGGTCCCGCCACGATAAATACTGAAAATCAATAACTACTGTAACATCAGCTCAAATGTGTTTTTTTTTCTTCTTTTTTCCAAGCTGGTCCCGCCACGATAAATACTAAAAATCAATAACTACTGTAACATCAGCTCAAATGTTTTTTTTTCTTTTTTTCCAGCTGGTCCCGCCACGATAAATACTAAAAATCAATAACTACTGTAACATCAGCTCAAATGTGTTTTTTTTTCCAGCGGGTCTCAAAAAGAAGCGGCTGAGCAAGTTTTTTTTCCCCAAGACTGAATTGCTATCAATGCGAATTTTCTTTGCTTCTCTGCGTCGTCAACAAAAAATTTATCATCATTTTCCTTCCCTTCAAATAATTGAAAAACCTAACAAGACAGGAAAAAATGTGATAAATCGAACTTTTTTTTCTCTCTTTTTCTCTGTGTCTCTTTCTCTCTCTCTCTCTCTCTCCCGCCTCTCAATCTCTTTTTCTCTCTTTTCTCTCTATAATTCTTCTCTCTCTTCTTCTTCTTCTTTTTGCTCACCTGCTCCAGTCACTTGTTTACCACAATTTTTCCAGGCGATTTTCTCTTTTTTTTTTGTTTTGTTTTTCCAACTTTTTATCCACAATTTTTTTCTGTTCATTTATCGATTTTTTGTCATCGCACGTCTTCCAGCCGGCCTCACTTTCGACGTCTTCTCAGCGATGTTGTCACGGATGAATCTTGGTGTTGCTCGCGGAGCTGCGTCGGCAATTCGAACACATCAAATTCCGGGAACCCGGGTAGACTTTGGCTTTTTCATTTGCTTGTAAATATTTATTTTAACCCTGATTTTGTTTGTTTGTTTGGTCTTTTATTGATTTTTCAACTTTGAGGTCAAAAAAAGACTGGATTACTCAAATATTTTTTTTTGGGAACAAATGCGCTCTATTGACAATTTTCAAGAAATTTAATAAAATCGATGAAAAAAAATCAAGAAAATTGTAAATTTTAATTTTGTTCAAAACACCACCTGATCGTTTGATACTCAGCCAAACCGTTTCACAGTTATAAAAAATGTCAACAAGTACGCAGTCAAATTTTGTCCCAAAAAATTTTTTGGTTTTTTCTAAAAAAAAAATTTAGTGTCGGCAATTGTGGTGTTTGCACACTTTTTTTTTTTTGAAAAAATTTTTTTTTAATTTTTTTCCATTGCAGCTTCCATTAGCCAAGTACGGTGGTCGTCATACTGTATGTGCTCTTCCAGGTGATGGAATTGGACCAGAAATGATTGAGCACGTCAAAAAAATATTTTCATTTTGCCATGTAAATTTTATTTTCTTCATAAAACCATAGGGTTATAATGGGCGGAGTCACTTTGGCAAACCGCGCACGCTTTTTACCAAAAAAAAAAAAAAAGATTCAAACTTTTTTAGGCGCCAATCAATTTTGAAGAAGTCCAAGTTTCGAGTTCCCTTGAAAGTGGAGACATGGAAGCTGCCTTGTTGGCGATCGAGAGAAATGGAGTTGCAATAAAAGTTTGATTTTTTTCATCAGGAAAATCGATATTTTTTCCTCGAGAAAATCGATATTTTTTCCTCGAGAAAATCGATATTTTTTCCTCGAGAAAATCGATATTTTTTCCTCGAAAAAATCGATAATTTTTCCTCGGGAAAATCGATATTTTTTCCTCGAGAAAATCGATATTTTTTCCTCGAGAAAATCGATATTTTTTCCTCGAGAAAATCGATAATTTTCCTCAAAAAAAATCAATAATTTTCCTCGAAAAAAATCGATAATTTTCCTCAAAAAAAATCAATAATTTTCCTCAAAAAAAATCAATAATTTTCCTCAAAAAAAAATCAATAATTTTCCTCAAAAAAAATCAATAATTTTCCTCGAAAAAAATCGATAATTTTCCTCGAAAAAAATCGATAATTTTCCTCGAAAAAAATCGATAATTTTCCTCGAAAAAAATCGATAATTTTCCTCAAAAAAAATCGATAATTTTTTTTTCAGGGAAATATCGAAACAAAACACGATGATCCCCAATTTTTGTCAAGAAACGTTGAATTGAGAACTCGACTGGATTTGTATGCGAACATTTTGCATTGTGTCACAATTCCAACTGTTCCTTCAAGACATACCGTACCATAGTTTTTTTTTGAATCGTGACAAGACTCAAAAAATAAAAATGCCATTGTGTCCCTTTAAAAAATTGTAATTTTTCTTTTTTTGTTTTGCAATTTTAAAGAAAAAGGTGAAATATTGATGCAAATAATTGGGTCTCGTCACGAAAAAGCAATAAAATCATTTTTGTCGAACAAAGTGGGAAAAAAATCGATAATTTAAGGGAATCGATATTGTATTGATCCGTGAAAATACCGAAGGAGAATATTCGGGACTCGAGCATGAGACGGTTCCAGGAATTGTGGAAAGTATTAAGGTGGCTTTTTGGCTGAAATACCGTTTCGAATTTTTTTTTTCCAGATTGTTACCAGAGAAAAAATCGAACGAATCTCTCGAATGGCTTTTGAGTACGCAAAAGCAAATGGTCGGAAGAAGGTGACGGCAGTTCATAAGGCGAATATTCAAAAACTTGGTGATGGATTATTTTTGAAAGTGAGATTTCTCCCTCTCTCTCTCTCTCTGTATCTCTGGGTATCTCTGGAAATTTTTCTCTTTCTCTCTGAGTCTCTGGGTCTGGGTAACTTTCTTTCTCCCTCTCTCTCTCTCTCTCTCTCTCTCTCACTCACTCTCTCTCTCTCTCTCTCTCTCTCTCTCTCTCTGTATCTCTGAGTCTCTCTTTCTCTGAAAGTCTAAGTTTTTTGACTTCGAGAAAACTTCAATTTTGCGGCGCACAAAGATGGGCGTGGTCTTTCTTTTTTTTAAACATAAATTTTATAATTTTTTTTCAAAAAAAGTGGGCGTGATGTGCGCAAACTCTTGCAGAGTCTTCTGATCTCGTGACGTTGTGAGAAAAAAATGAGTTTTGTTTTTTGGTGAAAAAAGATCTCAAGACAAAACTTGGCCACGGCCAATCATTTTTCGGTCATTTCAAAGAGTTTTCAAGCGTCGCCCAATTTTCCAACATTTTTTGCGAATTTCGCTGCGTATCAACTCTTTTGGATGAACAATTTTTCTTCGGCAGACTCGACGCGAAACGCGTCGCATTCGGTCGATAGTTGTGCGCTGGAGCGAATTTGTGAAAAAGAAGAGATTTTTGTTTTGTTCAGGTCGTCAAAGAGATGGCCAACGAGGAATACAAAGAAATCGAGTTCGAGTCGATGATTGTTGACAACGCGTCAATGCAACTCGTCTCAAAGCCTCAACAGTTCGACGTGATGCTGATGCCGAATCTCTACGGCAACATCATTTCAAACATCGCGTGCGGTTTAGTCGGCGGTCCCGGACTGGTGTCCGGCATGAATCTCGGCGACAAGTATGCCGTCTTCGAGACGGGAACACGTAATACTGGAACGGTGCTCGCCGGAAAAGATTCGGCTAATCCGACGGCTTTTATTCGCGCCAGCGTCGATTTGTTGAGATATTTGGGCTGTCATTATCACGCAGATCTCATCTCGGATGCATTGTGGAAGGCGTTGGTTGTTCAGAATGTTCACACGAAGGATATCGGTGGAGAGAATTCAGCTTCTGATGTTGTGAATCAAACCCTTCAGAATCTGGCCGTCTTGATGGAAGAGCGACCATATAAAATTAAAAATTAATTTTTATTCTTGTAAATAATTTTCCTGAAAACAAATTTACAAATTTCTTACCAAAAGAAGAAAACTCGCTCTGTTGCAATCGCATTTTTCTGGTTTCCTAGGCCACCTAGTAATTTTTATTTATTTTTTAATCGCTTTTTCAAATAAAATCGATAATTTAAAAAAAAAAATCTAACAATAACAACATCATTTCACACACTTCAAGTTTCACTGCGCGTCAACCCACACTTTATTGTGATACGCAGCTTTTGAAAATTTTAGAAAAAATTCAAATCTATTCTTTTTCGCGCTTTTTTTGCTGAGTATCATCCGCTGATACGCAGCTCAAAAATGATAGCGCAAATGAAATGCGTCACTTTTACTGTGCGCTGGAGCGATATTGCGGAGAATTTCAAACCAATTTTCAAAAAAAAAAAAAATAATTTGAAAAATCTCAAATCACAGCGAGACTCAAAATTGTGCGCTGGAGCGAGTTTACGTCGTTCTTTGGTTTTAATCAAATTAACAACTAAAAATTGTAATAAAACAACAAAAAAAATAACAAAAAATCAACAACAAATATTTTCCGAGAATTCATATCGATGCGATTTACAGCGCAGCTTCTCGTGTTTACACTGAAATCGGCAGCACTTTTTGCACTTCTCATTTGAGCATCCTTGACCGGCTGGTTGACCGCATCGTTTGCACGGCGGAAATTTGAGCTTTTTCGCCGCCAACACTCGCTGCCCGTTTTGTTGACGCCGCTCTCGTTTTCGCGCCTGTTTCAGCGAGATTCCGGCCGATTTGGCCGCTTCCGCCAGTTTCTCTTTTTGCTTTTCGCGAAACGTTTTCTCACCTTCGCCGGTTATCGATTCTTTCGCCACTTCGGACAATCGAAAATATGGTTTCGATATCCAGTGCACTTGTTTCGACACTTCTAGGGCGTTCATCGTTTCACCATTTCTTCAAAAAAAAAACAATAAAAAACTTTACTCCATTTTTCTACAGTATCCTACCGTATCCTTTCAAATAATTCCAATGCTTTTCTCGTTTTCTCTCTTCCCTCTTCACTTTCTGCTTCAATTCGCGCTCTTTGTTCGATTTGTTCAACAATATTTTCAAAATCTTCCAATTTATGCTCGAGTGAAACTCTCATTCGCAAATCCTCATATTCCAATAAGCTTAAAGTTTGAAAAAAGAAAAAATGATGGGGGGAATTCAAATTGTTTCTTTTTTCTTTCACCTGTGGTGACAAATTCGAAAAATGTGAGCTCTTACAGCACTTGTTCCAGCTTTGAATCTTCTCGCAAACTCCAAATATTCTTTGGCAATTTTCCAACTTTCAACATGCGCATTTTCATCCTGAAATTTTGTTTTTCGTTCATTTAATTTCGAGCCCAGAAAAAATCAAATTTTACATTGAACAGATATGGATTGTACAGTAAACCTTCGGCTGCCATTACTCCAGCGGCTCCAGTTGATTTGATGCAACGTTCAACGTCTCCAACAAATTGAATATTTCCATTCGCTATGACCGGAACATCGACAGCTTCAACAACGTCACGGATTCGCGACCAATCAGCGAGTCCGGTGTCTGCTCCTTTCATTTCTCGTGTTCGACCATGAACTGTCAACCTTGAATACTATTTCTTACTGCGTATCAATATGGTCGATACTCAGTGAAATTTTAATTTAAAATTTACAATTTAAAAAAAAAATCGTTCAGTTTTTGCAAAAATCTTTACACTGGAAGAATATTTCATATTGGGAAAACCTAGGCCATATCAACTATGTATATGGGGAAGTTTATATGGCCTAACTTTCTTCCTTCCAAATTTCTCTTCCAGCTATATTAATTTTTTTTTCTTGAATTTTTACATTGTCGCTCCAGCTTCAACCAATTTTCGGGCATAATCAATGGTTTGTTGACGATCATTTCTGACTCGAATTTTGCAGCTGATTGGTATTTGGCAATAATCGCGAACCGATCGAACCATTTCACAGATCAGTTCAACTTCGTCTTGCAGCCACGATCCGTATCTTCCTCGTTTCGCAACCATTTGTGGGCAGCCAAGGTTTAGGTCGACACCGTCACAAATATTTTCGACTAATCGACAAGCTGATGTGAAGGTTTCAACTTTGTTGGCGCAAAACTTTAAAAACTTTTTATTTTTTTTTTTAATTGAAATTTCTCACAATTTCGCTGCGTACTTCACTTTATTTTTTTGAAAAATGTTGAATGAGTATCAAATGATCAAACTGTTTTGTTGTAAACATGCTCAATTGGCAATAGGGAATTAAGAAAGAAAAAGAATTTAAAACGACTGTCAATAGAGCATGCTTGCAAAATTCAAAAATAAATTACTTTGTGGCAACTTTGACGTTAGCAGAATTACTTTCTTTACAAAAAATGGGCGCGTCTTGCAAGTTGCGCATGGGATTTTCGCAATTTCTCTTTTCTCGCTTACTTGAACAATCAACGGCCGATCAGTTTTACACAAAGCTAATGAATTTCTTCGATAAGTTCCATCGTTGACAAATAAATGAGCATGAATCATTGGGGTGAAGGTAATCTGAGCTCCATGTTTTCGTACAAACATTCGGAAGGCCAATTCACTGAAAAAAAAAATTTATCCAACGATTTCAGTCAAATGTCCGTCTAAATCTTAAAAAAAAACAAAAACTGGAAGAGTAAATCTGCTGATGAAAAAACTCGGCCATTTCTTAATCTTCATTTTTCTTCCTCAATGAACGTTTTCAGCCGAACGCAAAATTAAAAAAAAAACCTTTGATCAACCATTGGCGCCGCAATTTTTGTGATTTTCTTTTCTCTTAACAATTCTGTCCAAAACCTTCGATTTTTCTCGATTTTCTCATCAGAATTTTTCACATTTTCCGGCAACTTCATTTTTTTCGGCATTCGATACATTTCATCGCCCGCCTTATCATCTTCGACTTCTTCTTCTTCTTCTTCTTCACATTCTCCACTTTTTTCCAGAACATATCCTTCAGGCGCTGTTTCTCCACTCATTCCTTGTTGAAAAAAAAAATCTTCTTTTTTCTTCTTCTTCCTCTCATTTCGTCTTTTTTTATAAATAAAATGAGATATTAAACTCAAATTTTAATTTTAAAAAAAAAGTTCAAATTATTCAAAAATAGATCTTATTAAAAAAAAAAACAAGAAAATTCCCTGAAAAAATGAGTAAAATACAATTAAAAAATGGAAAAAAAAAACATTTACAGAATAAAAAAAAGATCAGAAACTTACCCAATTGATTAATTAAAAAACATTTTTTTTTAGACTCAACAAAAATAAATAAAATATTATAATTAGACAGTACTGGCCATAAATATGAACAATATTGGTTTTTTGAGAACAACTTTTTTGCACAGGTAACACCGATCGTTTTGAAAAAGTGAATTTTTTATTCATTTTCAGACGTCTTTTACCGTATTAAAAGATGTCTAAAATTTTCAGAACGATCGGTTACCTGTGCAAAAAATTTATTCCCAAAAACCCAATATTCTTTATATTCATGGCCGGTACTGTACTTATTGATTGATCTAAAAAGGAAATAAAAAACGTTTTGGAAAAACCAACAAATCTGAATGATTTAATATCGATTATTTCCTCCTCGCCATCCTCCACGGAATCCTCTATAAAATCAATTGTGTTTTTTTTTCAACTTTTAATTTAAAAAGGAAAAACTTTACCTTTCGGATCCTCTCCAATTTCCTCTTCCTCCTCTTCCTCTTTCATAGTTATTCTGTGCTCCTCCATAATTTCTTCCTGAGACTTTCATTTTGTGTGGTTTTATTTCGTAACATTTTCAAATTTCTACCTGATCTTTCTCCGTTTCCTCGATAACCTCGATCTCTATCACCATCTCTTTCATTCCAATTATCTCCTCTTCGTGGCGTTGATGTCGGGCTTGATCTTCTTTCAAATTGATCTCGTTGTTGATGTTGATGCTCATTTCTTGCTCCTTCAAATCGTCCTTGATAACCACTTCCTACACCATTTCCTCCACCGCCGCTTGTTGATAACAACATTGGTGGCGGAATTGCAACACTTCCTGAAAGTTCAAATTAACACATTTCTTTCATCTTCTGAAATTCTCAACCTCCTTGATCAAATCTGGACTGATATCTTCCTCCTGTTGATGACAACACTGGCGGCGGTGTAATCAGTTTCGGCTCTTCAAAATTGCCTTGATAACCCCCCAATGCTGTTTGTGGTGGAATTGTCAATCTTGGATCCCCCATTAATCTTGGATCTAAAATTTTTGTTTTTTTAATATTTTGAAAAAAAAATGTCTGAAAACCTCTCGGCTCAAAATGGGCTTGATATCCTCCTGCAATCGGCGCCGACGACGCACTTTGAACACCAGGCGATACTGAAAATTTGTAATTTCAGATGTTTCGTCGTCTCGTCGCTTTCTGTTTTTTTTTGCTGAATTTTTACTTAAACTTCCTGAATATCCTTGTTGAATGTTTGCCATGCTTCGATCATCCGTATCGACAATGTTTGCCGTCGTCGCCGACGTCGGCATTGCCATTCCTCTTTGCTGTAACGGCATTTGAAATGACGGCTGAACTTGAATATTCAATCCTTTTCCAGCTGTTTTTGGCAACAATTTCAGAATTTCCTGAATCTCGTGCGTCTGTACAACTTTTCTAGTATTATCGCTAGAATTCTGAAAAATTTAAAAAAAAAACAATTTTTTTTCAATTTTTTTCGTCGTTCAAATTACTCCAACGTTTCCAAATGCTTCTAAATTTTGTGAAGTTGCTGCAAAATTTGGCGGTGGCTTTGAAAAATCCAAAATATTCCCCTTCCTTTGCTCATTTTTTTGCTCAACACTCATTGCCTAGAAACAAATAGTTTTTCAGAAGAAAACGCCCCGATCTTCATCTGAATTCTCTTACGCCCGGCTCTCCTTCAGCAATCTGCTTCAGTCCCAATTGTAAAATTCTCGATTGAAGCGATGGTTGCGGTGCAATTGGTGGTGGTTGAAGAAGTGGAATCGGATCTTGTGGTCGATCTTCTTCATCCATTTCCATATCCATTGGTTGACGATTATCCCAGGTTTCAGGCTCTTGAAAATCTGTTAAAAACCATTCAATTTGTTTTTTTTTTGCTCATTAAAATAAAATTGCAAATCTAACGTTGAATTGCTCTTTCAACACCAGTCGCATAAATATCATCGTCAGCTGTTGGTGATGGCGCTTCTCTTGGCGGTGTTAAACCGGGATAAATTCCAGTCTGCTCCATTTCGACAAGCTCTTTTTGAACAGCTTTAATTCCATCACGGAAATTGATATAAGCTTCTTCGACAACTAAAACTTCTCGCTTCTGATGCATATAAACACGTTTTGCTAATTCAAGAGTTTCAATTAAATCAATCATTTTCTTTTTTTGCGTTTCCATTGAGTGGCGAGCTTTAACAACTGTATCGATTGCTTCATGAACTTCTTGAAGCACATAAGCTCCTTCTTCTCGATCCTTCATTCCAGTTTGAACTCTTTCACGATAATCAAAATCTCCATTATTTATATTTTTCATTATATCTGCTACCACATTTCGAGCCTAAATGAATTAATTCCATTTTCCTAATATTTCAAAACTTTATAATTTACTGCAATAAAAGCCGTGATTTTTCGAACAATTTCATCATTATCAATATCGAGAACAGTTTCTTCTGCATCATAAATATCGTCAGCTTCTAGAAAATGTCAAAAGATTATTTTAAAAAACTATTTTCTAAGAAAACCTAATAAATTCTCCATTGCTGTAATACTTGCACTGGTGAAAACTTGTCGTTGACGGAAAATTTCGATACATCGTTTCATACAAGTTTTGACTTTTTCAGATTTTCTATAAAATTATTGAATTTGTTTTCTTTGATCGAACAGGTTGTTAAAACGATTACCTTCCAATGCCGACAACAGTTAAAACTGCCGGCTGAAATGCTGGAATTAAAGTGTCAATATGCTTATTTTTTGCTTTTTGAACAACATCATTCATCACATAAAATAATGCGATACGTTTTTGATCATTTACAGCTGAAAATTGATATTTATTGATTATTTTTTACGAGAATTTCGGTATGTATACCAATTCTAAAAGAATTTAGCCATCCTTCGACTATAACATCAATTGATGCTTTATCTTTATAATGCATGATCCAAAGAGACATTGTTTCGATTGCTTCTTGAGTTGGTCCATGTATCTATAAAAAAAATCCAATTTTTTACTTTAAAAAATCTTATTTTTTAGCAAAAAATTACGTCTTGAAGACGTCGCATGACAACATCAGACGATAACATAACCATTTTGAATTATTCTTCGATAATTTTTTGCACTAATTTTACATTAATTTTCCTGCAATTTTAAAAATTTCGAAAATAATTTAAAAAGAAAAATGCAATAATCAAGAGCACAAACAAAACATGCCACACACGCTGGAAATTATGGCAATGAGAGAAAGTTCGCCCTATTGAACAATAATTATTTTTGTTGAACATTTTTATTTATTTTTTTTTATTTTGAAAAAATACAAGAAAATTGATGTTTTTTATTTGAAATTTTTCAAGTTTGAAACTTTATCCACGTTTTCGTATATAGTTTGAGCTTTAAACAAAAATTAGGAATTTATTCATTCGTAAAATGTTATACTTTTAGGGCTGACCAAATCTGGCGTTAGTCAAGCAAATTTTGCCAGTTTTCCGGCAAGGAATAGGTAAAAAGAATCAATTTTTTTCTTTTTTTACAATTTTTATATTTTAGCTTCTTTCTCTTCGATAAATCACCTTAAAATGGCGTTGTCAGAAGTTCCAGACGTTGATATTGATCCAAAAGGAGTTTTTAAATATATTTTAATTAAGGTAATTAAATAAAAACTTTTAAAAGATTTGTTAACAGTTTTTAGGTAACCGAAGCAAGCAGCAAAGAAGAAAAATTTATTGTTCGCGGTTACTACAGATGCAATTTTCACGCTGACATTTTTGATGAAGCTCGAGTAAAATTTAAAAAAAATATTATTTTTTCTTCAAAAATGTATATTTCAGACAGAAATTTCAAAAAATTTCAAATTAAAATGTGTTGGTGGAGGTAGAATCAAACATGACGATGATAAGAAAGATATATTGGTTTATGGTTATTCACAAGGATATGGAAAAGCTGATCATCAAATTACTGTTGATATTTTAAAATCAAAATATCCTCAATATAATATCTCATTTTCAAATGAAGGGTATTGATTGATTTTTATTTGGTTAAATTCAAAGTTTGCATAGTTTCAAAGGTTTTTATTGAAAGTTTTTCAAAAATGATTTCAAAGTTTTTTTTTTTACCAAAACATGGTTTTTTAAATAAAAATGTTTGTTTTTATCCTAAAATAATTGAGAAATTGTTAAAATCAAAATTTATTAGGTCATCCCATGTAAAGCCGGTGATTAGGATTATAAAACTTGTTGGGGTGAGGCCAAAGTTTTCATAGGAAAAAAGGACGTTAAAGCAGAAAGTGACGGCGACAAAAAAAAAAGGAAATTTTGTAAAAATATTCAGCGTCAAAGTCGGATGGTGTGCATTTGATGCATTCTAAAAGAAATTCGACTTCAGAATTCATTATTGATTGATGGTGAGCTGAATCGTTTTGATAAAAAATTGAAAAAAATAAATTTTTTAAATATTTATTTGTGGAAAAATTTAAAAATGAGAAAAACGATTTTTTTTGCTTCTCGAGCAATTTAAATTTTAAACAGCAAAGGAAACGTAATCCCTTTTCAGCAATGCGGTCTTTTCATTTTCCTCTTTTTCACAAATTGAATCCATCACTTCGATGGTTCTTGATTGTCCGACACCTGCAAAAATCAATCAATCGATAAATCGATAAATAATTGATTTACAATGTTTATGGAATTCAATTTTATCAGTTTTGATAAATAATGCTCTTGATAAAGGTGATCGTTGACCATCTTTAAAAACCGCTGTGGCGCTGAAAATTGATTTATTTTTTCTCAAAATTTTTTCCAGATTTGAAATTATAAAACCTGAACATGTAAAACCAATCGAATCGAAGATCGGGAAAAACCACCTAAAAATGTTGTTTTGAATTTTTACAGCTCGCGAGACGCAACGCGTCAGTGTTGTCTGCGTCTCACGAAAAGAGAGAGAAAGAGAGGGAGAGGAAAAGGGAAAAAAAGCACAAACCCGTCGTCCATTCACTGGAATTTTTTCCCATTCGGACAGCGACGCGTTTGGATTTTCAGTGAAATAAACGACATAATTCTGGAAAAAATTGTTTCCACTTCAAAAAGCTTGAAGCCATTTTTTTCTTCGGCTTTTTCCAGGTTGAAAAAACGTTTAATGCTCACTTTGACTTCATGCGACTTCTTATACGGCGGCTCCCACGTCAATTCAATTGTGTTGGCGTTGAGCCGAGTGGCCAAAATGTGTTGTGGACTCAGTTGGGGCTCTGTAAAAATTTGATTTTTTGCCTGCCGCTGCTCATTTTCATTTTTTCCTGGCGAGTTCAACCTGTGTACTGGACGAGATAGATCGCTTTGCTCTCGCCAAACTTATTGACGGCGGTTACACGGAATTCGTATAAAGAGCACGAATCAACCGCCATTATTTCAACTGTGTTGCCTTTGATTCCACGTAGTTCACGGGTTTTTGCATCTTCGTTGTGTCTGAAAACGCAATCGATTTAATTCGGGTCTTGCCACGAAAAAAAAATATTGATTTTTCATCTTTTTTTAAAGGCGCATAAATGTATTTTATTTTTACTAGGTTAATACATATCGAATTAGACGTGCGAGGCTTGCTAAAAGACTCTCCGCCTACTTTTTCGTGTGGCGACATAAAGAAGTGGACGAGTTTGCGAAACTTCGGCCACGAGTTTAAAAATGGGGAGGAAAAAAAAAGAAGATCGCCTCACTTCAATCGATAACGAATATTATAGGTCAAATCAGCGTCGGGTGAAAATGGCGGAGCCCACGCTAATCGAACCGAATACGCTGATGTGCTGACGACTTGACAATCGCATGGTGGATCGGGTGGAAGACGAGCAAACATGAATTTCTCATTCGGCACTGAAAATTTGGTTTTCTTCAACCGCTTGCGAACCGCGACGCGTCTCTTTTTTTAAAACCAAAAAATTTCTACAGTAATTTCTCTTCGGTGTAAGACTCAATAAAACGTACAAACGTGACTTCCTCTTCTCTTCTCCTTTTTCTTCTTCGACTTCTTCCTTGCCAACTCATTGTAGTCCTTGTGCGCAAAAATCATTCCCTTCGCCAGTTGAGCGAGCAAAGATGCCATGGCGGCTCGTCGTCGTCGAGCTTTTGCCTCTCTCAGCAAGTAGAATGGATTGTTGCTCTTCAGCTTTCGACCAAGGTAGTGGATCTCTTTGAGATACATTCTTCCGACCACATCCATACACATCGTTGTCAAAATAACACCGACTAAAAAAAATTTAAAATTCCGATTTTTTTGTTCGCTTCGAGACCCATTTTACCTAAAACAAACGCTAATGTTAACCAAATATTATTTGGTGATGGCCGAAGATCTCCGAAACCTGACAAAAAAAAATTCAAATAATTTTTTTCTGATCCAAACTGGATCCACCTACCAACTGTTAGGATACTTATAAAAATAAAGTATAGGCTTTCCACATAGGTCCATGTCTCCCAATACTGAAAAAAATACAAATTTTCTTTCAAAGAAAACTCGCTCTATCGCCAAAAAAAAATGTTTCCTTAAAGTTGTGCAATTGTGCGTTTCAGGTTTTGCACGATTTTGAAAAGAACATTTTTTGATTTTCTTTGAAAGAAAGCTCGCTCTATCGCAATGAAAATTTTATTTAAAAAAAGTTGTGCAATTGTGCGTCTCAGGTTTTGCACGATTTTGAAAAAAACATTTTTTGATTTTCTTTGAAAGAAAACTCGCTCTGTCGCAATGAAAATTTTATTTAAAAAAAGTTGTGCAATTGTGCGTCTCAGGTTTTGCACGATTTTGAAAAAAACATTTTTTGATTTTCTTTGAAAGAAAACTCGCTCTATCGCAATGAAAATTTTATTTAAAAAAAGTTGTGCAATTGTGCGTCTCAGGTTTTGCACAATTTCAGAATAAAAGAAAGAAAAAAAGTCGATTTCTACCCTAACAATCCAGGCAGCTGCACAGCCATAAATAAAAACCAATGAAAAGACAACGAATGGCGGAAATCGGACGAGTCGAACACGATCAAGAATCTCCTCCTCGTTCTCATCATCGCTAAACATCGGCTGCGTCGGATCGGCTTCAGTCTCGCCCTTCTTTCTTCTCTTCCACTCCATCCATTTGTTCCAGATTTCGTAGTGAACAAGAAAAATGGTTTCCGACAAAAACTTGGCGACGTTCGCCACCGTCACCAACGTCAACGGAATACCGATGAGGCAGTAGATTACGCCAAAAAGACGTCCGCCAAATGTGCTCGGCGCCACGTAGCCGTAGCCAATTGAAGTGAGCATTGTTGTGGTGAAGAAGACCGAATTGGCGAAATCCCATGTTGGCGAGTCGTCGTCGTAGCCGTGGCGAACGGCTCGATGAGCAACGAAAACTGTGTCGACGTAATCATTGAAGTCAGGTGTTGTTTCAGATTTTATTGCGTCAATCATTTCATCGACTGTCTGCAAAAACTCGATTCGTATTCGTGGCGAGACCATAGTTTTCAGTTTTTTATCCTAAAAAACATTTGCTACTCAGCCAACCGTCTACGAATATAACAACTTTAAGGTAAGCAGCCATTTTTTTTTTTGAAAGCTTTTAAAAAAACGAACACTGCTGAACTAGTGCTACAGTAAGACTCATGAAGAAAAAGTTACTGTACCAATCGTTCTAAAAATATGGATTTTTCTAGAAGTTGGGCATAGAAAAATGGGCTGAGACAAGTGTCGGCAAACACTGCGCACTTTTTTTTTTGGTGCCGCCTCATCAGATGATTTTCCGAAAATCCAACCTCAAACTTGTTCCGATCTCTTTCCACCAGCGTCCAAAGCCGATCCGTATAATCCTTGGCATTCCTCTCAATCCGATCAATGTGATCCTTTTTAACCGCCTGGAAGAGGATGGAAAACTGTGCCAATCGGGGGGGGGGGGGAAAAGCCTTTCACCCACCATTAAATGACCTCCCTCCAGTTTTTGGAAAACAAGTGCTCCGAGAATGATGTAGAGCACGACTGAGCCGATGAGCATAACGTGAGGAGAAAAAAATCGACCCATTTTAAATCTGAAAAAAATCTGAAAAAAACATGTTTTTTTTTCAAAAAAAAAAGGCCGCAAATAAATGCGGGGAGAAAGACGCACAAGGAGGGACTCTGTGAGCCTTTTAATCCATCATTTTCTTGTTTTCTATTTTCTCTCTCTCTCTTTCTCTCTCTCTCTCTCTCTCTCTCTCTCTCTCTCTCTCTCTCTCTCTCTGAATTTCTCCTCTCTCATGAATTCCAAGCAGCACAAAAAAACGAAAACGGAAAAAATGCGAGTTTTGAAATTATTGATTGAAATTTAATAGTATTGGCAAGAAGCCAAATTTTTGACCAAAAAGTGGGCGGAGAAAGGTTTGGGTGTCGTTTTGAAAAAATGTTGGTGGTGTTAAATGTCTCTCATTTTAAAACACTATTTCGTTTCGTTAAGCACATTTTTCAAAAATTGTTGAAAGCAAAAAAATTTATTGATTTTTGTTCAAAACTCATGAAAAAGGAGAAAATTTTCAGGTTTTTTCCGGAAATAAAATTTTTTTGTTCGCAAAAATTTCAGTTTTTCGATTAAAAATATTAAAATTGACAAGTTTGAGCCTTTTCTCCTTCGAGTTATTGATTATTTGAAAACGAAAAGAGACCCAGACAAAACTCGTGCGTCGCGGTTTGCAAAGCGGTTCTGTGGTTTTTTTTTTGTAGAAATAATTTCTCTGACCAAAAAAAAAAAGAAATTCGATCAAAATAGTATTTAAAGACGAGAAAAAAATCTTCGAGCAGAGGAAATGAAAAAAAAAAACGGAGAATACTTCCATGTCAAAAGTTTCCAGAAGGGGTGCGATGTTCTCGTCGCCGACGCCTTCACAAAATATTGCTCCTCTTCTCCCTGGGGGATCATTTGGCCAGTTTTCGAGGTTTTTGCATATTTTTGCCTTAAGATGCTTGACGAAGATAAAACGGATTGATGATTTTATGAAAGTCCATTACAACTCTTTTTCTTCTTCGGATTCCTAATCGAAAGTTGGAGAATAATGAAGAAGTTTGATAGTTATTTTGATAATTAAAGGAGCATGCCTGACATTGTTTTGTTACAGTAAGATTTGAACTATTTTTCGATTTTTTTTTCAGAATTTTAATTATAAAAAAAATATAATTTTTATTTTTTTTTAATTTTTCAAATTAAAAACCCAATACGAAGCTTTTAAATGCTTTTTTTCTGCAAATTTAAACTCTAAAACTTGTCGGGCATTGAAAAACATTGTGAAGCGTGTTGTGCGTCGCTTAGGTGTACACTAGTGTGTAGAGAAAATGAAGGCGAGCCGTCCATTATCTCTGTTTTGCACCGTTTTTATACTGTTTTTGTCTGTTTTTAAATAATTTCTTTCGAAAAATTATTGAATTTTAATAATCTCCATTGAATTATCTTTCTAAAAATGTATTTAAGACTAATTTTCATTGAAAAATCATTAAAAAGTTGACTTTTTGAATTTATCGATTAGTTATGATTTTCAATTGTTTTTCCTGTATTTTCTTAACTCGAATTATTTTTTTCGAACATTGTTTTTTAATATATTTTAAGCAATTTGATAGCTTTTGAAGCTTATTTCTTTTATATCGGTGTGATACGAGATTTTAATTATTAAAATATAATTTCAGGATGTCGCTTTCGTTACTGACTCCACGATTGGTGTCAAAAGCCAATATCTCTAGAATATTTATCATTAGACATTCTTCCGGACTCACTTTCAAAGTAAACTGTTTCAAATTATCGCAAAATTAAATAAAAATCGGTTACAGGGAGAACAATCATTAAAACTGAACGATCCAGGATTCTTCAAATACGAACGTGACGTGTCACGTGACAAGCGTTACATCAACCCAGCCAAAAAAGGAGATACTCCATCGAGGTAAAAAAAAAAGAAAATAAATTTTAATAATAAATTTAGATAATTTTCAGATTCTTATTCCGTAAACTTGGACATGCTTATGAAGTATACCCACTTTTCGTGTTGATGGGACTATGGGGTGTTCTTTTCTGCTACACAGTTTGGTATTCATTCGAGAAGGCTGAAGTGTGGCTCGACAGAAGTACGATTAAAATTATTCTCATTTAAAATCATTTCCCTTATTTTTTCAGGTAACAGTGTTGCTCCATGGGACTGGGAGAGAATCCGCAATGATTATTGGAAAAAACCGACTTTAGTGTTCGATCCAGAAGGAAAAACCCATAAAAGATTAGAAATCCTGGAAATTATTCAAGACGAAATGGTCAACGCCGCTAAACAAAGAGGAACCCGATAATTTTTGTTTAGTTTTATTTCATTTTTACGTTGTAGAATTTCATACGATTCTTTGCCAATAAATGAATTGTGACATAAATTTAGAATTTAAACTTTTAAAGTAAATTCGGTTAAGGCAATTCATTGTCTTAAACTTGTGAGTCGCGCCTAGGTGCTCCTCAAACACCCGAAAGCTGTTAATTTTTCATCTCTTTCCAGCTTTACGTTTCCATAAAACTCGGCACTCGACCCCAATAATTCTTTGACGAAGTCGGTTTTTTTTCAAGTCAAGTTTCATTTGAAAAAAAATAATACACAAAATTTTTATAACAAATTTATTGTATAACAAATAGAATTACTTAAGTGGGATGAATCTTGAAGAGTGGGTAGCTCCAATACCTGGTCTTCCGTGCTTAACTGGTTTGTATGAGATAGCGAATTCTCCCAAGTAAAATCCAATCATTTCTGGCTTGATCTCAGTCTGAAAATGAAAGTTGAAAAAAAAACGTTAACTGTAAATTCCACATACTTGATTGAAAACCTTTCCGTTATAGATTCCAATAACGGCTCCGACCAATTCTGGAAGAATGATCATGTCACGGAGATGGGTCTTGACAGTGGCTGGCTTTTCAAGAACTCCAGCGGCCTTCTTTGCCTTTTGAACTTTGTTGATGAGAGCCAAATGTTTTCTCTTCAATCCACGGTCCAGACGTCTGCGCATACGGGCTGGGAGAAGCTTGGCGAATTGTTCTCTATAATTTAAAACCATTTATTTCTGTCAGTGTTTTCTAATTAATTAATTTGCTAAAAAACGTAGATATTAAAAAATACCTGGACATGTCCAAAAGTTGATCGAGATCAACTCCTCTGTAAGTGAACTTACGGAAAGTTCTCTTCTTCTTAAGCTCAGCAATATGCGCCTCGTCTTGAGTAGCCATTTTTAACCCTATAAATTTTAAAAAAATAGTTGACAACTACTAAAGAACCAAAAATGGCTTTAGGAACGACAACGAAATCTTTTAAAATAAAAGTAGTTTCAAAGTTAATATTTGCTTGAACGGAGTTTGAAATTAATTAATTCTTAATGTTAACAAATTAAATTTTAAATAGAAATTCGAAAAAAAATGAGAAAAACAAGAGAACGACACGAAACCACAAAAAAAGAAGTAAAAAATATAAAAACTGAAAAATAGAATTGACTGCCTATCGCGTCACATTAAGTAGCTGCTACTCAGTGAAACCGTATAGTTGGCTTCACTCCAAGTTCGCAATAGGGCGCAGTTACCCTTACAAACCTTTTATATATTTTTTATATTTTTCCTTGAAATAACTTTGTTTTCATTTCTTTGTAATAGAAATCAGAGAAAAGTAAGTTTTTGGGCTGTTTATGTTTATGAAAAAAATATGTGTACATTTTTTTTAATATCTAAATTTCCGTAAATAAATATTTATTTTTTTTAAAATTTAAGTTGTCTTCCAAAATTATTAAAAATTAGAATTCAATTTTTTAAACGTTTTTTTAATACTTCAACTTTTAAAATGTTAATCAGTTACAATTTAAAAATAAATTAAAGTAAAAATTGTAAAGTTTTTATTAAATATCCTGAAATTGTTATCAAAATAATTCTTATCGCGTTTTACATTTCATTACAATGCAATAACCAATGGGTAGTAATCAATACTTTTCAGCGATGCGGTTTAAAATTCTTCTAATAGTTTTGTTAATTCCAATAATTTTTGCCGAACTAGGACCAAGTCTCGATTTAGCTCAAAAAGCTCTTCGCGGGGAATTTCACGACGAAGGTCGACTCGCCGTCGATTACGAGGATTTTTCGCATAATTTGACAGATTATGCAAGTCGCAGAGTTAGTGATGATGACAAAACTGCTCATGGAGAGAGCGAAATTCATACAGATTCAAGCGATACTAGTGATATAAGTGAAGAAAGGTTTAGATTTTTTTATCAATTAAAAACTGAGGTCTTAATTATTTTTAGGGATCGAGACGTAGTAGACAGTGAAAATCTTCAATCAATAAATGCTTTAAAACAAGGTAAAAAACCAGAGCCCATTGTTACCGTAATCAACAAAGCATTTAATGATAGGTTCATATATTTTGCTTGAAACCCTTAATAGTTTGATACTTTGCAGGAAAACTTTTTCGTGTCCTCGAATAAAAGATGAATTACTGACTGGAACATCATTTGACGATGTTAGTCCAGAAGATATTATGATCATTTCTGCCATGGGAGATGCACTAGCAACAGGTGCTGGTTTATGGCCAAATGCTGACATTGAATTTCGTGGAGCTTCATTTCCCATCGGAGGAGATTCAACTATTGATGGATTAGTAACCATTCCAAGTGAAAATAAATCAATCTTCTTTCTCACCAAAAATGGTTTGCAAATTTTAATCATTTCAGATATTTTGCGGGAGTTCAATCCGAAATTGATGGGAGTTTCACATGGAATGGGTGCAAACTTGCCAGATTATCAACTTAATGTCGCATCAACTGGAGCAACAACAAAAGATTTACCAGCACAAGCTAAAGAATTAGTTCGAAGGCTTAAAAAAATCAGCGAAGTTCGTTATGAAAATGAATGGGTAATGGTTATTATCACTATTGGAACAGAAGAGGTTACAAATCATTATTTTAGAAAATGTAATAAATAAAAACATCTTTTTCCAGCTTTGCTATAACTGTAGAGGTCCGACCATTGAGCCAATTTATGAAGCAATGAAATATCTTCAAATTCATATTCCAAAAGCATTAGTGGTTCTCTTGGGACCTGTACACGTTTCATCATTTCACGAGCAAAAAGCGAATTTATTAAAATCGCGTTGTGCGTGCTCCAAAAATCAAACCGAAGGATTCATGTACGATTTGTCCAGAGAATGGGCAAAAGCGTGGCGAAAAGTTGAGGATTATGTGAGAAATGGTGAAACATCAAGATCGACTTTTGGAATCGTCATATTCCCAATGATTACAATCACATCGAGATATCCAAGTGGTTTATTTATCAGAGATCGGCCATTGTTAAATCGAAGAGGTGAATTCGGTCTTTAGAAAAATTAAAAAAAAATCTTTTTGCAGGTCATAATTATGCAACAAAATGGCTGTGGAATCGGTTAATTGGAGGAGATCGATACAATTTATCATCAGCCACGTTATCACAGGATAATTATTTTTGTCCATCAGTGGTCAGTTTAACACGTTTTTTTTCAAACTCCTACATTTTTAAACAAACTTTAAAAAGAAAATTGAAATATTATGAATTATTTATAAATGTTAAATTTATATTTCTCTTAAATTTGTTTTACAATTAACAGGGATGCCCATATTTTCGAACTTATGCGAATGAAAATAGATGTCGAACAACGAGTTATGATGAAGCAAGAGAAATGGAATTAGTAATAAAAAGTGGAACAATAATTAAAAAGGTAAACAAATTTTCAGAAATTATTGATTTTCTTATTTAAAAAACGTTTAAAAATTGTTTTTCATAAAATTAAAGTTGACTTAAAAAGTCCAAGCAATGTTCCAAAAGCTTTTTTTGACAAAATTAAAAAAAAAAAAAAAAGAAATTAACTTTAATTTTTGTTGATTTTTCTTTAAATAAAATAATCGGGTTTTTTGCATGCATTATTTTCTTGTTTTTTTTTCCAGCCACGAAGAACCCGACACTTTCTGTATGCAACTGCTTGTATTATATTTACTGTTGCTTTTATTACAGTTTTTTTGATTGCGACTATCCTCTATCAGTGGAGTAAAATGGTATTCATTTCATTTTCAGTTCTTTCCTCTCCCCCCCCCACTCTGTTCTGTAATTGATAGATTTTTAATTGAAAACCAAGAAATTTTACAGGACGCTCATGGAAGATTCGAAATTGTTGATGAGCCGAAAAAAAAATTGGAAGAAGCTCAAAAAGAAGAGGCAAAAGCGTTGTTGACACGACAAAACACGAGAGCCCAATCGGAATTGGTGAGATTTTTTTCGGAGAGGAGAAAAAAAACGAAGCAAATTGTTGTGTTTTTGTGCAGATTCAAGGCAATCTACAATTTCAGCCGATTCTCGCCGGGCGAAACAAATCGTTTAGAGAAACAATCGAAGATGATAGTAACGATTAGAATTTTAGAAATAATTTTTGAAAATATTTTCCCAAAACTAGTTTTTTTTTGTTTCCCAGGGTTTTTGCAAAAGTTTTAAGAGAAATCACCGAAGTTTAGCGAAATGTACATAAGTAGAAATCTCAAATAAGCTTAAGCGAAATCAAACTTCATTGAATTCCAGATTATTCCACGTGTTTTTTTCAAACGACTTAATCTTTTTTTTTTTTTAATTTTTTTAAAAACGAGTTGCTCTTGCCTCCCCCACATCACTTTTCTTGTTTTCGCATTTAAAAGTTAACTTTTGTGATTGAATCGTTGCCTTTTTACCGATCAGCTCAACCTCGTGTACCATTTTGTAAAGAAATGTTGTTGAAAAGTCTTCTTGTCGATAATAATTGATAAAAAATGTAAAAATTTATTTTTTTTCATATGTGCAACCAATAAAAAAGCAAGTTAATAGAAGAAAAATGAGCACAAAATTGGCTGATATCGAAACGATCAATAATTGAGGTATCGACGGAGGTTGAGAATCAAGGAAAAATGATGATTTGAATGAAGTTGAGCAATTATTGATTGGTTTTGATGAGGATGAAGTTGCCGCCGATGACGACAGTTTTTTTGGCGACATTGATGAGCGAAGACGTCGAAATGTTGAACAACCTAGATTTGCAGGTGATGGTTTTAGATTACTGTACGTATTGGGTCTCGAGAAACTAAAACAAACCACTGTTTTTTTCCAGCTCACGATAAACATCCATCTGTTCCATCATCCAATCGAACTGTTGTCGACAATGTGACAGACCATTTTTCAGCATATTTCCCGTACTGTATTGTGTCAGAAAATTGCGAAGAGTCGTTGAGCTGAAAATCAACAAGAAGTTATCACTGTGATCATTCAAGAGCCGACCGATTTGAAATTCGCATCGTCCAATAGTATGGTGTGCACGGCTCTGAAGTCCAGACTGGAAGAAGCATTGTCGAGTGAAGAAGCTGACGAAGAAGACGAGCATTTTCGCGAGAAATCAGAAGAAACGATGGAGGAAATTCCTGAAGTTTTTTGAGTTTTCATTTTTGAAAATATCGATTTTTTGCAGTTTCAGATGGGAATCGAACCATCGACACCTCTGAAAAATAACATTTGGTTCAGTTCTACTAAGAGAGACGCAGATACAATATAAAAAAAACCGCGTTGCAAGCCGCAACGCGTTATGCTTGTCTACGTCTCTTTTTGCGAGAAAATAAATTGTTTTTTTCTCGCTTCTTCTTTTTAAGAAAAACAAAAAAAAAAAGGTTTGGGGAAGGAATCGAACCAGTGACTTTCAATGGGTTAAGCTTAAAAATCGTTTGTTCTTACTATCAAAGGATTTCCATCGATTCTCAAATGAGCCAAACCACTTAAACCAGCCATGACTTCAGGCGGAAAAGAAGAGCTACGATGTAGTAAATTATTGGCAACATTCAATCTGAATTTCAGCATTTTCAGCCAAGAAATTTAAAGAAAAAGCACCTGGTCAAATGACAATTAAATGTGACCGCCTGTGGAATTCTCGTCAAATTGCATGAATCCATGTCCAAATATCGCAAGGATTTGATTGGCAGAAGCGAAAATGGAGAAATTGATTGAAGCGGCATTTTTGACAAAGTCAACGTCTTCAATGATCCCAAACCTTGAAAATGGTCCGGGTTCAATGTCTGAAAACGGCCGTTTTTTAAAATTGTTCAGAGCTGCATTTTTTCTTTTTTGCTTTTCTCTTCAAACGCGCTCTATGGAACATTTCTAGCTTTTTAAAAAAGGTTCTGACATATGCATTTGATACTCAGTCAACAGTTTTAAAAAGCGAAAACAAAGAATTCGGACAGCAAAAAATTGTTCTTCTCGAAACAATAGAGCGCATTTGCAGCATTAAGATAGCTAATTTTTGTGCTTTTTTCAATTCTACTTGTTGCAAACGCGCTCCATTGGCAATTGTTTAAATTACCGTAATGTTTGTTCGACTCAATTTGAGCCATTTAAGACGAGAATTTTTGAAAAATGGCTTGTAGGGTAACATTTTGATCGGGTTACCCGTCAAATCGAGAATTCGTAGATCTGTACATTTGCTGAAAGTGTGCGAAGAGAAGCTTAAAATCTGAAAACGTCTTTCAGCCTGTTTTAAAATTGATTTTTTCTCCAAAATACCTTGTTGTAGCTGAGATCGATGTGAAGCAAAGCGGAAGAAATGAAAATGTGTCGGTGAAGTTGTTCAAAGGCGTTGTGAGACAATTTTAGTGAGCGGGTAGCCGGCAGTTGAACGATAGTGGAGAGAGAGTGAAGACGAGTGTCTACAACACACAACAACTCGACCTTGTTGTGTCGGGGGTATAGCTCAGGGGTAGAGCGCTCGCTTTGCATGCGAGAAGTCTGGGGTTCGATTCCCCATACCTCCAGTAATTTTTTTTATTTTTTGAAAAAAATAAATAAAAAAGGAACAAAAATTAATGGAGGTATGGGGAATCGAACCCCAGACTTCTCGCATGCAAAGCGAGCGCTCTACCCCTGAGCTATACCCCCAATGCCAGGGCAATGTATTTTAAAATTGACCTGACAATTGAAAGTTTAATAATATATTCAAATTAATGAAGAAAAATAAAACAATTCCCGGCAAAAAGTTCAAAAACATTTCCCTGCAAAAAGTAACTGGAGGTATGGGGAATCGAACCCCAGACTTCTCGCATGCAAAGCGAGCGCTCTACCCCTGAGCTATACCCCCATTGGAAGATAAATGTATTTTAAAATTAATCCGATAACTGAATGGTTTTTAATTCAAATAAATTAATCAGGAACTTTCAAAAAACACTCCCAGCACCTAAAAAAGAAATCTGGAGGTATGGGGAATCGAACCCCAGACTTCTCGCATGCAAAGCGAGCGCTCTACCCCTGAGCTATACCCCCTACAGCAAATCGATGTATTTTAAAATTGATCCGACACTTGATCTCTTTTTAATATAAATAAATAATTCAAAAAAAATTCATATACCACAACAGCAAAGATTAATTTGGAGGTATGGGGAATTGAACCCCAGACTTCTCACATGCGAAGCGAGCGCTCTACCCCTGAGCTATACCCCCGACAATTTAAACAACAATATTTAACCGTCATAATGCGAGTGAACACTTTCAACTAGCAACATTGTACTTTGATTTTTCTATGTTCATAACCCACTTTTCAAATAAATCGTGCTCAAACTTTCACTTCGCGCAAACCATTTCGGTAATTCAGACAGTGACGAGTTTTCCACGTGCAAATAACTAATTGTGTTCAAAAATGGCGAAGGCTTAAAAGTTGTTTTTTACTACGGTAACACTTGTTCGGCAGTGTGAAGAATCGTTCAAAAAAAAACCTGAAGCCAAAAATTAAAATCGACGTTTACAATCGACAAAGTCGACAAAAACTTTAAATCTCTCAATGATTTGGTAAAGTTCGCTTTTTTTCTTCGCCTAAATTCAATAAAAATATTGTCGGGGATTACTGTAGCTACCGTACTTACAGTAGGATAATTTGAAAAGATGTCAAATTGGGAAAACATTGGGCAAAATTGATTGTGTCATAAATCGGATCATAACTTTGAAATGTGATTGATTTGACATTTATTGAGCATGATCCAATCAATAATTGATAAGTCAATCTGAAAATCAATGAAATTTCAGATTTTTCCTTTCTCGCTTAAACTTTGGATCAGAATCTTCAATGACAACTTCATAAGGCGACGTTGGGTTCGGGAAATTCGGTTTTTGACATGAAATTGGAGACGGATTTGGCTGGTGGTCGAGCCATTCATATCCAGCCTGAATGGATTTTTTCAATAAACCAAAATACGCTCTCGCAGACCGCGACGCAACGTTCTTGTCTGCGTCTCTCTTTCAACTTTTTTCAAACTAGCAGAGAGAGAGAGACCGCAACTGGAACGATTCAGTGGAAAAATTAAAATTAAATCGTAAAAATGGGCAAGTACGCTCTATTGATACTTCATTTGGCTATCATTAATTTCGCTGCGTGATTAAACGTATTTAAACTGAGTATCAAACTATTTCCAAATCATTCCCGACAATTTTTTGACGCTTCAAATCCCAAGACATCATGTGGTAAACATGCTCTGTTGCTAAAAAAAATTGAGAAGCTCAATAAAAATCACCTGAGAACTGTCGAGGCGACAATCCAAATCTCTTGAAATTGTCAAGAAGCACGAGCAAAACTCGCGACAAATCGACGAAAATTCGCAGCTCGTCGTCAAACTTTGATTCAATGAGCAGCAAATCTTCAAAAATGATTGAATCAAATCATTGCCAGTGGAGCGCGTTTGCAACAAGTGGATTTAAAAAAAAAACACAAATATTAACTTCTCTTAATGCTGCAAATGCGCTCTATTGTTTCGAAAAAAAATTTTTTTTTGCTTTCCGAATTCTTTGATTTCGCTTTTAAAAACTGTTGACTGAGTATCGAATGCATATGTCAGAACCTTTTTTTAAAATCTAGAAATGTTCCATAGAGCGCGTTTGCAACTAACGCCTTGAACACTGTGTTTTCTTCACCATGTTGCAAATATGCTCTATTGCTAAACCAACAAGTTCCGACTTCCGACTCACCAAATTAACGCCATGCGCTTGAGCATGAACCGCTCGACAACTGTCGTCGTCAAGTCCCAAACCAATTTTCGGCCACCAAAAAATGAGGACGAGGAGAGAGAAAACATTGATTTTTCTCATCTCCAAACAAAAAATCGGCTTCTACCAATAAAAAAAAAAAACTTGGCCTTCTTCTTCTTCTTTTTCACCAACAACAAAAACCGGGGCGAGGCGGGGGGAAACCCCGTCGACGGACCGCCCACAAAAAATTTTTGGCTCTCTCAAATGTTCATCAACGTCCTATTCACCAAATTCATCCGAAATGTGTCCATTTTTAAGTAGAATAAACTCGGCTCCCAAAAAAAAAAAAAAGAGTCGAACAAATTTAAAAAAAATTTATTTTTATAATATTTCTCATATATAAATATATAAATATATATATATATATATATATATATATATATAATCCAAAAATGAAAAAAAAGAAAAAACAAAAAAAAATGAGACAAAAAAAGCTCAAAAACTCAAAAAATCAACAAAAATATTCCGGACGTTTCTTTTTTCCCTTTTTCCATTCATTTTTTGTCCAAAGAAAAAAAAATACAAAAATTCCACATGAAAAAAACTAGATTGATTAGTAACCTTTTCCCCTTCCCATCTATAAATTACCAACGCAAAGAGAGAGAGAGCGAGAAAAAAAAACAAGAAAAAATAATAGTTGAGAAGTGAAAAAACCCGGAATAACTTTTTTTTTTCTTTTTTTTTCCAAAAATCAATAAATAAAAAAACGACGACGACAAGAAAAATGGAATTCAGCTATTTTCAGCTCTTTTTTTAATACTTTAATTCTGATCATGTTCAGAAGTCAAAACGGGGGGAAACAATTGAAGGAAGGAAGGAAGGAGGAGGAGGAGGAAGCGGATCAAAAAAAAAAACAACTCCGGATAACAATCAAACAAGAAGAAGAAGAAAAAATCTGGGGAAAAGCCATGCAATAAATAGAAAATCAATATTTCTCTTAAAAATCTGTAAAACTTTTGATATAAAATGTCTCGCACCGAAAAAAAAACAAACAAAAATCGCTTAAATCACAATAAAATGGGGAATTTGAATAAAATTAAAAAAAAGAAAGAAAAAAAACCAAAACTTAAAACATTTGACCTTTCAAACGTTTTATCGGTGGTGGTCCTGTTGTGTATTGAACCGCTGTTTGTGCCGCTTGTTGACGATTCGTCGGTTGTGCAGCTCGCGACGATGTATTCACTTGATGACGTCCCGCTCCAATTGTCTCTTCGCCTTTTTCCACTGTCGCCGCTGTCGTCCATGTTGTTGATCTCATTGTTTCATCGAGAATCTCGTACTTGATTGGACGATCGATGGCGACGTAGTGCATTTTTTGATTCGCTTGACGTTGCTGTTGATTTCCATAATATTGCGCATGATTTCCACCACTGCCGACCACTTTTTGATAGACTTGACGCTGTTGTTGCTGCTGCTGCTGCCCTACTCCTCCTTGATGCATCATTTTCCGTTTCAACACCATTTGTGGCTGCTTCATCATTGGCACCAGTGGCGGCATGTTTGCACAGTTCACATCGTTTTCAGCACCGCACTGATCGTCAAATCCTGACGATCCTAACGTTCGCGACGTTCGATATGCTGACGACACTGTTGTCGTCGCAGCCGTAAACCCTCTTTTTGTCTGCTGCTGCTGCTGCTGATTATTGTTGTTATTTGATGACGTCACTAGTGGTGGTGGTTGTGACGTCACATGACGATAAGATAATTCTGAAGCCATGTTTGTATCCAGAAGCTGAAAGAAAAAAAAGCACAGCATTTTAAATATTCTTAACAGTTTAACTAACTATTGATTTATTGTTATCAGCAATCATATTAGCCGCTGGCGATTGTGCAACACTCGCCACCAAATTCGTCGGATTACAAACATCGTCGCCGCCGCCGCCACCACACTCTGCCTGCTCATGCTGCCGCTTCTGCTGCTGCTGCTTCAACTGCTGTTGCTGCTGTTGCTGCTGCTGATGTTGTTGCTCTTCGATGCCGCGCGTCAACGGATTCAGATTGGGCGCGACGAGAAGGCAGGCGGACAGCATGAGGACGGCCAGGCATGTGCCGGCCTGCGTTCCGCGCTTCGCACTTTGTCCCAACGCGATTTGAAGTTTTCTCAGCTGACTCAGCACCGACTGATTCTCGCGTTGCAACAGTTCGACTTGAGCTTTCAGCGTTTGATTCTCCTTACTGCAATCGGCAACACGATCCTCCAGTTGTTCAATGTAATCCTGTTTGGAAAAAAAAAAACGATTATTTTCTCCACTGATTTCCCCCCGCTTTTTTATCATCACAACAAAAAAAAACCCAAAATCACAAAAAACGAGGACGACGAGATAAGCCCTTTTTCCATCAACTTCATGTCATTCAACATTTTCATTTTTCTTCGCTCCTCTTCAAGGCCACAATTTTTACTATCACAAAACTATCTAGGTCATTCAGTCTTCTTCGTCTTCTTTTCTCTCTCTCTCTCTCTCTCTCTCTGAATTCGGCGCTCTTCAGCTGATCCTTCTAACACCCCCCCCCCCTCCCCACGGCGGAAAACCAACCATCAGAAAACACAAAAAGCCTAGGGAGAAGATGAAAGTAAATAACAAGTTTGTCTCGTCGCAACCAACAAAAAAAAAGAAAAAAAAAAGTCGCATTTTTCTCCACGAGCTCGCACGGCGTTGCGCGCGCGCGCATTTTGATAGCCATTCGAGCTGCTCAAAAAAGAGTCGCCACTGCCTGGTACACAATTTTTTGACAGGTAAATAGTCAGAAAAAAATCCACAAAACTCGGAGGTGATTTTATATCACAGGAAAACGTCTCAACAAAAAAAAAAAAAAAAAAAAAAAGAGCAAAAAGCTAACCTGTTTTCGTTTTCTGCTCGTCTGTGCGCTACGCTTATTTCGAATCTTTCGTCGAATTCGTTTCAGGTCTCGTTCTTCAGCCTGAAAATGTTTCAATTTCGACAGACTTGTTTTTGGTTCGGTCGGTTTTCAATTTTCAGCAGCCACCACACTCACTTTTGTCAGCGGGTAGAATTCGGGCAGTACGATTCCCTCCTTTTTGCACAATCGTTTCTCTTCTTCGGTCAGTGTGAGTTGCGGATATTTTCGACGTTCTCCATCTGTTCAGGGCGAACAATTTTTTTTTCTTTTTCTTTTTACTACCAACGCTTTTCAAATCTTACTTGGCGCTTTCAAAAATGTCGTCGATGATTGGTGGTGGTGACCGGCTGCTGGCGCTCCACCACCATGCCCAATTGTTGTTGAATAGCCATTGTTGATTGTTGGCGAGTTCAATGATATAAGCGCTGGGTTGATGACTCGAGCCGACGTTCCGATCGTTCCATTCGTGCCTTCTGCAACACGGACACAATTCATATGAGAAAAAAAAGTCGAAAACAATTCCATTTTTTCTTCTCGTTTCAATTCGTAATTCAATACGGTTTCCATTCAAAATTCTTCTTTTCAACAAATTTCAAAAATAAAACGCTTTTCTTCTTCTTTTCCTTCTTCCATTTCATTATAATGAACAAAAAAATCGACCGAGAGAGAGAGACAGAGACAGAGACAGAGACAGAGACAGAGACAGAGAGAGAGAGAGAGAGAAAAATGGCGAATTCCATATTTGTCTCTCAAACAAAAATCATTTTCTCGCTTCATTTCATAATAGGCCCCAATGCACATACATACGCCATTATTCCACACAACAAAGAGCCGCAGACACAACCCGTATTTGCTCACATC
Organism: Caenorhabditis drosophilae; assembly: GCA_963572285.1. Classification (NCBI taxonomy): domain Eukaryota; kingdom Metazoa; phylum Nematoda; class Chromadorea; order Rhabditida; family Rhabditidae; genus Caenorhabditis; species Caenorhabditis drosophilae. The sequence goes on along the minus strand of OY751560.1, from coordinate 4,491,943 downwards.
ATTTTTTTTTCCTTCCATCCCCTCTCCCCCCCCCCCCCTCCCGTTTTCCTATTTATATAGAAATTTATAGAAATAAATCTTTTGGATATCTTCAATTTACATCAGGAAAAAATGAAAGAAAGAAAGAAGAAAAACTCCTCTTCTCTCTTCCAATGAATGTTTCAAGGTCATCAAATAGGTCAACTGGATTTCTCTTCTTCTCAAGACCAATTGGAAATTTAAAAAAAAACAACAACAACTTACTGAATCGTGCCAAATTCGTATTGCGATTCTTCGTCTGATTCTGTATCGGTGTTTGTTGCTGATTGGTTTTCGTCGCTGTCATGTAGGGTAGCAGTGGTCCGCTTTGCTGAAAAAAAAAGAAAGCATTAATCGATAAATTCTCAATTATTTTTCTCTGATTCTCTCTCTCTCTCTCTCTCTCTTGTTTTGTGTAATAAAATAGCACACAAAAATGATTCATCAAACTCTCTCTCTCTCTCTCTCTCTCTCCATCCCCCCCCCCCCCGTTTTTGCTCTCTCTTTTTCAATTTTTTTTTGTGTTGCAGAAACACAAAATGTGTTTCTTCTTCGGCTCAGACAGATGGTCAAAAAAAAAAAAAAAATGTTGCACTTTTCGTTTCAGTTCAATCTCGCCAAAGAACCACAACAAAACAACAAAAATCAACGTTCTGAGCTTACTCGACAAAATTGTGAATGATCATAGACATCTTCCTCTTTTGGCACTTTGAATATTTCATCGCTTGCTTGTTGTAAAATATCAACCGGATATGATGATTCTGCAAAAGCGGCGGGGCACATTTCTTTTTCAGATTTTTTCCAGATCGAAGAGCACAAAAAACCGCCACAAACCTTCTCCACTTGACGAATGATAGCTGGATGGCGATGTGCTCGCCTGGCTCAATGCCAATGAACCGACCGGTGAGAGTGGCGCCGCGTACGAGTGATCCGCTTCGGCTTGTAACGAATCCAATTTCGACACCAAATCGTCGCAAAACTCGTCAGGTGTGACTGAAATTGTTCCCCTTTGAGAGAGAGAGAGAGACGGAGAGAGAGAGAGAGAGAGAGAGAGAGAGAGAGAGAGAGAGAAAACGCTTACAGTGAGCGTCATTGAACGTCTCGAAATTCCATAGAGAATCTTCATCGGCAGCCGACAGCATCATTTCGAGCCCGTTGTGCTCATCCAACTCGATTCCGTTACCGACGCCACCGTTCAGCAAATCATCCAAATCGGTCGAATCCATGTTTTGTGGAATGGCCAATTTTGACCTTTTCTGCAAAAAAAAACCAATTTTTATTTTTTTATTTTTTCAAAAAAAAAAAAAAAAAACACGAAACAAGAGGAAAAACAACTTTTTTTTTTTTTTTGGTTGGTCAAGTTTCAACATCCTCCAACTGGTTCTAACCAACGTCGACTTAAAAATTGTTCAAGTCGTCTAGCCACACAGTGTTTCTCTCCTTCTCTAGCGCTCTAACTCTACATATTATTGAAAGGGGAAGAGAGAGAGAGAGAGAGAGAGAGAGAGAGATAAAACGTAGAGAAAAACAACAGGAAAAAAAGTTTAGCAAAATAAAAAAAAATAAAAGAAAAAAGCACAGTTTCATTGATTTTTCCTTTTCCTCTACTTTTCAAATGAAATTTAAAGAAACCAACAACTTCAACTTCCCCTTCTTCTTCTGCTTCTTCATCTTCTCCTAATCAATGAAGAAAACCTGTCTCCTCAAAAACAGTTCCGCATCTCTTTTTCAATCAAAACTTGAAAACCCTCTCTCCCCCCCCCCTCTCCTACATATCAATCCGTTTCCTTTCTCTCATCAACAAGAAAATGTCTGTAAAACAAAACAAAAAAACAAAAAAAAACCAAAAAAAAAAAAAAAAAAAAACTCCGACAACAATCAAAAATTCTGCTCGCTGACTGATAAAATAGGCTTCTCCTCTTCCCTTTCTCTCTCTCTCTCTCTCCCTTCTAATTGACACTTCAATTCTTAATCTCTTGCAAATCAATCGCTTGAACAAAAAATCAATGAATGGCAAAGTACACCACAATATTTTTGCTTATCAGGAATTTCTAATCAAAAAATATTTTATCACATTTCTTCTTGTTTCTACTACAAATTTCAAGCCTTTCTCTTTCCTTTGAACAGACAATTACTGAAAAGCTTCTAAAAACCACAGAGCAAAAAAAAAAACGGGGACCAAGGAAAAAAAAAATCAATAAATCATACTATTAACCAAATATTCATAACTAAAGAGTAGTGAGTGCAACAATAAAAAAAAAAGAAAGACGTATTCTTTTCCTTCCTCTCCCCCACCCACAAATCTCGAAACAAACAGTATAAAATCGGATGACACAGAGCGGTGGCGGCGGCGACCCTACTCCTCCTCCATTTTCTATATATATATATATACGTTCATTAAATATCAATGATTTTAATGAGACTTTGACAATTGTCAAACATGGCCCGACGTCCGCCCCAGGACAGCTCGAAAAAACACTAATACTAAATCGGAGGGTGAGCGAGAGAGCGAGACAGAGAGCGAAACAGAACGAGAGAGGAGTGAGACGAAAAAGAACGCAGTCTCTCTGCATCTCTGCCTCTTGCGCTTCTCTCTACAAATGAACCAAAAAAAAAAAAAAAAAAGTTTGAGAAATATATCGAATTGACACCAATACAAAATGCAAAAAAAAAAAAGGCGAGGAGGCAGCGTCTCATTCAACAAGAGACCATCGACAGCCAAAAACCGACATGTGTTAGTGACGCAGAGTGACGGCGAGTGGAACGAAAGGAAGGAATGAGCGATTGAAATACGGACAGAGAGAAAGAAGAAGAAGAAGAAGACGACGAAAAAAAAAGAAAGAAGAAAACGGGGCGGACGCTTCATCCACTTTTTTCTCGTCTCTCCTCCTCCTCCTCCTTCCTCTCTTACATCTTTATTCTTTTAGTGTCCTATGTGTTCAATAAAATTGACAGAAAGAAAGAATCGAAAGATGGAAGACGATGAAGAGACATCAGAATATCGATAGAGACGGGGGGGGGGGGGGAATGAGGGGAGGGATACGATCCCGATTTTCACCACGGCACCCACACACACACACCCATCATATTCTTCAATTCGATTCCTTAACCTTGACAATTTCTTCTCATTCTTCATTCAACACCATCACAATGATCCCAAAAAAAAACAAAAAAATGAAGAGAATCGTCATCGGTGTTCTTCTCAACAATTTGAATACAAAAAAATTAAAAAAAAACACTCAAAAAAAGTGGGCGTGGCTCAATACAAATGAATATCTTCGATAAAAAATGAATGGGAACAAATTCAAGAGCAACACAGGGGCAAAAAGAGAGAGAGAGAGAGAGAGAGAGAGAGAGAAAGAGAAAGAGAAAAAGAGAAAAAAGATACACAAAAAATCTAAAAAATGAAAAATCGCTCCATTTTTCTTTCTTTTTTTTTTCGCAAAAATTCCTCACTTTGACCTTTATTTTCAGGTCACGCAATAAATTCTTCTGACGGACCACATTTTTTTCAGATTAAAAAAAAATGAGAGAAAGAAGGAAGAGAGAGAGAGAGAGAGAGAGAGAGGAGCTCTCTCAATATTTGTTTCCTAATATTTTAAAACAAAATTTAATCGTCGACCGATGATGATCACAGATAGCAGTAATTATAATATTTCTCTGTCTCTCTCTCTCTCTCTCTCTCTCTCTGTCTCCTTTCTCTAATCTATCAATTCCTGTCATCAGAAAAATAAGGAAGAAAAAACCTAAAAGCGGTATAAATCAACCAAATTTTTATCGCTTTAGCGCAATCTTAAAAGCAAAACAGACCAAAAAATATTCCCAGAGACAGACAGAGAGAGAGAGAGAGAGACATAGAGAAACGTCCAAAAAATGAGGGGAAAAAAAAACAAATTCGAGACAAAATTGATTTTATGTTTATATTAAAATGCATCGCCCTCCCCCCCCCCCCCCCACCTTCTTCCCTCCCGTCTCCGTTCCTCTTCCCGCCGCAACACGAATAAATAATCGATTAAATACATTTTTTCTATACATTTTATTAATATTTTTTTTTCGAAAATATAAACAATTCATTTCTCTTTTTCTCTAATCCTCTTTCTCTCTCTCTCTCTCTCTCACATTTTATTTATACATGTATAAACATTGAGAATGTCTTCACAATTTCAATGAAAAGCAACGCAACGCATCGCAACGCAGCGCAACGCAAAAAATTATTTTTTCGGAAAAGAGAGAAAAAAACGGCTATCGTCGGGTTTAGATGACGACATGGAACGTCGTCGGTCAGCGGCCGTCCGTCCTTCGTCGATGCGGTTGAAAATAGAGAATATGAGGGAGGGAGGAGTGTGAAGAGGGGGGGGGGGGTGGAGAAGAAGAAGAAGAACAAGATGTTTGACTAGTTGGGTTAAATTGCTTTCATATTATTCATTATTCGCATAATAACAAGCTGAATCTACATTTCTCTCTCTCTCTCTCTCTCTCTGTCTTTCTCTCTCTCTCTCTCTCTCTCTCTCTCTCTCTGTCTTTCTCTCTCTCTCTCTCTCTCTCTCTTCCTTATCGCAATCAATTCGTTCGACAGATCGTCAGTGAACAATCGAAAATAGCATACGATTTGTTGAGAGAAGTGCGACACTATGTATTTGTGTGTCCGGCTATGTAACTAACTCCGATGATCATCGCCATTTACGATCAGGCGTCGTTTGTCGAGATTTTATGTCTCATTAACAGAGAAATGAAAACAATACAATGCAAGAAATACCATCAAATCTTGACGTCGGCTCTTACCGCGAATTGATTCAAATTACTGTAAAAGTCCACTTTTTTTTTTAAAGAAACAAATCCTATTTAACGACGCCGGGTCTCATCACAAAATTATTTAAACTACTGAAGGTCTGGATACTTTCAAAAACTAATTTCTCATACTTCAACGTTGCGTCTTACCACGAAACAATTAATATTACTGTACATAAACGCCGGAAATTTCAAGAAGCTAATTCGTTCTTTTTACGTCTCGTCACGAATTCCTTTGAATTACTGTTGCGTGAATTTCTAGTTTATTTTCTTTCTGTTCTTCTCACCTCTGAACAATTCGAACAAAACATGATCGCCAATGTCTGGATTTTGAAAAGAACCAAAAATTGTTTACTTTTTCTTCTACGTCTGGTCTCACCGCGAATACATATTTTCAAATTATTGTCAATGTCTGGACGTTTCTTCTTATAACAAATCATTCACTTTTTACAATGTTCAGCCTCTCTCACAACGAACAATCATCTGAATCTTCTAGAAGTCATCTACAGTAAGAAAAAAGAAAAGAAAGAAAGGAGAATCGTAAACTAATAAAACATCAGATTTCCCAAATTACCAACACCTCATAAATCGTGATTTTCTCCTAAAATTAGATCAATCCAAGATAATAAATCGGAATCCTTATTGATTGAAACCAAATAAGAATTGATTGATTTATCACTTTTAGAAATCAAAAAATCAATAAAAAATTCGATTTTTTTCAAAAACAAAAAGAATCATTTCTCCACCTTCAACAACTTCCTGCTTCATCTCAAATTATTTCCTCAGGCAAAAAAAAAGAAAATAAAAAACCACGGCTTTTGGCCTAGAAAACTTGTTTTCTTCACTACAAAACACCTTTCTGACCCTGGAAACAACCTCGAAACTTTTTTCAACTCATCAAAAATCAATCAATAAATCAATAAATCAATGAATCGATTGGTGAAATGATTGGTTGGACATCAAAGATCTCTTCACATCCACGAAAGAAAAAAAAAACTCGTTTTTTCGTTCCAATTTCTCTCGAATTTTCTTCTCTGCCGTTTCATTCAATGAAACATTCCGTCTATCTTTTCTTCTTTTTTCATTACAAATTTTTATTCTACAAAATTTATAAACTTCCTTATAGCAAAGAATTTGTCTTCATCTCATCAAAAAAAAAAGGGGAAAAAAAGAAAAGAAAGAGATGAATCGTCAAATTTTGCAATGATAAACAGCGGATTTATTTACGAATCGATTTTCGTAGCAGCAAATTTCCTTTTTGCAACGAAATAATAAAAAAAAAAGTCCTTTTGTGTAACAAAAAATTATGAAGAAGGCAATTTCAAAAAAAAAAAAAACGGACAGAAACCTTTTGTAAATTATACTTTTTTGCTTTTTTTACAATTCTCAATGCCAAAATGAGGCTAACATCGTTTCGATTTGGGAAATAACTGATGTCAGCGGCGCGAGTAAAGGCGCACGAGGTGAGGGAGCTAAGGTGTCCCGAAACGAATGCCGTCGGGGTACGGTAGATGAGGGGCCTAAAATAGTTTTGGACATCTCATTCTTTTTTTTTTTGTTATTGTTTTTTCGATAAACCGAAGAATGTTCTACATGGCCTAGTTTGCTCTTTGTCGGAATTCTCTTCCACTGTTTAAACCAAAAAAAAAAAATTAATTTTTCAAAATGGCCGAGGAAATTTGGCCTGGCCTAGTTTTCATTTCATCTGGAATTCTCTTCCAACTTTCAGAAATTTAAAATAACGAAAGCAACATTTTAAAACTTGGCAAAACTTTGAAAAAATTAAAAAAAAAGTTTTACTTTTATGCTTTTCACGCATTTTAAACTGAAAATTCAAAAAAAAAAAGAAGAAAAAATTCTATAAAAATCTGTTAAAAACATTCAATTTTCCCAGCAAATGTGTGGGCGTTTGAAAAAAAGCCCTATTCATTTGGAGGAGAGGAACAAAAATAGGCATCGTTGAAGCTGATGACTGAACGAAGTCAAACACAGATCGAGAGAGAGAGAGAGAGAGAGAAACAGAGTAACAAAGAAGCACAACAAGAAGAAAGGAGAAGCCGAGAAAAAACGAGGACGCGAACAAAAAAAATTGAGCCGATGAGCAAAACGAGTAGGAGCTGCATGGCGTCATCGCCAATTTCATTATGGATATTTTTTTTTCCTTTTTCATTTTCATTTTCTACATTTTCAGGGACTCACCGCTTCAATTTTCAGCTGCTGCTCGGCCAATTTGTATGTAGATCTGAAAAATTCAGCAAAGACAATTTTCAGACAATTTTCACAACAAATTGTTCAAAATAAATTTGCGCAAATCTTCACACAATTTCAGACACTTTTTCTTCTATTTTTAATTTTTTCTTAAAACTTTTTATTCAAGTCCTAATTCGTGCAATAAAAATATCAATCTATTAGAAGAAAAAACATATTTTTCAATGTGAAATCAATAATCTGGCTTTTCGCCTTTCTAGAAAAAACATGAACGAGTGAATGTATAGAGAGAGAGAGAGAGAGAGAAAAAGAGTGAGAGAGAGAGAGAGAGAGAGAGAGAGAGAGAAGAGAGGAGAGAGAGAAGAGAGAGAGAGAGAGAGAGAGAAGTCTACACTTTTTCAACAATCGATTGTCCCGTCATTTCAGCTGGTTGTGGTAATCCCATTATTGCCAAAACTGTTGGAGCCACATCACAAAGAGCTGGAGCACGATCTTTTGGCTGAAATTTAAAGTTTTCATTTTTTTTTCGGATTTTTTCAATGAAAAATCAAATTAATTTTTAAAAATTAGAACAAAAAAAAATGTTTTTAATTCTAAAAAAATTAATTTCAACTTTCATTTTATTTGTCCGGTGGAGCGACGTTTCATCCACAAAAAGAAAAAAAACTTACATTAACAAATTTGAATGATGGATTCGACAACGTCAATGGAACACGATAGCAAGTGTGAGCCGTGTGTTTCGAGCCATCCGGTGCTTTCATCTTTTCGGCGTTTCCGTGATCCGCCGTTACTAAGAGGGTGTAGCCGTGCTTTTGGCACGCCTCGTATACTCGTCCGATTGCCAAGTCTGTCGCCTCGCACGCTTTTACTGCTGCTTCATAGACGCCAGTGTGTCCGACCATGTCAGGTGGAGCAAAATTGCACATTACGAATGGATGGGCTCCGAGCACGATTTGCTCAACCAGTTTGTCGGCGACTTCAGCTGACGACATTTCTGGCTTCAGATCGTACGTTGCAACCTGTCATTAGTTTTTTTTTTTTAGAAAAATCAATTATTGAAAAATCATTTTTCGTGCTCACTTTTGGACTTGACACCAGACATCGTTCTTCACCGCCAAACTGTTTTTCGAGACCGCCGTTGAAGAAAAACGTGACGTGAGCATATTTTTCAGTTTCGGCACAGTGGAATTGTGTCACTCGTTGCTCGGCCAACCATTCGGCGAGCACATTTTTGTTGCTCGCTGGCGGAAACAGTGCCGGGAACGGGAATTCGGCCTTGTATTGTGTCATACCGTACACTTTTACGTTTGTCGGGTGTGTCAATTTCGAGTTGCAATCTTTGTAGCGCTCCAATCCCATCACCTTAAATAATCGATCAATAATAAAAATTGTCGCTGAAAAACAATAATCTGTCAAAAACCTCCGAAATTTCTCTCATTCGATCGGCACGATAATCAAAGAAGATGAGGGTATCATCATTTTTGACGCGTCCGGCGTCGCCTTGAAGAATTATCGGCTTCAAGAATTCATCAGTTTGATCTGCCGCATATCTTTCTTTTACAACATCGACAACCTAAAATGTTTGTTTCAATTTTTTAAGTTTTCTTGTCTGATTAACAGAAAAAAATCCAACCGCCAACAATATTTTTATGTGCGTTGCGATTTGCGAGCGGGTTTAAATTTAAATTTAAAAAAAAAACGTTTAAAATATAACAAAAGTTTCAAATAGATGCATACAAACGTTACGGGTCGCGGCTTGCGAGCGGCTTTCTGTTTTCTTTTAACTGAAAACCACCAGAAACAGTTCAAAATGTACTTTATCTTCTGTTGATTCTTCACCGACGCCTCCAATCATTGCTTCATAAGCGACATTGATACGTTCCCATCTATTATCTCGATCCATTGCATAATATCGTCCAACAATTGTCGCCAATTTACCATAATTTTGTTGTTTCAAATAATCGAGAGTTTGTTGCAAGAATCCGGCTCCGCTGGTTGGCGACGTGTCTCTTCCATCGCCATAAAAATGAATGAAAAGCTCCGGGACTTCCAGCTCTTTTATCGCTTTGATCAGTGCAAATAAATGGTCTGTAAAGCTTTGGTTTTCTGACAAAAATTTCGAAATTCTCTTCTCTCACCGATATGCGAATGAACTCCACCATCTGACACCAATCCGGCTAAATGAAGACGTCCGTTTCCAGTTTTGGCACGATTTGCCGCATCTTTTAATGCTTCATTTTGAACCTGAAAAATGAGCGGGTCTTGTCACGAAGAGAAAAAAATAAATACTTGTTAAATTTTTGTTTTATTAACTTAAAAGCACGAGAATTTTTTTTCCATTTTTTTAATTGGAATTCGTTGCGTTGCTTGCCAGACAACGTTCCGCCCACTTTTTTACGCCGCAGTCAAAAAATAATTGTTTTAGTTTTTAAAAAAAAAGTTACCAGTGTATTATTTTTAACAGCCAAATTGATTCGAACAATATCTTGATAAATCACTCGACCAGCTCCAATATTCAAATGCCCAACTTCCGAATTGCCCATCAATCCTTCTGGCAGACCAACGTGAAGGCCATGCGCTTCAATCTGAGCCCAATTTCCTGAGCAAAGCTTATCCATGACTGGCGTGTTCGCATTAAGGATCGCGTTTCCGTATGGATCCTCACTGATTCCCCAACCATCAATGACGATGAGGCAGACTTTATTGGCGACTTTATCGTTGTTCGACATTGGAAAAGCTGCAAAATATCAAATTATTATTTTTTTTTGTTTGGAATAAAATTGTGGTGAACATTTTTAAAGAAGTTATGCATTAATCAATCAATAGTTAGTAGAAAATTGTTTTTTTTTTTTTTGAGGGAATAGAAAAACAACTAGAAAACTAGAAAAAATTGAAACTTGAAAAATAAACGATTTAAAACTGTTATTTTGATAAGAAAAATGTGTTTCACTGATTGATAAGACCACAATTTCCAATTTTTTTCAAAAATTTGGATAAAAATGAAAAAAAAACCCCATCCAAGTTTGAAGAGAAAATCGTCTCACCACGTCCGAAAAACCTTCGATAAAGCTGAGCTCCAAGATAAACGAACATGATTCAACACGTTTTCTAGTGAAAAATGTAATTTCAATTCAGAAAAAAAAACGACGAGAAAGATAAAATGTCTGTTGTCACGTAAACAACTCAAATCTCACGTCTTTTCAGTTTTCTTCATCTCTTTTTATCAATTTCTCTTCATTTCACACACACTTTTTCTCATTTTTTGGCGTTAGAGCGGCCAGCAAAATATCGATTTTGAACAACTTTTTTCCTGCTTTCTCTCGCCTTTTCCTCAAATGTGTGTGTTTTTTTTAATTTTAAGAAGGAAAATGATGGGAAACGAACAGAATGGAAAACAACAAAATGGAGGAGAAAAAACCTTTAATTGAAAATTTGGTAAAATTCGCGCGGTTTTGTTGGTTTTTCACATTGAAATAATCGAACGCCAAACAACTTCATTTTGACTGGTTTTGATTGGTTGGCAACGAGAATTAGAGAAAAAGAGAGAATTCATGGTCAATTGTTTCATTGAAAAATACTTTGCAAGTCATTTTTTTTTCCAAAAGTTTAAGGGAAAATGTTTCAAATCGATTTTTTCAATTTATTTTCCTTAATTTAAGGATTTTATAACCATTTTTGATGGTAAATTATATGAAAAAAAAAATTTCTAAAAATAATTAAAAAAATCAATTTTTTAAGCAAAAAAAATTAAACTTGATTATTTAAATTGTAAAAAAACTGAAAATTTCTCCAAATTCTAGAAAAAATAAGCTAAAAACCAAAGAAAATGCAGAATTATTTCGTAAAATAGCGATACTTTTTTAAAAGACGGAAAAGAGTGCAAGAGCGCTCCATCGCATTTCAGTTGTAGTTCTTTCGGAGCATTTTTATTTTATTTGTGTTCACTCATTTCAGCTTCTTCTTTTTTTAAAGGTTTTAAATAAGTTTTTAAAGAAAATAATTTTTTTAGAAATGAAGATTATTGTATCTTGTGGTTCAACACAATTTCCAGTTGAAATTTTGAAAGATGAGGAGAATTCAATTATAACGCTCGGACAATTGCGAGCTATGATCTCTGAAGCCAACGAGTTAGAGCAACAAAATATGAAAATGTTGCATAAAGGTCAAAATTAAAAAAAAAAAATTTTTTTTTAATATTTTTTTTCTAGGACGCGTTCTTCAAGGCGACAATGATATACGCCTCGACGAGTTGAATTTTAAAGAAAACGACAAAGTAATTGTGATGGGCGGTCGAAAAATGGCATTAAAAGATGATCCCGGTTTCGGGCGACTCATTCAATACGAAAAGCACAATTTGTGCAATTTGCAAAAGACTTTGGATGAAATTTTAAAAGATTTGACAGAGCTTGAAAAAAACTATTTGGATGAGCCAAAGCAACGAGATTTGGCAAAACGACTGAGTCGACGCATCAAATCATTCAATGAAGAATCAGAAAGACATTTAGAAACTATCGATGGTATCAATATTGTTCAAGACGATACTCCACCACCACAAGTAAAATACATTTTCGAGAAACAAAACCAAACCACCATTTTTAGGCTCAACGTAATCGTGAAAAAAGAAAAACGCTTATTGGTGGAATTCAAACCCTTCTTAATCAAAATGATGCATTTTCTCGACGATTAGAAGAATATGTTAAAAAATTGGACGGTGAAATCATCGAATAATGCTTCGTTGTTGCAATTTAATTCTCACTCATGCTTATCGGGTTTTAGGCGAAACCTCATTTCCCCAAACTTTTTCTATAATAAAAAGGATAAATTATTTTATTTTATGCATAAAAAAAAGAAATGAAATAATTTTTCTACAAAATGCTAACAACCATTGATAAAAACGGGGGAAATTGAAGAAAAAAACTGAAAATAAATTAAGAATTTACCCATTTAAAATTATAAGAAAAATGTGTTTGTTTTTTCGTCAAAAACAAAAAAAAAATCAATAACGCGTTCTTTTTTCTGAGAAAAATGATTTGAGTAAGAAAACCTGTAAAAACATTAAATTTGTTTGAGAAGGTAACAATTAAAAAAAACCTGAGCGACTCCAATGAAAACAATAAGAATAGTTTGCCCAATTGACCATATCATCACACGTTCATTGAGTTGTTCGGCACGTTTTCGACCGGTTGCTTCACGTAATCGATGATGCGTTTGATAGTCATCAACCTGTCAAGAATAATTTCAGACAAATTTCAGTTAGAATTTGGGATCTTTTTCCTTACAGTTCTTAATTTGTCTCCAATTGCAACTGCATAGTTCTCTAATTGACTCATTGCGTGTAATCCTTGAGTAACCGCTTTATTCAAATTGTTTTGATCACCAAATTGCCAATCCATATAAACAATTTTATGTGAAAAAGTTGAGAATTCGTTTGAAAAACAAGCTTTATAAGCTCCATCAACCTTCAAAATGTTGATTTCTCAATTTTAAATTAAAACAAAATAAAATTCAAACTTCAGTTTTAAAATTGATGCTATCGTATTGCTTCTTTGAATCTTTGTACAATACTTTTCCATTTGGATCTTCTAAAACTAAATCTACATCATATTGTCCACCAGTGACAACCTTAAACCAATTTTAATAAAAACCATTATCGATTATTTCTTTTTCAAACCTGAAATTCAAAAATTGAATCAACTCCTTTTTTCATTTCCTCAAAGAAACATTGATTAGCATTGTCTGGCAATTCAAAAGTTAGTTCGATCGATAAACAAAACCCGATCAAAATTGTTGAGAAAAACACCAAATTAAGCATTTTATCTGAAAAAAATCAATAAAATTTTTAAAAAACAATACAATTCAACAACTTTTTTTAATTTTTAGCTGTTTTTTTACAAAAAAATATATAAAAAAGAAAAAAACCTTGAAAAATATCGAAATGTCGTTTTCGGCCTACCTTTTTGCTGCCAACAATTCATTAAAGTTCAGTAGAGCGCACTTTCCACCTCAAGTGTTTTTCTGGTATTTCTGGTTTATTTTTATTAATAATAATAATTTTTATTAAACAATTAAATTAAAATAAAACAAATAATAAAAATAAAATAAAAAATACTCGTAAAAATCAATAAAAAATAAATTAATAAAAAAAACAATTTTTTTTTAATTAAAAAAAAGGCAAGAAGTCCTTGATTTTTTTTTTTAGAAAAATGAGCTCTGAAAATAAAAAAAAACACGGATTTTGAAATCTGAAAAATTCAAATTTTACCAAACTACTGCTCCGGCTGGAATTCGATTTGTCAGTTTGATGAAAACCAGCATTTTTTGGATTTGATGATCGTTGATCGTTGAATGGATCGTAAGGATCATAAAATATTGATTGATTTGAAGGTTGATATGATCCAAAGTTGGCTGGATTCTCCTCAGCTGACAAATCGAAATCATAAAACGAGGATCTTGGCAATCCTCTTCCTTCAATTCTGAACTGTTCCCTTGTCGATGACAACGGTGGCAGCTGATCCATTTCTTCTTGATCCGTCATTATTCGAAGATTCGGATGCGGAAATTTCACATTGCTCGGCTGATTCATGGATCTTCTTCTTCTTGATCTTCTGTCGTCTTCGTTTTCAGCATTGATCGAGTGGTTCGCCGACGACGAATGGGAATCAGCTGCTCGATTCCAGAATCCGGGTGACACGTGTTGATTGTCGTTTCGTTGTTGCTTTCGGCACCAGGCAATTATTCTGAAGTTTTTTTCAGATTTTTCAGAGAGATTTTCTGAAGAAAACACCAAACTGTTTTCGAAAAATGAATGAGATGGTTATGATTAAAATCAATAAAACACCGAAAACCACTGGAAGCACAATAGCAATAGCTTTGACGTGACCTTTAACCGGCTTCTGGAAAAAAATTCAGAAGTCTGAATTTCCAGACAACAACATGATTCTGATTCTTCTCACGCTTTCAACGAGACAATTTCTAATCGGAATTCCATCAGATGCTTGAAGTTGACAATCGCAACCGTCACTCTCAACATTTGCCGAGCACGTCGATTGACACGTGATTGGAATCTGAAAGAATTTTCGATTTTGTCGTCGGGCTCTTCGGAATTCTTCAACATTGTCGATTTGATTTGATGAGAGAGCTGAGCACGGATAACAAAAGTCGGCGTTGGACGTGTTTTGAAATGTTCCTTGAGCACAAACCAGGCAGAGCTCGTTGAATGGAATATTCGGATTGGCTGTGATGTTTGGATTCTTCTGGAAATATTTCTTCTTTCAAATTTTTTTAAAAACGCTTGGTGAAAATCAATACATTTACCACGAAAAAACATTTTACCACGAAAAAACATTTTTTTTCATGTAATTTTATTTACTTTTAAAAAAAACTGATGCGCCTTTAATAACTACAGTAATATTTTTTAATTAGAAATGTTTGCAACTAATTGAATTTGATGCAAATATGTACCTTTAATACAGTATTTTTTTGAAAAAATAATTACTGTGATAAACTCAAAAAATAATTTTTTTCTAGTTTTTACAATACTTGAAGGGGCTTCAGAAATTTTGAATGTGTCCCTTTAAATACAGTAATACTTTTAAACTCAAAAACTACTGAGCTGAGTAGAAATTTTTGAATTAAAAAAACCACAACGCTGTTAAGGTAAACCCAGGGCAACCGTAAACGAGGAGTGTTGTTCAAAATTCTTTACCATTGTGTTCTGATCAATACAATTGAGTTGATCACATCCATTTCGCGAAACTTCTCCCTCATTTTTTGTTGTTGTCAATCCACGTGGACACTGTAGACACGGGCCATCTCTGCTTTCTTTATAATATCCTTTTCTACAGTAACCGCAGTACGGTATTGGGTGAGCTTTGCTTCTCATCATTTCCTGACCAGGTGGGCAGCTGACAGAACAATCGGCTGATGACGTTGACTTGGCTGAAATTTGTCAGATTTGAAGAGGTTCGCCAATGTTTTTTTTTTTTTGGATTACTTCTCGATGTCGATCGATCGAAATGACAGCTTGTGCATTTTCTGGCTCCACGTTTCGAGCCGAAGCTTCCGATTTGGCAGTCGACACATTCACCGTTCAACTCATACTCACCAACATCACAAATGACTGAAAATTTCAGATTTTCTTCGTCGGACTGAAGAAAAATTTCGATTCTACCATAACATTGAGAAATATCAATGGATCCGGTTGATTCGGTGATCATTCCGTTCGGACAAGCATCGCAAAATGTTTGATTCGAATTTTTCGATGATCGATATGTTCCGATTGCGCATTCAACGCATTTATTGATTTTTTGATTGGCAAATGTTCCCGCAGGGCAGCTGACTGCAAACATTTAAACTCATTGCTGGCAAAATACGACACACCGCTTTTACGCATAACTCATTTACTTTTTATTTTGAGAAAGAAACATTTGTTACTGTAAATTTCAAAGGCACTCATGTTTTTTTAATTTAAAAAATTATTTAAAAAAAATTAAAACAGTTATTTTCCAGCATTGAAAGATGTATTACTGTATTAAAGGCGCATACTTAAAAATTATTTTAAAAGCTTTCATTTTATTGAAGCAAAAGTTTAATTTTTTACGGATTTTTATCTGGGGAAATAAAAAAAAATGTTCAAAGTGATTACTGTATTAAAGGCGCATATAACTTTTACTATTAAAATTCACAAAAAAAAAAACAAACCACAAAAAGTTGAATTTGAATTATTGATTGAAATCGGTGCTGATTGATTACATTTCACATAATCCGATTGAACTACAAAATCAAATTGTTTTTTGAGCGACGTCAAAATGATCGTCGAAATTGTTTGAGTTGTTTGAGTTGTTGTCATTTGATATTCAAACGATCTTTCCGCATCTGCATCCAGCTGCTTCTCGTTTCGGTCGGATTCAGTTTTGAGTTGCTCACAGGTCGGCACAATTTTAACGATGCACATTGCCGTTTGACAATCAATTGTGTTCCACAGAATATTCCGAAGCTTTTCCCTTTCAACTTCACATTTTCCCCTGGCCAATACGGTTCCATTTATTGATTGATTCGATGGTGTTGTTTGACCGCAAGGTGGCAAATTATAAAGTTTGTGATCGGCACTCCAACTTCCAACTTTGTAATTTCCCTTAATTTAGAAAATACGCTCTATTGAACTTTGAGCCAATTTTTTTTTCAAAAAAAAAGTAATGTATCAAGTGCGCTCTAATGCAAACTCGATTTCAAAAAACGAATTTGACTTGTTCTCAATAGAGCGCATTTTTAACTATGTTCAAAATGGATGTGCGCTCTGTTGAACAAGCAAAATTCGTTTTTGCATTAGAGCGCATTTGATAGAATAATTTTTTATTAAGAGCGATATTAAATTTGATACTCAGTTTTATCAAAAAAAAAGAGAGAAAGTACGCAGCCAAATATTTTTTGTCTGCACATTTCGGCACTCGCGCACGTGTCGCGCACGCATCGCGTCAAAACGCTGAACAAACCATAATGTCGCAAGTATAAAATCGCGGCCAATCAAAAGTGGGAAAATTGGCATAAAAACAGCCGACGCGAAGCGAAATATTCGAAAATTGTTGAGCACTCGCGACTCGCCACTTTTTGCCGTTCTGAAAAAAAAAGAAGCCGATTTCAGCCGGCGTTGTCTGAAAATGCTCAACCTCGACAACAGTTTGGCTCCATGATGGGCACGATTTTCTGGCGACGATCACATCGAATTCGCATTTCGCCCAATTTCCGGCTGCGTCGAACGCGACATATTCGACTTTTGTGATGCCGCTGAAACAGAAATTTTTTTTTTTTTTTTTTTAAGAAAAAAATTTCAGACATTTTGAAATATTGGCCGTTTTGATAATTATTCTCAATGCGATTAATTCCGATGTTATCGAAAAACATCACATCGTCATCCTTCCACTCAATAGTTTTAAACTCCACTTCCGATCCTTGGGATCCTTCCACCTCCTCCTCCACCTCAACTTCACTGCGAATCGTTTTCGGACAACGAACGACGATCGGCGCGATGCGATCCTTCGAACAAGCGCCTCGATTTCCGTCGTCGGTGGTGTTGGTCAGTTGCCTTCCGAACATGCATTTCACTGAGCTGCAAATACCGGCTGGATCAATGAACACGCCCGGATTTGATGAGGAGACGCGTGTGAATCCCGTGTCCCATTGGATTAGGGCAGATTTTGAGAGTTCGTTTTCTTTCAGCATCTGGAAAATTTATTGGGGGTTTTTTTTTTGGTTCGTCTGAAAATGTTTTCAGACGAAAAATCGATTTTTCTCTCTCTTTCTTTTCCACCTCATAACAATCAAACGCTATTTTTGCAATCTGCGTCTCTGTCAATCTTATATAGTATAATTGTGTCATTGAAATCATGCCAACGAATAATCCGCCATTGATAATTGAGGCCAAGTTTGATGGAGCCAAAAAGAGCCGCTGATGATTGAGCACCTGTAAACGAATGCTCCGATTTTGAGCAGCCGAAACAAAAAGTGTTGGCAAAGAGCCAATCAAAACTAACTGAAAATCGTCCAGCAAATTGTTCGTTGACCATGACGCCGTCCAAATAAACCAAATATTTGGGTATCGTCTCACTTATCGCCGGACTGACTAAACAGAACTGTAAAAATAGTTTTTTTTTTTTTTCTTGAACAAATTTCAGCCAAGCCCCTCCCCCTCACATGATGCCACGTGTTTGGTGTGATTGGGATTTGTTTGAAGCCGGTGTCGGATCGATCGGACGCTTGTTGCGTTTGATCGGCAATGTAGAAGCCGTAATTGTCGAAAACGATTCGGCTTCCTGTGACCCCGCCGTCGGCTCCACCCAACGCCAACCACGGTGCCAATATTGGAGTTTTTGTTGATTTTCGAGCGAAATTGTATTGGACAAACGAGCAAATTGTGAACTCTTGAAGGCTCACGTTCGATATTGGAATTGAAACGATCGGTGGCAAATATTCGACACCGTTGAAGACAAGATTGAAGTTGTTTGTGATTTCTGCAAATTTTCCTAAAAATTATTTGAAAAGCACCGGCGTGGCCGAAGTTTTGCAGAATTCTTCCATGCATTTCTTGTCCTCTCATTGGTTATTCCAGTTTAATATCTTTGTAAAATAGCCTGGCGGCCGAAGTTTTGCAAAACTCTTCCATGCATTTTTTGGCTTTCTATTGATTTTACCAACTGACTTTTAAGTTTCCCAAAATTTCCAAAAAACTTTTATGGCCGAAGTTTTACAAAACTCTTCCACACATTTTTCGGCTTCTCGAAATAAATCTTGGCAATGACGAAGCGAGCGCGTAAAATTTTCCGTCGCTGGTTTCCCTTTTGAGAAGTTTAGGAAACAAATCCGAGCCGCTCGCAAACCGCGACGCAATCCAAACTTTCTCTCTTTCTCTCTCTCTCTCTCTCTCTCTCTCTCCCCAATATTGAAAAATTACTTGTTTCACAGCGTCTCCCACCAAATGATGTTCCATCACAATCACAAACGGCACCTTCAGACACCAAACTACACTTTCCACCATTCAAACAATAATCGGTGGTTTCACCATTTGGAAGAAGGTATCGACACGGTTGCTGAAACCAGAAAAAAAAAATCAATAATTTGGGATCTGATCAATTATCGATTTTTTAAATCAGATTTCTCTCTCTCTCTCTCTCTCTCTCTCTCTCTCTCTTTCTCTACGTCTCTTTTCTACCCCAAAATATTGACAAAATTGTCCTGTAACTCCTGCTGGACATTGGCAAACAGCTGAATGGTTCGTCGTTTGACAGCTTCCGTCGTTGTAGCAGACGTAATTCTGGCAATAATTCTGAAATTTTGGTTAGAGCAATTTCAGAGAGAATTAAAGAGAAGAAATGGGGTGAGAAGGGGAGGGAAAAATATCAGCTTCTCCTCGAAATTCTTTCCGCTTCAAAATTTGCACTTAAGCGTCATCGCCGCCGGTGCAACCTCGCTCCATCGCACAATTATGGAACGTAGTTTTTTGCGTAACGATTCAGCGTAAATTTTGGGAATTTTTTCTTCTTTGGACCACAACAAAATCAAAAAATGACATTGCCGCGACGCGATGCGCAACGCACGACCCTTGTCTGCGTCTCTTCTAATTCTTATCTTACAATGCGTGGCCGATGTTTTGCAACCTCTTCCGCGGATTTCAAAAGCCGCCTACAATTTCATTCTCGCATCGATCGCCATAGAAATCCGTCAAACAATCGCATTTTCCGCTCAATCGATCGCAACTTCCGCCATTTTCGCACAAAATCTGACGACGCTCGCACTGATCCTCATTGATCTCGCAACTTTGTCCGCCGAACATTTGTGGGCAACGACACAATCGCATGATCGGATCACAAGTGCCATTGTTGAGACAGGTTAATAGGTTAGTTTCACAAACGTCCTGAAAAAAAAAAACACAACAAATCGTGTCGGGATCCGACTCATTCTCTGTTACGTCGACAACATCGCAGTATTTCGATGAATAACCGGATTGGCAATGACATGTTAATGAATTATTGTTGAATGTGCAACCAGTTGAATGTGGACAAGCAATAAAACACTCGAAAAAACTATTTTTTTCCTCGTTTTTCTATTTTAAAAATGCATGCCCCTTTAAAAAAAATGCTTGCGTATTTAAAAAAATGCATGCTCCTTTAAAAAATGCATGCTCCTTTAAAAAAAATGCTCGCGTCTTTAAAAAAATGCATGTCCCTTTAAAAAAAAATGTCCGTCTTTAAAAAAATGCATGCACCTTTAAAAAATGCACACGACTTTAAAACTACCGTGAATCTACTTATTATTTAATTTTTTTTACTTAGAAAGACATGCGCCTTTAAAATTCCGTAAATCTACTCAAACATATTCTCGTAAAAAGTTATAAAACTTTGTTTTTAATAAAAAAACCAAGTAAAATTCTTTTTCGTGCGGGAGTTTTCGAATATTTCAAAGGGACACATTTTTTCTATAATTTGGGTCTTGCCACGATTCGTTTACTTTGTGTTTTGTTTTTGAATTTAAAAAATCGATTGATTTTAAATATTTCTCATGAAAAAACTGTTTCAATGTTTTGTTGATTTACGAAAATTTAAAGGAGCACATATTTTTTTTTGGGCAATTGGGTCTTGCAACGAATAAAAGTTGGAAGACAATATCGATTGATTTAAGCACTTTTTCTTGTTTTTTTTTTTCAAAAACTCACGCTATTTTCACACGTCGGGCCGTACCATTGATCGGTACAAATGCACGAAGCATTTGTTGAATTTGTGAGAAGACATGTTCCACCATTTTCACATTGAATGAAATCTTCACATTTCTTCTCTTTTTCCTGACAACTCAACCCTCGAAATCCTGAAAGCAAACGCGCTCCATTGCAATTTTTATCGATTACCTGTCGGACAATCACACGAATATCCAACAAATTGGTTTCCATCCTCGTCTTGAATAATTTGACGACTACAATTTCCTTGATTGGCGCATGGTTGAAGATCACAAGGATCAACGATGATCTCACAAAAAGAACCGCTGAAAATTTCTGATGTCATAAGACTGGAAATGCACGAATCGATTTTACCGAAAACCGCTCAAACAATTGCAACGAAGTTCGCCGGGAAACTGACGGCTGCATGATCGGGTTCCAGACGGATTGCACAATGAGCACTCGTCAATCATTGGCGGAACTTCACAAAACAATCCCGTCCATCCGTTGGCTGTCGAGCAGTCGCAGGCGAAGCCGACTGTCGACTGCCAAACACACGTGCCGTTTTGTTGGCACGGATTGTTGAGTTGACAGGCGTCGAGTCGAATCGTACAAGTTCCATTCTCGTTCTTCAGCCAACCGGCGTCACAGTTACAGTATGGTTTTTGGTTGGCGTCGAGCCAACAAGCTCCGTTCTCACATTCCAATTGATTCGACGGCGAACATTTTCCGTCGATTTCGATTTCGCAGTTTATGCCACTCCAGTTTGGTGGGCAGAAGCAACGTTTTTGATTTTCGTCACAGATTCCACCGTTTTTACATTTGTATTCATTCTTGGTTGAAAGGCAGAATGATGAAGCATCGCAAAACCGCCCGAAATATTCTGAAAATATATTTTAACGTTTTCAGAATCGTCGACAAATTCCTTTAAAAAGACGTTTTTTTGTTTAAATTAGGGTCACTAAGCGAAACCCGAAAAAAGTCTGGCGCTCAGTTTTATAATGATTTGAAAAATTCAAGTTTTAAGCGGTTCCCGAAAAATGTCCGGCGCTTAATTCTATTATTATTTGCAAAGTTCAAGCTTTAAGCGAATCCCGAAAAATGTCCGGTGCTAAATTTTGTCAACGGATTTTCAGTTAGAATTTGGAAAGAATCCCGAAAAATGTCCGGCGCTTAATTTCATTACTGATTTAAAAAAAAATTAAAATACTCAGCGAAACCCGAAAAATGTCTGGAAAAAATTTCGCTCAACCTCTTTGCAGGCCAACGGAGCGCACTTGCCCTTTCAGTGGTGTTCCAAAAAAACCGTACCATTTCTACATTCACAGACTGAAATGCCTCCAATCGATGAATCATTATAGCAATAATCCGTTCCTGGACCACATTTCATACAATAACTCGGCGACGGCGATGGCAACGGATATTTGTCACAAAAAGCGTTTGGTAAAGCACAAACATGATCTGAATCCGTGCAAACATTGAAAATATCGATTTGCTGAAATCAGAGAAAAAAAAATCAATCAATAAATCGATTTTTGAAGGAGGGAAAAAAAATCAATTTTACATTATTTTTCCAATTGACCATGTAAGTGTAACTATTATTGATCAATTGCCCATTGAACTGACAAAAGTCACCAAATTGTTCTGCAAAACAAAATTTTTTGATTAAAAAAAATCAATAAATCGATTCTTC
Source organism: Caenorhabditis drosophilae (assembly GCA_963572285.1). Lineage (NCBI taxonomy): Eukaryota > Metazoa > Nematoda > Chromadorea > Rhabditida > Rhabditidae > Caenorhabditis > Caenorhabditis drosophilae. Next base: position 4,470,035 of record OY751560.1, on the reverse strand, counting down.
TAACGATTATTTGCACATTTGTTCGTTATCGATTGTTTTCCACTGACACAGTCATAACCATTTGATCTTTGCTGATTGGTAAATGCACAATGATCCGGAACACATTCCAACGGATTCAGCGGATTATTAATGAAATCTGACGAAATTATTGATTTTTTCTTCTTCAAAGAGGCGAAAAATTAAAAAAATTTCACTTTCATTACAAGTGCAGCTCATAAAATCGGAGCTGTTCGAGCATTTTCCATTCGGGCACAGATTTGACAGGCACCACGTTGATCGTATCAGTTGATCAGTGGGATTTGATTGATGACACGTTGAGCAGCAATCCGGAAGCATCCGCTGAATAATCCATCCTTGCTGGGAATCGCAACGCCCCGAAATTTGAATTTCGTTTCTTTTTCTAAAAAGGGTTCAGGTTTTTTCCTTTCACTAAAATGAAACCCAGAAAAAAAAACCGTCGATGCGGAGCATCGTCACTGTCGCACTCGACGTTCAGCTTCTTTCGCTGACTCATTGGCGTCGCCGATTTCAAATGAATCGCGCCATACGTCATGTCGCGACATTTTGGTCGTCGCACGATGACGTCACATATCATCACGTAGCGATCGGTTGAAATCGACACCGACACAAATGGCTTCAGGTTTTGAAGTTTGATGACAGCGCTGCCCGATTCGTGTGTCGTCATTATCGTCTGAAAATCGGCTAGAATTGGAGCCGTGGCCTGGGTGGACGAGAAAATCGCTGAAAATAATTCTCTCATCAGAATTCGTGCCCTTCACTTTCTTCTCTTGCTCACCAATCTTAACATCCGACGAGCATTGTTGAATGTCAACGACGAGCTCGACGTCTTCAGAGTTGACGAATATTGACGGTGACGTCACAAAAAATGACATCCGACGTGGCCAACGATTCAGAATACATTCAGATGACGTCCATTCCCACTGAAATTTCGGTTTTAAACAGTTTTTTTCTTCTTTTTTTTTGGTGATCTGAAAAAATTCACATCGTTCGTTTTGGTCCATGAAAATGGCGGATGAAGAATGTCGATTTCTGAAATTTTTTTCTTCTTCTTTTTTCAGACTTGAAATTGTCGCGGTGAATTCCCTCCACCCCCGCTTTGTTACCATCATAAATTAAGCTTTCCGCAATCACAACGTCGTCGTACTGGTTTCGTGAGTTTTCTTCTTCTGCAAAATTTCAAAAAAAAAAAAAAAACATCGAAAAGGAAGGCAGCCGACGGGGCAGGGTTTGGGTACTGCATGAAATCATCAGTACCGGCTCGATTAGTTGTAAACTTCTGCTTTTTGATTCGGCGAAAAATGGAATTTTGAATAAGCGAATCTTGCAGTACTAAACGGTACTCAAAGTACCGCTTTTAAGTGTTTTTAAGCGTTTTTTTTTAATTCTTGCAGTAATTGCAGTACACTCTTTAAGATGAGTACAGAAAACTACTTGGGAAAAAAAGTTTGCAGTACTTGCAGTACGATTTTTAAGATGATTACTGAAAACTACTTGGGAAAAATAATTTGCAGTACCTGCTGTGCAAACTTTAAGTTGAGCACTGAATAATACTAGGAAAAAAAAGTTTGCAGTACTTGCAGTACGATTTTTAAGATGATTACTGAAAACTACTTGGGAAAAATAATTTGCAGTACCTGCTGTGCAAACTTTAAGTTGAGCACTGAATAATACTTGGAAAAAAAAGTTTGCAGTACTTGCAGTACGATTTTTAAGATGATTACTGAATACTGAATGGGTAAAAATGTTTTGCAGTACTTGAACTTCAAAAAAATTTCGGCGATACTTATGTTCTTTTGCAAAAAAAGAGAATGTGCAGTACTTGCAGTACTAAAAGCTGTTTTACAGCGAAAAAGGGGGTATTTTAGAGACTGTTGGAAACGCGAAACCTACTTCCACCCATCCATAAACAATCCGGAACATCGCTCGACCATTGGGCTGCTGAAAATTTGGCTTAAAATAAAGGAAAAAAGGGAAAAAACTGACAAAAATCAATGATCATTTGACACGTGATCTTGGGACTTCCGATCATTTCATAACCATCAGAACACTGAAAATTCGCAAAACTTCCGATCGACCAACGATGCTTCGGATCACCGCTGTCTGAATAGTTAAGAAGGATGAGACCGTCGCCTCGAAACTGGGGTTCGGAAAAGTAGACGTCGAAGTTTGAGCACGTCACATCTGGCAAAAAAATATCGATTTTATTGATTTTTTTGTCGGTTGGTTGAGGGGAGAAAAATCAAAATTACATTCACAAACTGGTAAAACATCCCACTGACCGTTGGGCAGGCAGAAAACCTCAGGTCTTCCTGGAAAAATACATTTTTTTTTTGCCGGGGCGGGGGATTCTTCTACCAATCAATATTTTTCGAGAATCAATGCAGGAGACGTGTGCAGATGTAAAAATTCCGCCCAACGTTGAAGCATCAGCGCCGCCGCCACCGCTGCGAAACAAAAGATCCGAAATATTTGTGGGGCATTTTTTGAAAATCTCGTTCGTCAGTTGAAATTCGCCATCATTTCCGCATTGATAATCGAATGGTACTGCACACGGATAATCGGAAGTGCTGCACAAATTGACGGCGAAAAAATTGCGAGGTCCGGCTGAAGCGCTGAAACGTGGTGACGTGAGATTCGTCTTCCTTTAGATCGTAAACCTGTAGTACGGTAAAATGCTGTTCGAGTGTCGAATTGTCAGCGGTGAGCTTTTCCAATCAATCGATCGGCTATTGCAAATTATTTCTGGAAAAAATCAATAATTTTTCTGAATTTTGAGGGCGTTGGCGCTTTTTTGAAGAAACAAAAAACGGGAAGAGGAGTCAACCGCATGCGAACCGCTACGCGCTTGTCTCGTCTGCGTCTATCTATCTCTCTCTTTTTTTTTAAATTTTATTTTAAAGCAGGATTTTTCCAAAAAAATTTTAAACTGCCATGTACTTTTCGTGACTGCGTCTCTCTTATCATTTTTTTTTGGATGAACCGAAATAATTTTTGAAAAAAGAGCCGCGACGCGGACGCGTTGCGGGCGTCGTCACCTTTGATTGATTTGAATTTGAAAACCGAAACGAACCAACGCAGCTGACACCAACAATCAGCGAACTTTGAGAATAATCGGGAAACATCTGCGGATCCTGGTATAGCTGCATTCCAGCTGGACACAGGCACACATAGGATCCGATCGAATTGAGGCACGTCGCAAACGAATCACACAACGATATTTGCTCACCGCACTCATCAATGTCTTGACACGTTCCGTTAACAAATCGATAACCTGGATTACAATCGCAGGTGTAGGATCCGAACAATGGAATGAACGTTCCATTGACGCACGGATTGGGATTCGGCGCATCGCACACGCATCGAATACTCTCCAACGAATGTCTGATGGTTCCGTTGCTCCACCAACTTCCATTTCGACATTCGAATTGTTTCGTCTGCTCCAAACATTTGAAACATTTCAGAATCGCCGTGCTAAACTCAGGGTAGACGTTCGCATTTCTTCGGCTGCTCTGATTCGACGCCTCGAAAATGCCGTCATCAATTTCAGGGCTGATGCACGGATTGGCTGAAAATAAATCGATTATTGATGGAGGTGAAGGAAGAGGTGGAAGGATCGATTCTTCCTCATCCTTACGATATGATTGATCAGGATGATGATCGATGTTGTAGCATTGCCAATCAGACGTTTCAACACCGCAAACGCAAAACGCAGCAAACATCCCATCGGACCATGGCTGATAATATCGCTGATCACCATACATGATCGGATAACCATTGATTGGAAACCGCTGGAATTGTGTTTCAATGATTGTCCGATTCGGGCATTGAAGATCAGGACAGATCAGTGTTGATCTTTGATCTTCATCAATTTTTGACGATGATGAATTGCAAATTGTTGAGAATTCGGCGTTGAAATCTGAAATTTGGGAGTTTTTGTGGGAAAACGTCGGAACAATGCTTCACTGACGGTCACACTTTAGAAGAACTCGATTTTCAGTCGAATTTCTGAGAATTTTCTGAATGTATCCATGCGAAACGAACGGAAGATTACAGAATAAAACATCGTCGGAATCATCGGGATCTGATTCTGGAAAAAATCGATTTAGGCCAGATTCCGGTGGTTGTTCATCGAAAAACGAGCGCTGTTGAGTTGAGTAGCGGCCGAGAAGCTGAAGATCTGATCCTTCATCGTCAATCCGTAGTGTCGTCGGTCCGAACGACGACCAGACTCCATTCTGTGAAATTGTTCGCGTTGAGTTGGACGAGATCAATTCGATTCGATTTAATTGATTTTTGAAGTTTGACTCGATCAACCATTTCGATTCGATCGATATCGATTGATCCAAAATTATCATATTGATCGATAATGCACGAATCGGAGCCTCCGATTTGATGTTGGAGTTTGGTAACCAATCAACTTCCAGTTCCATTGACGTCAGAAAAATATCGATTGATTTTCCGTGGCCGCTCAATCGATAAATCAATATGTCCAAATTTGTGTCAGTGTCAGGCCAGCTTGAATTGATCTCAACCGTGAATTGTGACGTCGGAAGAACGAGAAGCTTGACAAGTCGTGTCGGTTGAAGGAATATTGTTGAGTTGAGGAATTCGATCGCCGCCACATTTTTTTGGTAACTTTCGGATCTTCGAATCTGAAAAAAAAACTTATAAAATCTGGGTCTCGCAACGACAAATAAATAAATCCTTACACACTGTCTGTTTTTTTTCGGGTTTCGCAACGAAAACCTCGTTGCGTGTCAACTTTTGTGATACACGGTCAAAAATAGAGCATTGAAAAAATCGGCTTTGCGCTGGAGCAAATTTACACCATTGCGCTGGGGCAAAGTTACGCCGTTGCGCTGGGGCAAAGTTACAACATCGCGCCCCGTGTATTTGTTTTGCAAGTGGCGCACACTTTTTTTTTTTTGGGAATTTCAATTGCCTTACCAAAAGTGCTGAATAGCTGATTCCATGTTGATCATCGGAAGGCGATTCATAACGACAATTTTCCGCCTGACGTTCTGAGCTGAACAAAATCTGATTGTCGTTGATGCGACACGTCGTCGACGCATCGATCTCCTTGTAAATCACTTCGAAGCCCATTTGTCGTTTGTCCACATTTTTGGCCGTCAAAACGAATGACGAAAACGGAATCAGAATCGACGATCGGTTCTGTGACGTCAGCGAAATTTTCTGATGTGGCAGCGGACCTTCGATTTCGACGTTTGTCATCGGAGTTGCCGAAAACCATTTGATCTGAAAAAAAATGTTTCAGAATTAAATTATCGATTTTTCATGAGATTCTGACGAAAATCCGAAATTGTTTCTGATTCGGCGAGATGATTGTCCAACGATGTGCACAGAATCCTTGACCATATCGAACTGTCAACGGTGTCAACGTTCCATGATCGGAAATTCGAATCGGGTTGTCGAAAAAATCGATCGATTGCCGATGTTGATTATCGATTGATTTCGAGCTCTCATCGGATCCGTCGAGACAATCATCAAAACCATCGTTTAAGAATCCCGAAGGAATACATTTCGAGTTGTCGTTGCATCGAAACTCGCCGCGCTGACACGCGTAATTTTGACAAATAATTGGAAGATGGGTCTCGCACGGAAAAAGTCTCCAACCGAACTGCGTCTCGTTCGACACATCTAAGGCGATGCACGACGACAATAATTGAGCTTCATCCATGTTTTTCGGCGGCTCGTTTCGAGCCCACAACGGATTGAAGATCGATGTGAAGTTGGACGACGCCGCGTCGCTTCTTGATTCAATGCCGATGTGCTCAGCGTTCGTCACTCGAAGACCTGAATTGTCGGGGTGTAAAACGACGAAAGACGAAGAAGGCAAACAAAACCGACCGGTCCAGAAGATTCGGGCCAGGTTTCGTTCGCTGAAAATCGTGGACAATCGTTGAGCGGCCAACCAATCGATTTCTCGATATCCGACACTATGATTGACCCTTGAATGGAGAAAAATTTAAGGAGCCTCACTGGTAAAGCTTGTGCTTTCTCTCTGTCTCTGTCTCTCTCTCTCTCTCTCTCTCTCTCATCGAAAATTCAAAAATGTCTTACGCTCCGCACATTTCAATTGCCACACTGTTGTTTCGTTCGAATTGTGTCAGCGGAAAAATGCAGCCGCCGTTGATTGAAATCCAGCCTGAACGTTCAAATCAAGTCCGATCAATTATTGATTTTTTTTGATTTTAAACAAAAATCGATCAATTATTGATTTTTTTCTAGTTTTGAATCAAAAATCGATCAATTATTGATGACTTCGTCTTCGGTCAAGCAGAAACCGATCAATAATTGATTTTTTATTTGATTTCAAACAAAAATCGATCAATAATTGATTTTTTCTAATTTTCAATTAAAACAAAATTGATCAAGGCTCACCTTCTGCTCCTCCAAAACAATCGATAAACACAGAATTGTCATTGAACGTTGGATTTTCAATTGATTTCGCGACGAATTCAGAATGGAAGAAAAAAATCAAAAAAATCAATAATTTCATATAATTTTAATGAGATTTTCGTGATTTTTTCTTTTTTTGCTTTGTTTTTCTCTGTAAATTTTGACGAATAATTTTAGGGAGACATATAAGTTGAAGAGGAAGAGACAGAGAGAGACAGAGAGAGAGAGAGAGAGACAGACAGAGAGAGAGAGAGACACATAGAGAAAGAGAAAGAGAGAAAACGATTTTCTTATCATTTTTGAGCTGCTGAACATCTCTGATTCTCTCTAATTGTCTCACTCTTTTTGTCGAGCACTTTAACGATGCACTCGAAATATTTTTATGTAGAACATGGCTGAACAATACAACAATGCTCGGCTGGACATTCGTCTTCCCCTTCCCCACCCCCCCCCCCCCCTCTTTTGGGGATGACGAGGAGAGGCAGACACACAATTTTGATTTTTTTCTTTTAAAATTTGATCCATTTTTTTTACAAAACTGCGCGTTGCTTGCAGAAGTCACGCCCATTTTTTTCAAATATTGATTCGCTGCAAGACCCGAATTGAATTTTTTAATTACAGAATTGGCAGAGTCGATTGAAAATTTGTTAAGTGTGCGATGCTTGCCGAACGACTCTCCGCCCATTTTTAAACGCCTCTATCCAAAAATTAGTTTAGTTTTAAACGATTTGAGAAGACGCCAACATTTCTTCGCTGCGAGACCCAAAGTTTATTCAAACAAAAAAATATTTTGAAACAAAAAAATTTCGAAAAAAAACCCGAAAAATTAGATCACTAAGCGTGTTCGTTCTTCCATTGATTCGACAGATTTCAGACTTGAATTTTTTGTCGAACATCCAGTATTTCCAACAAGTCGTTCAAGCACAAGTTCAGCATCCTTTTCTCTGCAATCAAGAAAAATAAATAAAATCGATAAACGCTGATCGGGGAAATTTTTTTTTCAAAAATTGTGGTGAGACCCATGCCATCTTCAAAAAAAATGTTATGTGTTTTGCGCAAAAAAGGTTCAAGGCGCAGCTCATTTTCGATAATCGTGGTGAGACCCATGTCATCTTCCAAAAGCGTTTTAAAGCTATTTTTGCGCAAAAAAGGTTCAAGGCGCAGCTCATTTTCGATAATCGTGGTGAGACCCAGGTCATCTTCAAAAAACGTGTTGATGCGTTTTGCGCAAAACGATTCAAGGCGCAGCTCATTTTCGATAATCGTGGTAAGACCCAGGTCATCTTCAAAAAACGTGTTGATGCGTTTTGCGCAAAAAAGTTAAAGGCGCAGCTCATTTTCGATAATCGTGGTGAGACCCATGTCATCTTCCAAAAGCGTTTTAAAGCTATTTTGCGCCAAAAGGTTAAAGGCGCAGCTCATTTTTGATAATCGAGGTCTTGCCACGATTTCGAGTTTTGAAATTTCGAAAAATGTTGCTTGCTGCTCACAAAAATTCGTTCCACATTCGACCGACGACTTCGGTACAAACAATATCGCCCGTGTGATTGTTGATCATTTTCAGAATCTGGAAAGACGCGTCAAAATTAATGGAGCCTCAGCGGCATCGATTTTTACTATGATGATGTCCGGAGTGAATTTGTGAAGACAGAATTCGGGCAGCAAAACGTTCAGCTGCTCTTTTCTGAACGTTCGGCTCAACTTACGATCAACTTCTTCTTGATTCTCGAGAAATCTGGAAGAACATTTTTACTCGTTCATCAAAACGATTTGCTCTCGGAGCATTGTGGAAGCCAAAAGATTAAGCTCAATTAAAATCGTTATCGCTTTCCACAAAAAAAAAAACGCTGGTGCTCAAAGGAATCGAACTCGCCAAAGGCAATAAAAAGCGGTTAAAAGCTAAACGCGCTAGCCACTGAGCCACCAACTCACAATAGCGTCAACAAATTTCGGTGGTGTCAAATACAAGCGTATATAAAATTATTGTACTGAGCTTAATTTTTGAGCTTCAATAGTTTAGCTCGGAGAGCTCAAAGAGCTATCAAAATTCAGACTGTCTTAAGAATTCGATAATGTTATCCTTATTGAACATGTTATAAACGAGAAACAATGAGTCGCACAGTGTCACAAAGAAGACAAGAAGAAACCTGTAACAACAAAATTTTATTCGAGGAGGAGCAGAAGCTGAAAGTGGAGGAAGGAGTTGAGCTCGGTGGAATTCTCGAATTACCACATGTAAAGAAAGAGAAAAATCTTCTCGTTGAACATGTTCAACGTCAGAACGCACTGAATTGAATGACGTTGCAAATTTCCGAGCACTCGAACCTAAAAAAAAAACGTGTCCAACAAAAAACGGTGTGCTCCTTTAAAGTTTAACTCTTCCAGATTACTGTATTAACATTTGAAGAAAACAAGACAAAAGACCCCAATAGCGGAGAAGCTTCAAAAAAATGCGAAAGACTCGCCGACACACAAACCTGAAAATCGCACATTGCGATTCGCGGAAAATTGCCCGAATCCTCCCAGTCGGTTCCCTTGAGAATGTCGTCGAGAATTCGCATTCCCCAGTACGGATCGTTCTGTCCCAAGAATTTGTTGGTCGAATAGAATTGAAGAAACGAGTTTGTCATGTAAATGATTTTTGTCACCAAATAAACGCTGCAACCAACACAGAACTCTCTCTCTCTCTCGGATTTTCACCACCCCCGCACGCGTGCGTGCGCGCGCTGCGGTTGCTCTACAAACTTGGTAATGTATTTGCCGTGTTGCATTCCGAAAATTCGTTGGATTTTTGCCAATTTACTCGTCTCCTCTTCGTTTTTTCGTTTTCGCAAATTGTTTGAAATGTGTCGACAGATAATATCGATTTGTTTTCCTCGATCATCGGACTGCAAAAAAATCAATCAATCAAAAAAAAAAAATCAATAATCGATCCTCAATCCACACCTCAGCTCCTTCAGCTTTTTGAGCCGTCTCGACAAGCTTGATAATGTTGATACCGGATTTACCGGACAACATGCTCCAAAAAATGACGGGAAGATAGAAAAAGGCGGCCTCGATCGCCATGATAAATGGAGCCCATTGATAATAGATTAATTGTTGAGAAACTCTGACAAAATTTCCGCGATTTTTTCAGTTTTTTTTTGTAATTTAAAAAAAATCGTTCTTCAAACGACACTCCCCGTTTACAATTATCGAATATAATTGGTTTTTCCCAATTTTCAAAGTTTGAGAAATTAAATAATTAAAAATAGTTAAAAGCATAGCCAATATTTTTGTTTTAAACAAGACTCCGCGATTACAAACGAGACTCCGCGCTTAAAAACGTTACTCCGCGATTACAAACGACACTCCGCGCTTACAAACGAGACTCCGCGATTACAAACGGGATGCCGCACCTGCTTTTAAAAATCTGATAAATTAAATTTATTGCTCAGCTCTGTTTTGCAAATTTCAAACTAATAAAAATTCCCTTTTCAGATTTTTGGCTTCCATTTATCCAAACAACACTCCGCGTTTACACATGTCAACGATTATCGATTTTTTACAGTTTTCAATGTATCTCTGGAGTTTTTTAAACAAAACAAAAATCATTGCAAGACTTGCTTTGTGAAAAAATCCAGATTTGATCCCTCTAATCAAGCGCTTAAACAACACTCCGCAATTACATTTTATGTAAAAACTCCCAATTTTCATGGTTTTTTTTGCGGTAAAAATCGATTTTGTGCTAAACTAAAACGACGAAAACCTGTCTTCAACTAATTGTGGAACTTTTTCATTGGGCTTCACCCAATAAGTGTTGTAAACAAAGCAATAGTCTTCGGCGTATTGCTCCCAAGCTTTCGTAAACTGAGCCGGCACCCAGCACTGTAGCGGTGAGCCAACATATTGACGTGCTGTGATCGTCAACGACATTCCCATGATGATCAATGTTGAATAGTAATAATTCAAGCGATCTGTGCCAAGATCATCAAGTCTGAAATTATTGATTTTTTCTCTCTTTGTCTTTCTCTCTCTCTCTCTCTCTCTCTTACCTTGGCTTGACCATTGAAAACATACTTCCGAGCACATTCATTTTATCGATTGATTGATGATTGGAATTCTCTTGTTGGATTACTGTAGGGGAATCTTTGAAATAAAAATTTTTTTTTAATAAAAAAAAAAAAAGGTTTTTGTTCGTTCTCGTTACAAAAATGTAATGAGACGCATCATTTGGCTATGACGACATTTTTCCATTCATTATTTCAAGAGGCTTTTCGAGGTAAAAAGCACAAAAATACACATTGATTGTGATGTTAGTGATAGCGATATGTGTAGGACATGATAGGTAAACATCAGAGAGAAATACTATCGGATGGATTATATACAATGAGTGCCACCATCATCATCGCCACCATTGTTACAGTGAGAGGGAGCAGCATACAGACAGGAGCGCCGCCCGATGAAAATATGAGACGACTTGGAGGGTCATTATTCAAATTTTTGATGGATGCAACAAGTTCGCTCTAGTGTACAACATTTTTCTTTTTTTTTTCGAAATTAAATCACAAAGTTTGAGCAAAGAAAGCAAGTATGCTCTATTGACAATTTTTTGATGGAACAAGTTCGCTCCAGTGTACAACATTTTTCCTTTTTTTTTTTCGGAATAAAATCACGAAATTTGAAGCAAAGGAGGCAAGTACGCTCTATTGACATTTTGTTGAGTTTTGATGCAACAACCTCGCTCCAGTGAACTCCCTTCTGCTGGCAAAGGTCTTGTCGATGTTTTTTTCCAAGCTGCGTATCGAAAAACAGAGAAAGAAAACTTGTGAAACGTTTGCGACAACGACACTCCGCTGCGATCGTTGTGTTCTCCTCGTTTTTTTTCAGGCACCAGCTGCCACGTGTTCTTTACAATTATCTGACGAACGCAAACTGCGTATCAATTGTGGTTTGTGTGAGCTGATACGCAGCGAAATTCGGAAAACATTTTATTTAAAAAAAAAAAAAACAAAAAAAAATCAAATTTTTACTGGAAAATGAGATCAGAAGAGAAGAGAGACGAAACAAAAACCAAACCAGAATTTTTATTGTCGAACAACAAAAAAAAAAAACTGGAAAAATTCACGTCGCGGCCTAGGTTTTCACCATTCTTTGGGAGAAACGAAAAAATGAGCTTCGGAAGGAGAAAAATGGATAAAGCTCTGAGCTTCATCTCCTTCATCATTGATTTCAATGTGTTATACAAGTTGAACCTTCGGCATCATTGTTTCCATCAGGGCAAAGATCCTCTTCGGTTGTCAATGAAGGGAACAAATCCCATGGTTTTGCGCATTGTAAATCTGCAAATTTTTCTTAGAGAGAGAGAGAGAGAGAAAGGGAAAAAATCAATAAATCAATAAATGATCGACCTTCATAGTTGAATATCCATTTGCCAGATGAGTAGGTGATGTTATAGATTTTCGCTATGTCTGATGTGACAAGAGCTGGACCCTGACAAAAAAAAAAACGGAAACCTTCCAGAAAAAAAAAGAAGAAAGATCCGCTTACCAACGCTGGTTCACCATTGACCGTCGGCGCGTTGGCGCTGTCGATGGGACACGTCGCCAGCGTACTTCTCTCGACCTTGAACGCCACCTTATTCCAGTGCGACGAATCCTGCTGCGTTGCACTTTTGACATCTTCCCGCCGGCACATCTGACAAACGTCGGACTCGTCCTCGCGATACGTCAGAATGCAAGTCTCGTCGGCGAGACAAGCGGCGACACAATTGCGGTCGAAATCGTCGCGAGACTCGATGGAAGCGCACGCGTTCGGCACGTCAAGCTTTCCCCAAACAATCATCATTGCTGGCGCTGTTGGACCAACATCCTGGAAGCTTTCAGAAAATGTCTGGCCGGCGCGATTTTCAGCTTTTTTACCGCTGCTTGACAAAAAATGATGAGCAGACATGTCGAGAAAATAATGGAAAATCTCATTTTTTTTTTTTTTGATGCGACGAGCTCAGAGAATAAAATGTTTTGCTCATTTTTTTGCTTTAAATATTTGATGGATCCACACCGCCTCGCCAGAATTTTATTCGAGTAGCTATAGAGACGAATTCTGTCTGATTGCCTTTGCCAATGACTTTTTCCTCCTCCTCTTCCTCCTCCCCCACCCATCCGATGAAGTTTTTTTCTTCGCAAAAAAATGAGAGGAAAAGCTCAAAAAAGCTCAAAAAAGTGAAGCGACCAAAACCAAACGGGATTTTTTTTAATTCTGAATTACTATGAGCCCAGAATTGTCTTGAGCCTGCGCGAAATGCTCCTCCCCAACTTTATTGATCGTCACAACGGTTCCTTCTCCAATCATTTCGGAGCCGGTCAGAGTGTCTCGACGGTCCCCGAGCCCGACAGAAGAACGTTCGGTACCTAATCGAATTTTTTTCGAGCCGGATGATTCTACTCGTTGTACTCGCTTCAGAGCATTTCAGATTGTCTTGACGTTCCACGAAATCGGGGGTCTTCGCTTTTGGATCCCACAAAAACGCTGCCCGGATTCTACCCGATATTCTTGAGCCTAAAAAACTCGCTTCACAGCGTTTCAGATTGTCTTGATGTCGCACGAAATGTTCTTCGAGGGTTCTGTTCCCAACCTTCTGGATCCCATAAACAACGCTGTCCGGGCTCTACCCCCGAGATTTTTGAGCCTGCGAAACTCGCTTCAGAGCGTTTCAGATTGTCTTGATGTCTCACGAAATCGGGGATCTTCGCTTCTGGATCCCACCAAAACGCTGTTCGGATTTTACCCGAAATTTTCGAGACGGCAAAACTCGTTTCAGATTGTCTTGACATCGCAAAAAATCGGGGGGTCTCCGCCTCTGGATCCCCTCAAAAAACGCTGTCCGAACCCTACCAAAACCTGTTCGCAGCTCGCGCCTACCAACCTCAATCCCTCGATGCCGAGCCGCCTTTGCGACTGCCGATTGGAGCCCGAAAGTAGAAGGTTCCAAATCATTTGTATGTTGTATGTATCCATCCCCCTTTCTTTTTCCACAAAAATATTTCGAACAAAAAGATGGGATCGACTCGACTCGCTTGGATTTCTCCCATCACACACACACACACACATTTTTTGAATCATTTTTTCTCTGTCTCTCTCCTTCAGCTTCTCCTTCAGCTTCTTCTTCAGCTTCTCCTTCAGCTTCTCCTTCAGCTTTTTCATCATCATTTTTCCAATGAAAAAGCCGAAAAGTATAATAGGAATGTATATACATTTTGTGAATCCAACAGGCATCGGGGATGCCGAGACGGCAAAATAGTTTAAACACAAAAATATCTTCTTCTTCTTCTTCTTCAATTCGAGCATGTGTTGAGAGAGTTTTCATCATCATCAGCAGAAAAAAAAAAAAAAAAAAACTTTTTTTATCCAGAAAAATGAGAGCAAATTTTTGTTGGAGGAGCCCCAGAGCTGGAGCAAGATTTTTATACATGGGCGGCTCATTTTTGTTGTTCTCCTCTCCCAATCAAGAAATCCAATAAATTTGTGTCCGTCTCATCTTGCCTGGTTTGTTTCAATTACAGTATGAATTTTGGGTTTTTTTCTGTAATTTCTCTAATTCTCTTCGTTTTCCTCTAATTTCTCTCTTCCTTGATGTCTCTTCTCTTTTGTTGTTTTTAACTTTCTCTATTTCTCTCTCTCTCTCTCTCTCTCTGTTCATTTCTCTGTTTTTCTCTATTTTCGGTCTCTCTCTCTCTCTCTCTCTCTATTTTCTCACTTTTTCTATATGTCTCGTTCTCTCTCTTTCTTTAATTTCTCTCTCTCTCTCTCTCTCTCTGTTCATTTCTTTGTTTTTCTCTATTTTCGGTCTCTCTTTCTCTCTCTATTTTCTCACTTTTTCTATATGTCTCGTTCTCTCTCTTTCTTTAATTTCTCTGGCTCTCTCTCTCTCTCTGCCCCTTTCTCTATTTCTCTCTAACTTCAGTCTCTCTCTCTCTCTATTTTCTCACTTTTTCTATATGTCTCGTTCTCTTTCTTTCTTTAATTTCTCTGGTTCTCTCTCTCTCTCTCTCTCTCTGCCCCTTTCTCTATTTCTCTCTAACTTCAGTCTCTCTCTCTCTCTCTCTCTCTCTGTCCCTGGTTTCGAATTTGTTTTTATAATTTTTCGACTCATCTTTTTTTTTCTTTTTTTTTTTCATTTTGCCAATTCTCAATATCACATCACTGATGATGATGATGATGATGAGGATGATGCACACCCCATACGAAAGAGAAATTTAGCGGAAAAACATGAAGAAACCCAACGGGAGGGGGGAGGGGAGGAGGAAGAAACAAAAAAAAAATAACGAAAAGATTGAGAAAGCGAGAGATAGAGAGAGAGAGAGAGAGAGAGAGAGGGGGTGCGAGAGAAAGCCGAGCTTCTCGATGGCACAAAAATTGTGTTTAAAACCGAACCGAACCGAAACGATGGATGAGGGGCTAAACTCATCCGCCCCTCACAGTTTGATAAAATGAGTGGAGAGAGAGAGAGAGAGAGAGAGAGAGAGAGAAAATAATGAATGATAGAAGAGGGGGGAGGAAGGGGGAGGAGGAGGATATAGTGTGGGAGGCATTTTGAGCTCTCTTGCTTGCTCTCCGTGTGTGTGTGTTTCATTTCTTTACACTGCGCGTGCCAATCGCCCCAACGGCAAAACTACCTTTAGAAAAATAGCATAGAAATAGAGGAGAGTGAAAACGAGGAGAAACAAAATTGGAGAGAGAGAGAGAGAGACATCCCACATCAAGAAAATAAGGGAGGATAGCCAAGCCGTCAATTCTCGACGAGGCGAAATCAGTCAGTCAGTCAGTCAGCCAGTGAGTAGCAACCCAACCCATCTTCTTCTTCCTCCACTTCCCCCTCCCCACCTTTCGCCATCCACGCAACCGACCAAAAAAAAAAAGAAAAAGAAAGGAAAAGAAAAAGCACAAATTTGTTTGTCACATTTGAAATTGTGCTCTTCGGCGATCCACACCCCACCGCCGTCGATTTATTCATTTATTCGTTCATCGAAATTTTTATTCGAAAGCTGAAATTTTGCTGGAATTTCTTTTTTTCTCTCTCTCCCTCTCATCCTTGTCGTCTTCTAGCCATTTCAATTCATTAGAGGAACCGCAACAAAATGTCGTTGTACCGTTCGCCATCCGCTGCTCTTTTGAAGAGCCCGTCTCAAGCCGCCTTCGGCAGTCCGTTCGGAAATATGTCGGTTGCTGATCTTGGATCGCTTACCAGACTTGAGGTTTGTTTCTTTTGCTTCCCCATCCGATCCCTCGTTGGAATCGTAAATGGAGCATCCTTTTGTCATTTTATTTCTTTTGCCCAAACGATTTTGTTGATTATCAAATCCTGAGAGAGAGAGAGAGAGAGAAAGTGAGAATTGAGAGAAGAGAGAGAGAGAGAGAGAGAGAGAGAGAGAGAGAAGCTTCTCCCACGCAGAAGCTAAAGCTTCATCGTATGTTTGTCTCTGTGTTGTAACAGACACTTTTTCTCTGCGCTCTCTTTTA
Organism: Caenorhabditis drosophilae; assembly: GCA_963572285.1. NCBI lineage: Eukaryota > Metazoa > Nematoda > Chromadorea > Rhabditida > Rhabditidae > Caenorhabditis > Caenorhabditis drosophilae. Next base: position 4,454,096 of record OY751560.1, on the reverse strand, counting down.
TTTATTTTGATCTCTCTCAACACATTCATATAACGATCAAATTATTGAGAAAGAGATACGGTAGTGTTGGTTGATCAGCACAAAGTGGCGGGGAAAAACAAAACAAAAACCGAATCAGATCCGAATCAATAAATCAATAAAATTTCAGGACAAAATTCGCCTTCTTCAAGAAGATTTGGAATCCGAACGTGAACTTCGTAATAGAGTAGGGAACATTCTTTTAGAGGAGAGCAGAGAGATAAAGACAATTTTCAGATCGAACGTGAACGAGCTGATCTTTCAGTTCAATTGATTGCGTTGACTGATCGACTCGAAGATGCTGAAGGAACCACCGACAGCCAGGTTGATCAGTGTTTTGAAGAAGAGCGAAGTGAAAATGAAGCAGAAATGATTTTCAGATTGAATCCAACCGTAAACGCGAAGGTGAATTGGTGAAGCTTCGCAAACTTCTCGAAGAATCCCAATTGGAATCCGAAGATGCTATGAATGTTCTTCGCAAGAAGCATCAAGATGCTTGTCTCGATTATCAAGATCAAATCGAGCAGCTTCAGAAGAAGAACGCCAAGTGAGTTTAAGGAATCCGAGAAAAAAAAAGAAAACAAAGATCGCCGATTCCAGAATCGATCGCGAACGTCAACGAGTCCAACACGAAGTCATCGAGCTGACCGCCACCATTGATCAATTGCAAAAGGACAAGCACAACGCCGAAAAAGCCGCCGAACGTTTCGAGGCTCAAGCCAACGAGCTCGCCAACAAGGTTGAAGATCTCAACAAGCACGTCAATGATTTGGCTCAACAACGTCAACGTCTTCAAGCCGAGAACAATGATCTGTTGAAGGTAACATCAAATCAAAGGTGGTGCTCACGTGACGGTTGCGGTGTCACCTCACACAGCAACCAACAAAAAAAAAAAGAAAGAAAGAGGGGATAAAAACGCATGGCTCTTTTCCACCTCCTCCACCTCCAGCTCCTTTCCTACTCCCCCAACAATTTGTTTTATATTTACTTCAACAAAAGAGGAGCATCACCAGAGCTCGAGCTCGGCGCGCAAATACAGTACTTGAGTGTTGTATGCTTAGAAACATTTTATTAACGATGAGCGAAAAATCAATTTTTTTTAGAAGTTCTGAGGGGCAAAAAATCGGTTTTTTTTCTTTCAGGAGGTTCATGATCAAAAGGTTCAGCTTGACAACTTGCAACACGTCAAATACACCTTGGCTCAACAATTGGAAGAAGCACGAAGAAGATTAGAAGACGCTGAAAGAGTAATTCAGAAGAGAGAGAGAGAGAGAGAGAAAAAGTGACGTATTTTGATTTTCAGGAAAGATCGCAACTTCAATCGCAACTTCATCAAGTTCAACTTGAGCTTGACTCGGTTCGAACTGCTCTTGATGAAGAATCAATCGCCCGTTCGGATGCTGAGCACAAGCTCAATCTTGCCAATACGGAGATCACTCAATGGAAGAGCAAGTTCGATGCCGAAGTTGCATTGCATCACGAGGAGGTTGAGGATTTGCGTAAGAAGATGTTGCAAAAGCAAGCCGAGTATGAGGAGCAAATCGAGATTATGCTGCAAAAGATTTCGCAGCTCGAGAAGGCCAAGTCACGTCTTCAATCTGAAGTCGAAGTGTTGATTGTCGATTTGGAGAAGGCGCAGAACACAATTGCGATTTTGGAGCGAGCCAAGGAGCAATTGGAGAGACAAGTCGGCGAGCTCAAGGTTCGCATCGACGAATTGAATGTGGAGTTGGAGGCGGCTCAGCGCGAACTCCGCGCCGCCAACGCCGAGCTTCAAAAATTGAAGCATTTGTACGAGAAGGCTGTCGAGCAGAAGGAGGCTTTGGCTCGCGAGAACAAAAAATTGCAAGACGAACTTCACGAGGCCAAAGAGGCGCTCGCCGACGCCAATCGCAAACTTCACGAGCTCGATTTGGAGAATGCGCGACTTGCCGGCGAAATTCGCGAGCTTCAAACCGCACTCAAAGAGGCTGACGCTCAGAGACGCGACGCCGAGAATCGCGCTCAACGCGCTTTGGCTGATCTTCAGGTATTTCACTTTCCGCATCACATTGCTGCTCACATTTTACTTCTTCTTCGTTTCAGGCTCTTCGCATCGAGATGGAGCGTCGTCTTCAAGAGAAAGAAGAAGAATTGGAGGCTCTTCGCAAGAATTTGCAGTTCGAGATTGATCGACTTGTCGCCGCTTTGGCCGACGCTGAAGCTCGCATGAAATCCGAAATTTCGAGATTAAAGAAGAAGTATCAAGCTGAAATTGCCGAGCTCGAGATGACTGTTGACAACTTGAACCGTGCCAACATTGAAGCTCAGAAGACCATCAAGAAACAATCGGAACATTTGAAGGTGCTCCAGGCTTCATTGGAAGACACTCAACGTCAATTGCAACAAGTTTTGGATCAATACGCGTTGGCTCAACGTAAAGTCGCCGCTCTTGCCGCCGAGCTTGAAGAGGCCAAAACCGCTTTGGACAACGCGATTCGTGCTCGCAAACAAGCCGAAATCGATTTGGAAGAAGCGAGCGGACGAATCGCCGACTTGACGTCAATCAACAACAACTTGACGTCGATCAAGAACAAGCTCGAGACCGAACTTTCGACAGCACAAGCCGACCTCGACGAGGTCACCAAAGAACTTCACGCCGCCGATGAGCGTGCGAATCGCGCGTTGGCCGACGCTGCTCGCGCCGTCGAACAATTGCACGAGGAGCAAGAGCATTCGATGAAAATCGACGCGTTGAGAAAGTCGCTCGAGGAGCAAGTCAAACAATTGCAGGTTCAGATTCAGGAAGCCGAAGCGGCGGCTCTTCTCGGCGGCAAACGTGTCATCTCCAAATTGGAGACACGAATTCGCGATTTGGAAACAGCGTTGGATGAAGAAACGAGAAGGTGAGACAATTTCAGACAAGTCGAAACAAAAAATCGCTGAGCATTTTCAGACACAAAGAAACCCAAAACGCTCTTCGCAAGAAGGACAGACGCATCAAGGAGGTTCAACAATTGGTCGATGAGGAGCACAAGAACTATGTGATGGCTCAAGACACAGCCGATCGTCTTCTCGAAAAGATCAACATCCAAAAGAGACAGTTGGCCGAGTCGGAAGCGGTGACGATGCAAAACTTGCAACGAGTTCGCCGATACCAGCACGAGCTCGAAGATGCCGAAGGTCGCGCCGATCAGGCCGAATCCAGCTTGCATCTGATTCGCGCCAAACATCGCTCGTCGGTGGTTGTTGGAAAATCTGCATCAAAGGTTGGTTTTTTTTTGGTTTTTCGAAAATTTCAAATTTGCCGCCGACACATCTGAAATTTTCTTCTTTCAGATTTTCGTCACAGAGGATGATTATTGAAGAATCTGAAAAAGCGAAGCCACACAAATCTTTTGACGTTTTTTTTAAAAAAAAATTTTTTTTTTAATTTCAAATTTAAAAAATCAAGATGTGTATAATTGTTTTTTTCTTTTTTTAAATTTTCAAATTTGATTTTATTGATTTTTTGAATATTATTGATCCCGCCCACTTCCCTCCCTCCCCCGCATCCCACGTCTTTTCTCTTCCTTCCTTCTTTCTTTCTTTCTTTCTCAAACTACCGACGACGTCACCGCCCGAATTTCTCGAATAAAAAAAGACTCCAAAGATTATCTCCTGCTCTTCTCGCTTCTTCCCCTCGCCCCCCGTCCCCCTCCCCGTCCCCGCCCCCGCTCCCCCCAATAATAATTCTCGGCTGCTGACTAAATTTCATTTTCTGAAAATGTAAATGTGAACCTTTATTGGGAGAGAATTTTTTTTTTGTGTTTCTCGAAAGTCGAGAGTGAGCGAGAGATTTTTCTGTTCTTTTTCAATTTTTTTTTCCGTCCTTCTTAAACGAAATTAGAAAATAATAAAAATCTGAAAATCTGAAAATCTGAAAATAAACGAGAAGAAGAAGATGAAGGAAAATTCAGAAGAGAAACGACGACGACGACGACGACGACGACGAGGAGGACGACGAGGAGGAGATCGAGAAAACTCTCAATTTTCACCCTTAACGATTACGGTAGAATCTCATTTTTGCCCCGCCTCCCCCCTCCCCTCTTTCTCTCTCTCTCTCTCTCTCTCTCTCTCTTTCTTTTATATTTTTTCTCTGAAAATTATCTTGGCCTAGATGAAATTTTGTTTTGTTATACAAATAAATATCGATTTTTATCTTCCATTTTCTCAAAAAATCCCCGAAAATTACTGTTATTTTTCGATTTCTCTAAATCTCTCTCTCTCTCTCTCTCTCTTTTTTTCTCTTTCTCTCTTTCTCTTTCTTTTACTTAATCTCTCGCGACATTTACGATGAGGAATGTAGAAATAGTGGACGAAAATCCCCAAGGCTTTACGATGTTTCTCTCGTCTCTCTCTCTTCGCTATTGTATTTTTTCTTGGAGATAATAAAGGTTAATTCAAATTATTGCCACACAATTGCGGCGTGAAATAATGGGTGGAGCATTCGTTGGTTACGCCCTCGGCACAAAATTTGGCGAATATTTAAATTCCCCGTTTTTTTATTGCGAAGTGAACGTTTTTTTAGCGGTTGAAAACAAAAAGCATCAGGGGTTGCATCCGACATTTGGCGGGTTGTAAACAAAGGAGGCTGTTGGGACCCCGTCGCAAGCGATTTTTATAATTGTAAAAACATTTTCGTTTTCAATTTTCCGAAAATTGTCTTCGCCGACTTTCGTAGAGCAAAAAAAAAGAACAAAAAGCATCAGGGGTTGCATCCGACATTTGGCGGGTTGTAAACAAAGGAGGCTGTTGGGACCCCGTCGCAAGCGATTTTTATAAATGAAAAAACATTTTCGTTTTCAATTTTCCGAAAATTGTCTTTGCCGACTTTCGTAGAGCAAAAAAAAAGAACAAAAAGCATCAGGGGTTGCATCAGACATTTGACGGGTTGTAAACAAAGGGGGGGGGGGGCTGATGGGACCCCCTCGCAAGCGATTTTCAAAAAAATGTTCGTTGTTTTTCTTTCAATTTTCCAAAACTTATTTTCAGATCGAATAAATTCGTCATTTTTTTTCAGTTTCAGCTTCTTCTTCTTTTTTCTTTTTCTTGACATAATTGCCACCCTTTTTTCGTCACGCGATTGCCTAAAAGAAAACAATTTTTACTGATTTCTGTCATTTAAAAAATGGGGGGAGGAAGAACGTTTTTCTTCCCCCCCCCCCCCCCCCCTCCATTTTCTCTTCTTCCTTCCTCAATTTCTTTCGATTATTTTCTCTTTAGAAATGAACAACGTGTCAATGCGGAGTGTCGTTGTGTCGCGCATTCAAAATTAATTTCGAAGAATACCCACAAGTTCCCTCTTTCCCTTCTTCTTCGTCTTCTCCTTTTTCCAATTATTCGAGTATTCATAGAAAAAAAAACGGGAGGGGGGGGGGGGGGGGGGGGAATGTTGAAGATCAAAAACTGACCGAAAATTAACATAAAAATGAACTTTTTGATATTTTCCACAAAGATCGAGAAGTGAAAGAGCGCAATTTTATTAATAATCACGTCTTCTTTTCTAAATTTAGCAACGAGGTTGAAGTATGGAGTGTAATTGCGGAGCAACGTAATTAATATGCAATTATCGCACTTTATCGATTATTTTTCAGCGCTTTTTCACACACAAAAAATGCTGCAAATTTCTTTCAAATTTTCTCACTTCTTTTTGGGTGTGAGAAAGGGAAAAAAAGGGGGCAGGGGGGGTTTATTTTCGGGGGGGAAAAAAAAATCGGATTCGAATTGTTTTGAAAGTTTAAAAGGAGAAAAACGAAAATGGAAAATTTGAAGTTTATTTTCAAAAAGAAGTAAAATGCACTTTTTGTTTGACATTTCGACTTTATTGAGGGCCACCCAGATTTTTTCTTTTCTTTTTTCGAAAAAAAAACAAAATAATGGGAAAATAATTGAGAAGGGCGCGAGATGAGGAGTGGAGGACAGCTTGGTTATTAACTAAATAAGTCTGAGGAGAGAAGAGTACAACAAATTAAAAAAGGGGAAAAGAAAAAAAAAAAAAAACAAAAGGAGAAGCCTCCTCCTCCTCCTCCTCCTTCCTCTCATCTATTTCAGTTTTTGAAGCTTCTGCTTTACGCTTCTACTGCTTTTTGCGTCTTCTTCACTGTTGTTTTTCTCTCATTCACAAACAATTTTCAAGTACTTTTTTTGCGATTAATCATGACGTCATTTTTGCGTTTGATGGATGGGGCGCTAGAGCTAAAAATAAAGATAAATGGTGACATTGTTTTTCACTAAGGTCATTTTGGTTGAAATTCATACAATTTTAGGCTTTTTTTTTTCTTATTGATTATTGAGGAGGGAAATTGTTGAGTAAAATGTAGCCTCCTTAGCTCAGTTGGTAGAGCGTGAGACTTTTAATCTTAAGGTCAGGGGTTCGAGTCCCCTAGGTGGCTTGAAACTTTTATCAATTTGTGTTTTGTCTTTTCTACAACTGTTTTATTGATTATTGAGGACTGAAATTTTTCCGTTGACCACGGCCTCCTTAGCTCAGTTGGTAGAGCGTGAGACTTTTAATCTTAAGGTCAGGGGTTCGAGTCCCCTAGGTGGCTTAACTTTTTTATCAATTTGTGTTTTGTCTTTTCTACAACTGTTTTATTGATTATTGAGGACTGAAATTTTTCCGTTGACCACGGCCTCCTTAGCTCAGTTGGTATAGCGTGAGACTTTTAATCTTATGGTCAGGGGTTCAAGTCCCCTAGGTGGCTTAAAGTTTTTTATCAATTTGTGTTTTGTCTTTTCCACAACTCTGTTTTATTGATTAATGAGGACTGAAATTTGTCCGTAAACCATGGCCTCCTTAGCTCAGTTGGTAGAGCGTGAGACTTTTAATCTTAAGGTCAGGGGTTCAAGTCCCCTAGGTGGCTTAAAATTTTTTATCAATTTGTGTTTTGTCTTTTCCACAACTTTGTTTTATTGATTAATGAGGACTGAAATTTTCCCGTTGACCATGGCCTCCTTAGCTCAGTTGGTAGAGCGTGAGACTTTTAATCTTAAGGTCAGGGGTTCGAGTCCCCTAGGTGGCTTAACTTTTTTATCAATTTGTGTTTTGTCTTTTCTACAACTGTTTTATTGATTATTGAGGACTGAAATTTTCCCGTTGACCATGGCCTCCTTAGCTCAGTTGGTAGAGCGTGAGACTTTTAATCTTAAGGTCAGGGGTTCGAGTCCCCTAGGTGGCTTAACTTTTTTATCTATGTATGTCTTTATTCTTCTTCAAACTCCTGTATTCAGTTAGCGCTGTAAAAAGTATGAAACCCATTAAGCACAAGTTCAAGTATAAGGGGATTCTTGACTTTTTATTTTCATTTCTTTTTTCTTTTTTATTTTCAATTCAATTCCATCAATTTTATAACTTTTTTTTTTTTTGAAACGAAAAGAAGGAGGAGGGGGGGGGGGTGTGGAAGGAAAAGGAACGGGGGGGGGAGGGTTCGGGTGAAGAGAAGAGGAAGTTTCTTGGGTCTGACGATTCTACAATCAACGTCATCACAAGAAAACTGCATTCCAAAAAAAAAAATTATAAAAAGATTTGTGGTCTTCTCTTTCACTTCGTCTCGTTCAACCAAAAAAATTTGGTGTCGACGACGACAAAAAAAAAAAAAACACAGAAAGAGAAACAATTCCTCCCCTTCCCCTTTCTGCTCTTTTTTTTTTTTTTTTTGGTGCTGTGCTGCTCACGCAGAGCCGACGAAAACAAATTTGTGACTCATGAGTGAATCGATAGGTGGGAGGAGGAGGAGGAGGAGGGGGCGACGAAGACAGAAAACGTGACCTGGTTGATAACAGCCACGGAGCAAAACAAAACGCCAAAAAAAAAAAAAAAATTGTTTCTCACAAATAATTTGTGTCTATCATTTACCGTAATCCTGCCAGCCGCTCTCTTTTTTTTTTTCGGCTGTTTCTCTATGTCTCCAACTCTTTTCCTATTTCGATGACTCCGCCCATTTTTCGAACAACAGACAGATTCTCTGATTAAAACATTTTGTTTTTTTTCTTCAGTCACAGTGAGAGAGAGAGAGAGAGAGAGAGAGAGAACGGCGCGCGCTGCGAACAAAAAAAAACTGAAAAAATAAACGTCAAAGTGAGAAGAAGGAAAAGCTGCGGTTGTTTGGTAACTCTTCGGCTAACTTTAAGGCGAGACACACTGAAACAACGAAGAGAATCTAGAGAAAAAAATCTAGAATAGAGAGAGAGAGAGAGAGAGACACACAGAGAGACACAGAGAAAGGAATCATGTCTATACATTTTTTCTCTCTCCACTCTCCTCTTCATTTCTGTTGAGAATAGAAAAAATACTTGAATAAAACGAGACTGAGGCCACGCCCACAATTTTTTCGCTCTCATGCCTTCTCCTCCTCCTCCAGCTTCTGCTCCTCCTCCTCCTTCTTATATGCATCTCCACCCTTCAGTTCTCGTCCTCCTCGGTCGCCATTTTGGTTGTGGTGAGGCGCGAAAATAAAAAAAAAAGAAGAAGACGACGACGAAGAAATAAAAAGCGGAGGGAGGAAAATCTTCGTCGGTGCTCCTCTTTTATTTTTTCTCTCTTTCTCGGTTTTTTTCTCTAATTCTCTCGCTCTCGTTTCTCTAGTTTTTGTTGTTGTTTTGACAGAATTTCTAACGATTTCATTTCTTTGGTCAGAAGAAAAAAGAAATAAAAAAATTTTTTTTTTTTTTTAAATTTTTTTTTTTAGTAATTTTTTTCCAGAATTCTTAGGATCTGTAAATGCATCAAGCGCCGCAACAACGGAGCATGTCCACATACCCGGCGCTTCTCGAGCCGGTGTGTCGACGACGTCTTCCGCTGGCGCCCGATCAAGATATGAGGCGATCGTCGTCGCCGCGAATTTTGCCGACACCGCCGCCGCTGTCGCCCGAATATCGTTGCACCAGCGCGTCGACGACGATGATGTTGGCGCCGGTGACGTCGTCGTCGTTCGTTCAAGCGACGCCACCACTGCTGAACAAAGCCACATCGTCGTCGTCGTCGTCGGCGACGCCGCCGATGACGGCGAATCTTGATCGACGACCGTCGGGACGGCTACTACCGCGACCACCGCCAACATCAGAACTGATGGCACACATGGCGACGTCGTCGACGACAACAACACCGGTAAGTCTGACGCCAGACCCGACGCCCGATGAAGAAGACGAATATCAAGAAGAGGAGGAAGAAGACGTCGACGATGAATACATCGAAGAACAAGAACAAGAAGAAGAAGAAGAAGAGGAAGAAGCAGAAGACGAGGAAATTTTTCCGCTCAACAAATTCGCCGACAAAACCCGATCGGCTGATCCGATTCTGGCCGTCGAGAAACAATTCCAACTTCCACCACTGAATCAGATGATGGCGCCACCGGTGGCCGTTCAACATCAGCGTCGGATGTCAAAGTTCTCCGTTCATTCGCCATCCATTGAGCAGGTTTTTTTCGTTGTTTTTTTTTTTTTGCTCTGAGCAATCTCAATTTTAGAAGGAAAAACAAATGAGGCCTAGGACCGGGGCAGGGGGGGGGGTCGGTTTTTCTTCTGGAACTCAAAATTTCTAATAGATCTGTTGACAACCTCCATCTTCTTCTGATTTCTTTTCCCCCTCTCCCTCTCTCCCTCTCTCTCTGTTCTTTCTTTTTCACCTCCTCTCATCTTTCACTGTCTCGTTTTTAAACGGCGATGTCAGCTTCTCGTTTTTTTTTCTTATTGATGAATAGCTAATTATTATTCAACACATAAGCATATTTCACAGAAAGTATCAAAAAAAAAATGATGATGATGATTCGTATTATTATTATTCTGATAATTCTCATTAGAAGATATTAACCAAAAAACATCAGGGAGAGAGAGAGAGAGAGAGAGAGAGAGAGAGAAAGGAAAAGCTGAAAATGAAAAAGGGCATTTCTTGTGTGAGATCCGAAAAAAAGGGAACGGAAGGGGGGGATATTTTTCTCTCCGTCTCTTTTCTCTCTCTCTCTCTCTCTCTCTAATTGGTGTGTATTCATTAAAAATTCTGAATTTTTCTTGTTGAAGACGTCACCCCTTCCCCCCCCCCCCCGTTCTCCACGGGTTTTTTTCTTCACCTTTTTTTGTGTCGAAATTTCAACGAAAAAAAAAAAAGTGTTTCTGACACGATGGACGAACGGATTAGTCGTCATCATCTTGTCCTGCTTCTGCTGCTGCTGCCGCCGCAGGAGAATGACCAGCTCCCCGCTTAAAAGGGGGGGGGGGGGGGGGAGGGGGGAGGAGGAGGATTATTTGGTGAAATAAAAATCTCTCGGCATCATCAATAATCGAGCTTCATCTTCTTCTTTTTCCATTTTTTTTTGTTCTTCTTGTCGAATGTTTTCTGCCCCCCCCCCCCGCCTGGTGTCTCCCCCCCCCCCCCCCCCGCTTCTCTATATTTTTCTATGGGTGTGTGTGTGCGAGAAAAAATATTTTTCCCCCCTTTCTCTCTCTCTCTCTCTCTCTCTCTCTCTCCTTCTTACTTTTTATAAAAATAATTGGCATTTTCCTCTCTCCCCCTTTCTTCTATTGCTAGAAGGGAAGAGAGAGAGAGAGAGAGAGAGAGGCGGAAAAGAAAATGAATCTAATTTTGGCGCGATTTATTTGGGCGACGACGAGAGCAGAAAAGAAAAATAGAAACCAATGCCCCCCCCCCCCCCCCCCCCCCCCCCCCCGTCTCCCCCGGGGGGGAAGAGGGGGGAATTTTTGATGATTATTTGAATTATTTCCAAGCTTCTCCACCTTCTCGCGCCTTCCGCGCCTCCTTTGCCACACACACACATCGGCGAGCAAATAAATGAGATGACGTGTGAAATAAAAAAGAGCAAAAAAGGGGCGGGGGAAGCAGAAGGGGGGGAGGGGGGGGGGGAGGTTGTTTGAAAATCTTTCCATTTGACTCGAGTGAAAAAGTGTTGTTGCAACATGAAGGAAGGGGAAACGCACGGCGGAGACCTTCTCCCCCCTCCTTTCCTTTTTTTTGTGCTCCTCCTCAAATTTCAGAGAGAAAGAGAGAGAGAGAGAGAGAGTCAAATTTGAGCTTTTCCTTTTTTTTTTCACGACGACAATGACAACGAATCCTTCCCGCATCTTCCATTTTCATTATTGCTTTTTTTGAGCTTCGGGGGGAAGGGGAGGGGGGGGGGAGCAAAAATGTGTTTTTTTTTTTCAAAGATTTAATTTCATTTCACATTAGATGAAGCTCTTTATTTTACGAGAAGGAGGACGAGGACGAGGAGGAGGAGGAGGAGGAGGAGGAGGATGAGGGGGGAAGGATGATGTAAATACACAAAACTTGTTGCATATAAATTGTGCATGTGAGAGCAGAGCAGAGGGCGACGACGACGGCAGCTCTCTCTCTCTCTCTCTCTCTGCATGCACAAACCAAAATGAAGAAAAATTGCAATTTTGCCTTCTTTTTTTTCGCCTCAAGCCAAATTAATTCTTATTGCTGGGGCGGGGTTTGATTGTAGTATGTGTGGAGGAGAAACCAAACAACGAGACTCCGCCGCGCTCACCCTCGGTTTCTCTGCGTCTCTTTGTCTCTCGCCCGCTTGAATTCGGATTATTCCGAATTGATAAGAGAGAGAGAGAGAGAGAGAGAGAGAGTTTCCTTTGAATACCCACTGGGAAAATTTGGGATAGAAGGGAAAAGCCTGGAAGATAAAGCTGAGGAAATCTAATAATCGGGCCTCCCCCGCCCCGCCACGTGTTCGTTAACGAGCCAAAATCAGCGACGAGCAGAAATTTAGTTGAAAAATTGAATTGTTTTTTGTTCGTTTTACAGATCACAAGCAAATCGAATTCGGATTCTGAAGATCCGATTGTTCATGGATTGGATCCATCATTGTATGCGCCGAACGCGGCGATCATCATCGAAAACAACAACGCGCCAATCATTCATAAAACTGTAAGGAGAAGCCCCCCCCCCCCCGCCCCGCTCCCTCCTGACAGAAGAAAAGAAGCCAAGATTATTTCCAGTCGTGCGCTTCAACATCAAGTCCAGATCCGCAACGTCCGACAGGTCTCGGCTTGTTGCACTGCAGCCTTCAGCATTTTCCAGTACGAAAACGGCTGAGAGTCAGCATTCTGAAAATTGAAGGTTTGACTTTGTCTTTTTTTTCGGAAGGGGAGAGGGCGAATCGACAGCGGCGACGAAAGAAAGGAGAAAAATCTTCTGAAATCAATTTTCATGTCACTTTCCATCCTCTCTCTCTCTCTCTCTCTCTCTCTCTCTCTCTCTCTTCTTCGACTCCCCCCTCGTTTTCGAATATTTTATTCTGAATACAAATTGACGTGAAGAGAGAGAGAGAGAGAGAGAGAGAGAATCTCGATGAAGCGAGAACTACACAAGGAGAAGCAGAAGCGGTTTGAAAGGAGGAGATAATGTGATTGAGAAGGGTCCTTTTCGAATTGTTTCGTGTCTTTTCTCCCCCCCCTTCCCCCCTCTTTCCATTTTTTATTTTTGTCACGAAAATTTCGAGCAACATCATCACACCTGAGCTGAGCTGAAAGCAAATTTTCCAGACATTTTCAGACATGTTAGAGAGAGAGAGAGAGAGAGAGAGAGAGAGAGAGAGAGAGAGAGAGAGAGAAAGCAAACGCGCACACAACACAGAAGATATCGAATCAAAATTCCACAGGGGATTTTTGTGTCTTCTCGGACACCACAGAGAAACATTTTGTCGGCTTCTCGTAAACCAACTGAAATTGGCCGCGAGAGAAAGAGAGAGAGAGAGAAAGAGAGAGAGAGAGAGAGAGAGAGAGAGAGAGAGAGAGATAAGAAAAAAACCATTGGTGATGTTTTTTTTTTCCTTGCCATCCATTCCAGAAATGGTGATGGGTGGTGGTGGTGGCGAGGCGACGTCAGCTTCAGTCGGCTTCTGCTGCTCTCTTTGGTGTGAATGATTGAAGGTTTCTTTCCTCGTTGCACAGACCCCCCCCCCTTTTTTTTTTGGGGGGGGGGGGGGGGGTTGTTGGCGCCGTGGAGCGAAGAAGAAGAAGAGCAAATTGATGATGGATGAAAATTGGGGGGGGGGGGGGGGAATGATAGATTTCGGAAGAGGGAACAAATGTTGACATCCCGATTATTGATTTATTGATTGATTGATTGCAGTACTTTGCAGTACGTCGCAATTGGAAAGGGGACCATGAAGTTCTCGCCGCCTTTTGGCAGTACGTTTTTTGACAATTATTCAATTAGTTAAAGGGTTGAATGAAGTACTTGCAGTACCTTGTAGTACTCAATTCAAATCGCTTAATAAACTAGGAAGTTTGGCCGCAGTACTTTTCAGCACTTTTTTAGGAATATTCAATTAATTAAAGGGTTAGAATTTAGTGCTTTGCAGTATTTGTTTACGCTAATTCCACCCCTCGTAATAATGGCTTATTTAGTACTTGCAGTACTTAATTTCGCAGTACTTGCAGTACTTAATTTCGCTGCTTCTTCCGGTTTTTTCGAAAAGAAAATTTTTTCTTCCAATGTTTGCAGTACTTTTACTCAGCCTAATTGAATTTAAACATGCCCTCCAACCAACAAAAACCCATCCTTGATTGCATTTTACAATTCGACATGAGTGAGGAGCTCACAAACGTTGGCCGTATTGCCGAGTTGCAAACGCGCTCTAGTGAAACTTTCAAAAATAATTCACCGAAAGCAAATTTTCAAGTTTTTTCAAAAAAAAAAAGAAAGACAAAACGCCTTTTTTTTCATGATGTCATTTAATACTCAGCCAACACTTTTTCGAAAAACACCTTGAAGTATGTACGCAACCAAAATTATTTTTAACTTTTTTCTTTGTTTTTTTTTTGCAAAAAAATGTTTTGGTTTCCTTTCTTTTCTTTTTTGTGTCACACCCGCCTATTTATGACAACATTCATTCGTTTGATACTCAGGCAACAGCTTTTGAATGAAAAACATTGACGTAGTACGCAGCCAAATCGTTTTCTCGTTTTTTTTCTAAAAGTAGTTTGTAGTCTTGTCTTTGAACAAAAAAGTGAAAATTTTCTTTAAAATAAATTTGATAAAACTAGAATTCCTGACGATTGATTTCAGTAGTTTGTAGTTTGTAGTTTGTAGTTTGTAGTCTTGTCTTTGAACAAAAAAGTGAAAATTTTCTTGAAAGAAATCTGATAAAACTCGACCTTCTGACGCCTGCTTTCAGTAGTTTGTAGTTTGTAGTTTGTAGTCTTGTCTTTGAACAAAAAAGTGAAAATTTTCTTTAAAAGAAATTTGATAAAACTCAAATTTCTGACGTCACAGTAGTTTGTAGTTTGTAGTTTGTAGTCTTGTCTTTGAACAAAAAAATGAAAATTTTCTTAAAAGAAATTTGATAAAACTCAAATTTCTGACGTCACAGTAGTTTGTAGTTTGTAGTTTGTAGTCGATCAAAAAAAAAAGACAGAAAAGAGGGAAAAGAAAAACGAAATGAGTTGTGAGTTGTCTCTATCAGAGATCCGATTGCATAAGATATGATGTGCCATGGGACCACTACTGACAACTCTGAAAACATCTCTCCCTCCCCCTCCCCCGCCTCCCCTCCCCATATATTAAGTAGTACGAGAGCTCGTTTTTTGTTCAAGCGAGCCCCAGACAGACACACAGCTCGAAGCGGATGAAAGAAATGAAAAATTGGTGGTGGAGTCGTAAAAAAAAAAGTGGAGGAGGAGAGCCCAACCAGAAGTAGGAGGGGGGGGCGCCGAGAGCTCAGAAGAAAGAAGAATGTGGAAGAGGAAAGAAAGAAAGAGGCGAGCATCCGGTTTGAATGACATTTTCCGGAAATGTAGGATTAATAAGATGTTGTTAAAAGGGGGGGGGGAAGGAAAAGCTAAAGCCATCTCGCCCCCCGTGTTATTGGGGGGATGCTAAATAACGAGACGGGGATGATGGGGGGACACACCGAGAAATGAGAAGAAGCTGAAAAAAAGACGAATTTTTTTCTTTCCAGCATTGGCTGGCGAGCTGAAACCCGAAATGGAGATTCATGCGATTTGTAAGGTGAGCATACCCGGATTGAAGGGTGGAAAAGAGCAAGTGTCGGAGATGAAGCGCGGACGAGATCCGGTTTATAATCAGGTTGGTGTTTTTCCCTTTTTTTTCCCCGATCAATTATTGATTGATTGATTTTTTTTGTTGGTTGGATGATCTTTGATCAGGTTTTAGAATCTGAAAAAAAAACGGAAATAGAACTTTTATCTCGAATTCAATCGGAAAGAAAAAACATTTTTTTTTTTTTGGTTTTTTTTTGAAAGCGGAAGTTGGGCGGGAAAATTTTTGTTATTATGTGCTCAATGAGCTCATTCAATGATTCATAAAAAATTCTCTTCCGATTCAATTTGTTGCAAAAAATTCTTCTTTTTTTTTTGAATGAAAAAAATCCAAAAAATGTCTTCTTTTTTTCTTGGGAAACGATGAAGCTCAAAAATCAGCACTAGAAGAATATAAATGTGTTTCCTACTGGTGATCATAGAGGGAAATAGTGGCTCAGTGGTAATGTGCGCTTTTAGGGAACTTTTGTGTCTCCTTTCCTGGCGGTTCGATTCCTCTTCGGGATTCATTTTTTTTTTGAATAATAATTATTGATTGAATTACTGTAGCATTAAAAGCTGAAAAGGAAAAAACAGTGAAGCGACAAAAAAATGTTGGGTTTTTTTTCCAGGAATTTTTTTTCGACAACGTCACTCACGAAGAGCTCGACACGAAGACCGTCGTTGTGTCGGCGTGTCATCAAGGCGCCGGCAAAATTGTCAAAGACATTGTGATTGGCGAGGCGACGGTGCCGTTGCGCGACATTCGCGAAATGAACACCAAAAAGGAGATCAAAATTGTCGAGGAGATTCGAGCGTTGGTGCCGAAGAAGTTGGGCAAAATCTATACGTCGTCGGTGATTGAGAAGGACGCGAAACGGTTGACGATCAATTTGAAGAAGGTCGACGATTTGCCGAGGTGTGGGCTCACTGGAGCACCAGGTAGGCGGCTCGCTTAGTTTTTCCCCTCCCCCTCTTTTTTCTCTGGAGCAAAACCCGATTGTTTGTGGGTTCATGGAGCCATTCTCACCCCCTCTCCTATTACTCCTCCTCCCCCGCCACCCACGCATTAAGAAGTTTCTTAAAAAGAGCCGAAATGCTTTGTATCAATAAAAAATGAGGGAAAAATGTCGGATATCTTCATCTTCTTCTTCTTCTTCCTCGTTTTTTCTTCCCCCCCCCCCCCCTTCCCCCAAATACAAATAAGAAAAGGAGAGACCAGAAGAAGAGGGCGAAAACCGCGAAACGTCGGTGGCAATGTGTGCGCGTTTGATGTTTGCTCAAATTCAAGTTGTTTATGAGCAAATAAAACAGACGGAGAAACGGGGCACGGGGAGCGGGGGGAGATTTTAATTAGGGGAAGCAGGGGAAAGAAGAAGAAAAATTTTTGAGTTCCTCCTCTCTCGTTTTTTATTAGAAAAAAGGAAGAAAAATAAAGAGGAACTTCGTTTATTAAAAAATGTTTTTTCTTTTTTTTTGGCTCCAAACATTTCCTTTCTCCTTTTTTTCCGGTTGAAATTGGGGAATAAAACGGGCCCGCGAAATGTCAGGAGGTGAAAGAAAGGTTTCGGAAGGAGAGCGACAGAGAAACCGTGAAATGTTGGGAGAACATTTTTTGAAAGAGAGACTGAGATCCCGGGAAATGTCGGGTACAAATCAGAAAAACGTTGCACATTTTTGCACTAAATTTTTATTAAACGACGTAGACAGGAATTTCTGGGTTTTGACGAATTCTTAGAAGCGGAAATTTAAAATTCATGGAATTTTTCAGAAGAAAAAAAAAATAAAGTAATCTCACTGAAAGGCGAAACCCGTTAAATGTCCAACATAGACATTTGTCTATCAAAATTGTTTCGGCGTTTAAAAAAAGAGAAGAAGAAGACAGGCTGCGAAACCCATAATATGTCGGGCGTAAACGTATAGACCAGTTTATACAGTGAAGCGGAACCTTTAAAGTGTCGGGCGTTGCGAAAAGTGAACCGGATTTTTGAACAAAACAAAAAAAATTTGATTTGCAGATGTTTGCGTCAAAATCACTCTAACCCAAGGCGATCGAACACAAACCAAATCGTCACGAATTCTAAAAAGTAACAAATCTTCCCCCCTCCGACTGATTCCGACTGAGCACGGAATTTCCAGACACGACGACGGCCGTTTATAATGAAGCCGTGATGTTTCTGTTCGGCACGACGAAAAACGAGCTGGCGAAGACGTCGATAGTGATATCGGTGCACGATATGCAACGCACCTGCACCGGTGACGACATCATCGGATGCGCCTATCTGGGTGTCGGCGCCATCGACAAATCGGAAATTGAGCAGTGGAAAAACACGACGGAGCATCTCGGCAAAGAATATAAGGTTTCTCTCATTGGTTCCCCCCCCATCCGCCACAAAATTCTCCTTTCGCCTTTCAGGGAAACCATAGCCTAAAAGCTCCGATTCCGGCTCCACCTGTTCACGTAGCCGAAGCCACCAACGATGAAGGCGTCGAAGGCGACGATGACTGACGCCGATTTTCGATATTTGAAAAAATAAATTCTCCAAAACAATTTTTACGGTCGAAAAAAAAAGAATTTTTTTCTTTTTTTTGTTTTTTTGTGCCAATTTTTGAACCCCCCCCCCCCCCCCCCCCCCGTCCCCCGGTTTTCAACTCACTCAACATTTTTACCTGATCTCTCTGTGGCTTTCAAAAAAAAAAAAAAACCAATATTTTATTTGTATCTTCTTCCCATATCGCGAAAAAAAAAACAAAAGGAATTTTATTGATTTTTTTCTTTAATTTAAATAAATAAATTTTTTATTTTTTGTCTCCGCCCCCCCCAATTTGATACAAAAATAAAATGTTCGATTGTGTGTGAGACGTCGGAAATTAGATGAAGAAGGATTCAATTATCATGTAAGACCTTCCCGTTTTCAATCTTGGCTTCGTTGCCCTTCCCCGCCCATGTTTTTTCTTCTTCTTCTTCTTCCTCTTCCTCTTCTGGGCCTTGCCTTTTCAATTATAATTTGGGGATTTGGAAGAAAAGACTTTTTTGACCTTGAAAACTTTGAAATACAACATTCAAATATCAGTTTCATCCAATTCCCATTTGGAGAATTACAACGCGCTTATTCAAATAGTTCTGGTTTGTCGTCGTCACGAGACCATTTTCAAGATTTTAAGGTATGATCCTTTAAAAAGTGATGAAGAGTTTTTGAAAAGTTTCCTTCGATTTCAAGAATCGCAAACTTTTTGTTCGAACAGTTTTGCTTTTGTCATCGCCACGAGACCATTTTTAAGATTTTAAGGTATGATCCTTTAAAGAGTGGCGAAAAATTTTCGAAAAGTTTCCTTCGATTTCAAGAATCGCAAACTTTTTGTTCAAACAGTTTTGCTTGGCCGTCGTCTCGAGACCATTTTCTAGATTTCAATGCATGATCCTTTAAAGAGTGATGAAAACTTTTCAAAACTTTATTTCCTCAAAAAGGTTTCTGATATTTCAATTTTTCATGGTAGGAAAAACATAAAACGCTACATTTTTTTTAAAGGAGCATGAATCATAATCTTGAAAATGGTCTCACTGCACACCAATATAAAAAATCACGAGAGAAAAGTGCGTTTTCAAATTAAAATAGAAATGGTCTCAAGACGAAAATTACAGTAAGGTCGACTTGGTTAAAGGGAGCCGGTTAATTATTGGGTAAAAATTTTCTGAAAGAAGTGCATTTTGCTATTACGTATATTTGCTCTTTTGTCCCCATTTTTGTTCTCCTCCCACTCGAAGCTTCTTCCTAATTTGTTTATTCTTCTCATTGAAATTAATCCATGATGTTTTTGTTGTTATTCTCATGATGATTTTATCCGCCCCCTCCCCCTTCTCCTCCTCAGTTTTACCATTTTTCTTTCATCTTTCTCTCCGTCTCTCTCTCTCTCTCTCTCTCTCTCGCTCCTTGTCTCTCTTTTCTCTCCGTCTCTCACTGGTTTTAAATCATTCTTCAAAACTGGCTAGAAGAGGGGGGGGGGGTCAACCCTTGACCCATCAGAAGATCGAACCAAAAGAAAAAAAAAGAAGGGGAAAAGAGATCCCCACCCATATGCTACATTTATTGTGGCTCTTCGGATTACGGTAGACGACGACGACGAGGGGCCATGTAAAGACCACCCAGAAATAAAAATAAACAGGTCTCAAGTGTGCGAAAGAGAGGATATCAATTACAATTAGTTGCATGGTGAGAGCAAGCTTCATTTTGGTGTGAAGAATTTGAGCAACAATTTTTTTGTTTTTTTTTTTACAATTTTTGAAAAAAAAAATTTTGTTTTCAAATTTTGTTTGATTTTAACGAAAAAATGAAAACTTTTTAAACTTTTTTGTGTTAAATTTTCGAAAAAAAAATTTTTGTTTTTTCAATTTTCGAAACTTTTTATTTAAACTTTCAAAGGTGCATTCCGCTTTTTGAACGAAATGGTCCTACAACGAAAGCCGTTTTTTGCTAGTTGCTCATGTCCCTTTGAAACGTACGATTTCTAAAACTTTCTCGTTACAAAAAACTTGACGTTTTTAGTTTTTTGAATTTTCCTTTAACTTTAAAGGCGCATTCTTATCTTTGAACTAACAGGTCTCACAACGAAAACCGTTTTTTGCTAGTTGCTCATGTTCCTTTAAAACGTACGAATTCTAAAACTTTCTCGTTACAAAAAACTTGACGTTTTTAGTTTTTGAAACTTTTTTTTTGTGGAAAAAAAAGGAAAAAAATGTTGAGAGAAAAGAAAATTGAAGGTTTTTTTCACATTTCAGCACAATTTTTATGCGTTTATGGGGGGTTTTTGAGGGTGGTGAGAGAGAGAGAAACAGAGAGAGAGAGAGAGAGAGGGAGAGGGAGAGAGGGAGAGGGAAAGAGAGAGAGAGAGAGAGAGGGAGAGAAAAAAGAACTAATTGCTATATATACATATATTCGGAGTGTATTTTAAAGAAAAAAAAAGTTTAAAAAAAAATTGTTTTTTTCCTGGTTGCTTCCTCAACACCCAAATCAATGATGACAATAATGGAAAAGCTGAAATTGATTACGCCATGGTTTCTGTTGACGGCGTCATTGGTGGCATTATGGTGGCAAAATGATGAGATTAATGGTCTCAAGGTTTGAATAGAGAGAGAGAGAGAGAGAGAGAGAGAGAGAGAGAGAGAGAGAGAGAGAGAGAAAAAGAAAACATGTAAAAGCTGAAAAAAAAATTTTCAGATCAGACAAAAACGACAATTGTCATCGACGTTGAGAATCGATGAAGAGGCGACGATTTTGTTGCCAATTTTCGCGCAAATTTCGGTTCGTCAAAAACTTTTTTTTGTTGGCTGCGTATCAACTCTTTGATGCATTGTGATACGCAGTTTGAAACAGAAGCAAATTCAGAGCTTTTGTGACATTTCGGGAGGACAAATTTGTGCTTTTTCAAAAAAGCTTCAATAGAGCGCGTTTGCAGAGCGCCTCATTCAAACTTTAAAAAATCTGATTGATTTGGGCTGGCGCCGCGTTTAAAATTTTTATTTTAACAGAGAGAGTTTGATTTTTCAGTAGAGCACATTTGCATTCAATTTATTTATTCTTGCCTCCCCCCCCCCCTTCCTTTTTTTTTGTTGGTAGTTCATTAGAGCGCAGTTGCTGAACAAAAACCAAAAAATGTTTGCAGAAAAAGCACATTCGAAAAGTTTGCCTGGAAAACTTTCATTCGTTGAAATACAACACAAAACGCGGAGACGTCGAATACGGCGCAAGAGGCGGAGCGGAAGAGAAAAAGAGAAAATCGTCGACGGTCAAAGAATTGAGAAGACGTTGAGTAAAAAAAAAAACCAGAAAAAATTTTGATGTTTACGTGCCAATTTTCAGAATGTCAAGCTGACGTCGATTTCAGTCAACCGGTTCTGGTGGCGACGCGAAAAAATCAAGAAGGTTTTTAGAGAGACAGAGAGAAACAGAGAAACAGATGGAGAGAAAGACAAAGAGAGAGAGAGAAAGAGAGAATTAGAGAATTAGAGAAATAGATGGAGAGAAAGACAAAGAGAGAGAGAGAGAGAGAGAATTAGAGAAACAGATGGAGAGAAAGACAAAGAGAGAGAGAGAGAGAGAGAATTAGAGAAATAGATGGAGAGAAAGACAAAGAGAGAGAGAGAGAGAATTAGAGAATTAGAGAAAAATCAAAAATCGATAATTTCGATTTTTGTTGTTGTTGAGGATGCGCATTCTTGGATGGAATCCATTGGCATGTTTGCGAAATGTCACACGGCTACACAATTCTCTCATTCAAAGGAAATCGTCAATTGAACACGTCGACAACACGGGCGGTACAATTTCTACCGTACCCGTTTGACGGCACCGACAATACAGTAATCAACAAGACAATGTGGTACAGCGAGAATCATCGAATTGTTGGCTACAATTTCAAAGATGAATCGAGCCAAATCATCAATTTTCAAACGTCGATGGTAGTAAAATCAATCGATAAATCGATGAATGTCAATGACGAACAAACATTTTCAGCAACCTTTATATTTCAACTCAACATCTCGTTTAGATATTCAAGCTGAAGAGCACGGCATCTGGATTCTGTATCGTCGTCAAGATGAGAAAATTCTGACAGTCAGTCGGATGAATCCAAAAACTTTGATGGTAAATTTTGAAAAACAATTAATTGAATGCGCCTTTAAAAGTTGATTATGAAATCGATTTGCGCCTTTAAATTTTTTGTAAACAATCTGCACTTTTAAAAAACATTTCATGAAATCAACTAGCGCCTTTAAATTTTTCGAAAACAGTTTGAAAAAATATTGAATGCGCCTTTAAAAGTTATTTTATGAAATCGACTTGCGTCCTTAATTTTTTTTTAAAACAACCTGCGCCTTTAAAAGCTATTTTTTAGACTTAACTTGCGCCTTTAATTTTTTGAAAACAATTTTTCCAATAAATTGAATGCGCCTTTAAAAGTTAATTTTTTGAAACTTAACTGCGCCTTTAAACTTTCTGAAAAAAAAACCAATTTTAAAGATTGTTTCAAATTGGACACTACCATCGATTGATCCTCAATCAATGTGTAATTCGTTCATCCGATGCGCTGTGATGTTTTCAGTTGGTTGTGATGGAATAGTTCAACCGGTCTATGATTTCTACAATCATTCGTATGTCAAAGGAAGACAAACGCAGTGGAAAGGAATCGAATTACCAATTGGAAATGTCCAATATGATCCAAATAGTAAATCAATATCGATTTTTGCAAATCAATCAATATTTAAAGTATCGATCGATCAAAAAATTCAAATTTAATGTTTTTTTCTTCATTTTTTTTTGTTTTTCTTTTTTTTAATTAAAAAATTGTTTAAAAATAATAATTAAATTTGTATTTGGCTCAACCTTCTGGTGCCACAAAAATCATCGCTTGAAAGCCCCTGAAGATTCGGAAGGTTTTCATCAGAAGACGTCGTCGTCAATGAACAATCAATAATTGGTGTTTCCCGGTTTTTTCGTTGAGATCGAAACTGTTTGAAAACGAGAAGGACGAGCAGCAAAACGGCGAACGTTATTGACAGAAATTGCAAGAATCTCATCAGATGCGGAATGAAGACGAATCCGAGCCAAAGTTGATTGTAGATGAACTGCTTGAATTCGGGAACCGATTCTTGCCAAAATAATGGAATTACGACGTTTGGCAAGTTTTGACTTGAGCTGAAATTGAAATTATTTACAATTTTTTTCTTCTTTCGACGATGGAGAGGAACAAATTTGATGCGCCTTTAAAACGCTTTTTACTTTCAAACGTTAATTTTTTTTAAACAGTCTGCGCCTTTAAAAAGTATTCTTGAGAAATCATTTGCACATTCAAATTTTTTTAAGGGTGCGCCTTTGAACTTTTTGAAAAAAAAACAGTCTGCGCCTTTAAAAAGTGTTTTTGGGAAGCAATACAGTCTGCGCCTTTAAAAAGTATTCTTGAGAAATCATTTGTACATTCAAATTTTTTAAGGGTGCGCCTTTGAACTTTTTGAAAAAAAAACAGTCTGCGCCTTTAAAAAGTGTTTTTGGGAAGCAATACTGTCTGCGCCTTTAAAAAGTATTCTTGAGAAATCATTTGCACATTCAAATTTTTTTTTGAAAAAAAAAATAATGTGCGCCTTTAACTTTACTTAGAAAATTGGAGTATGCGCCTTTAATAATTATTTGTGTTAAAATTTAAAAAAAACAAATTTTCGATAGAAACGTTCAGCGTAAATTCAAATTGGTCTTGTTAGGAATGGAAACTGTAATGATATTTGATTTCTATTTAGTACAGCAATTGGAATCAAGTCTGATAAAGATCAGAAAACATCGGAAAAGAAAACTAACGGAACATTGTGTGATCTGATGATGGGCATGTTGATTTGTTGACGATTAATCACTCGAACAGTTGTTCCACTGAACTGAAATTTGAAAAAAAAAAACTTTTTTTTCCCATCTCCAAAGAGCTCATCGCTCACCGGCTCCGAATTATAAATCATCGGCTCGTGCAACGTCTCATTTGGCGCCATTCCAACTACCGTATCCCTAACTTCTTGCGGCGAATACAGAAAGTGTGGCGGCGAGAAGAAGACGGAAAACGGTGACGGTTGAAGACGTCCCGGATAGCAGACGAGCGGAAACATTCCGGGCGGCAACAAATAGGTGCCGTTGAAGAACGATCCGTGACAACACGCATGACAAAAATTGGCGGATTTTGAGCAATCGATCGATGCGGATTGATCGCATTTTCCGCGGCTGAAAAACCGAACGTTTGAGACGGAATTCCGGAGTGTTGTTGTTGGTGTCAAACGTACGGTGGACATTTCGGCCATTCAGGATAATAATTTCGCTTTTCGACATTTCGATAACGAAATCCAATGTTTTTATCGTTTGTCGTATCCCATTCATCATATCCGACATGATGTCTGCAAAAAATTTGAACTTCAGCACACTTTTTCTCGGGGAAAATTTGAGAAATGTAACAGCGGAGTGACGTAAACATCACTTTTTACAAGGTCACAATTAATGTCTCAACTCTGTTGCGTTTTATTATTTACGGAGTGTCGTAATTTTTGCTGCAAAAAACGCGAAACACTTTTTTCAAAAATTACAACATCTACCGTCACTGCGGAGTGTCGTAATTCTAACTTAATCGTTTGATATGTTTTTAAAAGTCGGGATTAAAAAGCGATTAAAATGAAAATCAAAATGTTTCATGATGACGCAACGCAACAACGGAGTGTCGTTGTAATTTTTTTTAATCCTTACGAAATTGTTGGAATCGATTGAATCGTTTCCATTTTATAAAACGTTTTCGTAAATGATCGACACATGAACGAAAAGAAAAAATCGGAAGTTGATGCTTCATCCAGATGCATTTGGTTACAACCTCCAGAATCTGGGAGAAAAGTCATTAAAAAACCGCCGTTTTTTTTTGTTGTGGTTACTGTAGATACCGTACCACTTCCTCTGATGCTTCGAGCAAATGATGTTGTCCACCAATCCGATGGTAGTTCAGTGATTCCCGCCCATTTTTCCACTTTTCCCAAGTTGTTTATATTTTTTTTGCCCGTCTGAATCCAATATTCTTCGTCTTTCGAATTATTGTACTGCAAAGAAATTTTCAAAACATTTTTTTTAAAAACTACCGTAACCCGCAATACGGTATTTATGTTGAATCTTACGGTTTGTAAATATCCAAATTCTTTCATCGAAGGAACCGGAATCGGAATAATCGATCGATTTCCCTTCGAAATTCCCGAAACTACCGTAATAATCTGCAAACAAAAACGCAGAAGAGATTACTGTAGAGAGTCACGATAGCCTACAGTACCCCGGAGTGAGCGGCTGACAAAAACGGATCGTTGTAGCCGTCAAAAAGCACCTCTCGAACTTTGTGATGTCTGAAAATTTCAGCGTAAGAGGCGGGGGTTCTGCAAAATAGGAAAACCAACACAAATGGATACTCTCCAAGAAGTGTTAGGCCGATCGCAATGATGGTGCGACCAATTTTCGTGATGTTAAATCTTGGATCAATCATTGATCCGACAGCTCCAAGTCCTGGAGAGTTCGGGAATAAAAGTGGATCGTTCCAATCACAGTCGGCACAATTTTTATCGTCGGTCAGAATATATTTTTTATAATTCTCATAATACATTTGAGATTCGTCATCATTAAATTCAATATATTTCTTTTGTTCGCTTTCTCTAAAAACTAAAGGGACATTTAAAGGAGCACGACGTGATAAATCAAAAACCTTACATAACTGTGTAGGGTCCGACTTCAATAAGACTCGGCGTCGCCGCCTCATATTTTATCTCGTCCGGATTCGTCACATTGAACATGTAGAATTTCATATAATTCGTCATTGGTGGATTCGCGTATTGAAAAACCGAAAAGCCGAGACTGTAATCCGAATTTTGGAAGAACATCAGATTCTGGAAGGGAGAAGCTCAAAATTTTTTCGGAGAAAATTTGCTCTTTGTTACCTGAATGACGATTGAGGTATAAAAAGAGCTGAAACCGGCCCATGTTGCGATGCCGAAAATCAGGAATAAAATCGAAATGATCAGCAGGAAAATGTCGCATTTATGGATTTGTATCCGCATTCTTCCAATTAAAAATTGCCCAAAAACTGAAAGCCACTATGGTTTTTGCACCTTTTTTCACTGATTGCATTGCCTATACCGCAACTTATCAGTTTTATATATTATCAATAACCCTAACTATGTTAATATGCATTCGAAAAACGATAAAATATGAAGAGTAGAAAAAATAAAGTTTTAGACCAGAAACTATTATTGAATGAAACCCACAAAGTTAATATGCGCCTTTAAAAAAGTACGGTATCACAATTTTTTATTTGAAAAATTAAACAAATAAGTTTCTTTTTTTTTTAAATTCATTATTTTTAAATTTAATTTTAGAAATGCTTTATTTTATTTGTTGATCAAAGTAATCAGCGTAATCAAAATCAATAAAATTTCAAAAAACCCTTGTAATTTCACGCAATAAAATGTGATTTTCCAGAATTCAATTCAGTGTTCCAGATGTTGTTGGGAATTCCGATAATTGGTGAATTTCTTACAAAATCACTACACGTGTGCCGACACTATCTTTATGATTTTAGTGATCGTTTGCATTTTGGATTGACAAGTACGTATTATTAATAAAATTTATATAAAATAATCAGTAAAAGTTTTTTTTTTTTAACGAATAACTGATAACGAACAATTTGTGTTTAACTAATTAGTTATAAATGAAATAATTTTCGATTCGAAAAAAGTCATTTTTTTAAATTTAAAATTGAATAAAAAGCAGAATATTTAATTAATTTTCCGTTTATTTTTAGCTTACATTCTCGCATTTTTTGTTCTACTCGTTGGCGCTCGACAACACTTTGGAAATCCTATTGATTGTATGCTACCAAAAGAAATTAACGGTAACTGAAAAAAAAGAAGTTTTTTTTGTTATTAAAAGTTGAAAAATGTATTCAGATATCGATTCGTGGAAGAATTTCATCAGCTCATACTGTCTTATTTACGGAACGTATCGTTTTACGGTCAATCAAACCAGCATTCATTTTCCGGGGCATTCGGAAAAAACGACTGTGGCTTATTATCAATGGGTTCCATTTTTTTTAGCTTTTCAAATATTCTGCTTCATCCTGCCTCATTGGATTTGGACGTGGATGCAAAAGCTTCTTTGTAGGTTTTGATTGAATAATGTTTTTGGAATATTGCCAATTGAAGATCTTGATATGTCGCTAATTGTTGAGCACACCAATGAGCTTCTCGGCGAAAAATCATTGAATGAGCATAAGAAAAAGCTGGAATGTCTCATTGGTTACGCTTATGAACATTTTAAATATCGAAGATTGCACAAAATTGGATATTTTTCTTTTATTTTCATTCATCCAGCTTTTGCATGTTCTCTCTACTTTTTCACAAAATTTCTATTCATTTTCAATGATATTTTACAATTAAATCTCGTCACTTCGTTTCTAGGCTTTGACTCGATCACCTGGGGACTGGAAGTAAAAATTTAAAAAAAAAACGGCCTAAAAGATTCTTTTGGTTTACAGATGATTCACACCTTAATTTTCAAGCGTTCTGAAGGATTATCAGCTTATGACCTTCATTTTTCTGAAGCAAGTGGCTCAACAGAATTAAGAGAAAAATATAACGAATTCAATCACTTCAAAGCGTTCCCAATTTTAGTTGCATGCGATTTTCATACAATTCCGTCAGTGAAGGGTCTCAACAATAATACAGCACAATGCGTGATTCCATTGAATATTATAAATGAAAAGATTTTTGTGATACTTTGGTTGTGGTTTATTCTGGTAACGATTTTTCTTGTTCAAAAAATCTTAAATTTTTTAAACCTTTTAGCTTCTTGCATTTGGAATATTTTCAATTTTTCAATGGTTTTTTAAATTTTATAGCAAGAATTCAAGAGAAAATGTGGTTTTTCAATTGCTCAATGTATTTTTTAATTTTTTTTTAAAATTTAATTTGAATTTGATCATTTTTCTAGAATTATGAAATCGATGATATCAACAAATACGGACGAACAAATAAAAATCGAATTGTTCCAGCTCATCGTCATGACTTTGTTCATAAAGTTTTCGCACCATTTAAAAATCAAAAATCTTTCCATTTTTTCAATTTCAGTTTTTGAGTTATGACGGTGTTCTTCTCGTTTATTTTATGATTGGAAAATGTGGAATTTTGAAGACGCAAGAAGTCATCAATGGATTATATGAAAAATTTAATGAGGATTTTGCAAAACCCGTTAGTTTTCCTTGAAACGTTTCAGCCATAAAAATAAATATTCAACGAAATTTCAGACAAAACCAGTTTTGTTAAACAAAGGCGAAAAAACTGATTATTCTGGTATAATTTTAAAAAAACGCCAAAAAAAAAGAAAGAAAGACAAGAATCTTTGAATATTTTCAGAAATGAATTTTGGCGCCGACGAAGAAGACGTGTTTCTACGTAAAAATGCCGAAGTCTGATAGGAAAAGCTGAAGTCGTTGGCGTTTTGCAACAACAAGTGTTAATATCTCACAATAATCACCAGAAAAATTACCGCATTTCATTTTTATTCATTTCGTTTTAATCACATGTACTATCTCACCGGTTTTATCGATTTCATCACAAGTTTTCTTCTTTTCTTTTTTTGTTATTTATCCCTAATTATCATGGTTTTCAACGCATTTCAAAATTGAATAACGGTGCTATTCAGCCAGCATAATTCAATTTTATTCGGCGAATAAAACAATTCTTGACTTGTGTTATATTATTATAATACAGAACCTGATAAGTGAATTTCCGATTAAAACTTGTTTTTAGAAGGTGAGGAGAGAGAGAGAGAGAGGGGTGGGGCAATAAAATACTGATCAATTGTGCCTAGCAACAACAACAATAACAGACGAAAAAAAAATGAATAGGAAAAGTATTAAGACACATAAATTATGCAGAGGCACATTTGAAGTTCAGATTATGGCCGTTTGTTTATCACAATTTTTTTTTTGATTAGAAATCCATTACAATTGCCTGATTTGATGATTTTTCAGATTTCAATTTTTTCGACAAGGAAAATTTTGATTCTTCTACAAAAAATGTTGGGATTTGGTTGGCAAAAATGTTTTCGACTTACTTGTTGGATGGAAATGTCGATGACCGACGTATTGGATGAAGTCAACTAATGTCGAACGATCCTTTGCGGTGACTTCGAACAATTTCACTGAAAAAATCGATTCGAGTTGTTCGTTGTGATCGGCGCGGCGACGACCATCTTTTCGAGATTACCTTTCTCTCTTGCCGCCCAATTGTGCGCGAATGCGGCGTCAACTGTCGCTGGCCGATCTCGCTGATTTGCCAAAACCACAATTGGAACCTCTTTTTTATCTTTTCCAAATTGTCGATCGATCCATTTCTTGAGCAAATCGACACGGTTAAATGATTCGTAATCGGCTGATGAATAAACGAGAACAAACGCGTCAGCCGCCTAGAAACACACATTTAAAAATGGCATAAATTGTTGGGTCTCGCCGCGAAATTAGTTGAGAAATCTTTACCTGAACATAGGCTTTTTTTAATTCAACTGATCCATAATTCGAAATTCCGGCCGTATCATGCAATATCAGAATTTCTCGTGCTTTATCAGGCTCTTCAAGCAAAACTTGATAAGTGTCCTCAATTGTCGGCTCATACGGCTGAAAATTGTCTGAAATTTTTGCCGGCACCAGCAGCAGAAGGAAAAAAGCAGAAAAAAGCCACTAACTTTTGATGTGATGTCTTCAACACACGCGACTTGTCGTAGAATCGCCGTTTTTCCAACCTTTTTTCCACCAACCACAATGACTCTCATCGCACGCCCCATTCGTCGGGCTGAAAAATCAATCAATCAATCAATTTTTGTTGTCGATCGATTTTTGAACAACTTTTTGCCGCTTTTATCGATTCACTTTTTTGCGGCTTCCAACTTGGTTTTCGATTCGCTAGAAATGTGTCACCATTAATCGATGATGATGATGATGATGTTTGGCAACTAATCGACGTGTCAAAATTGATTCGATCCGAATCGAAGCTCTCCTTTTCTGCAAAAAAACAAAAACCCAACAAAATTTGTCATTAAAAATTCGAAATTCAATTTTCAGCCAAACAAAAAAAAACAAATCAACACCATTCTCCTCCAGAATACACCAACTATTTCGACGTTTCACTTTTTCATCAGTGTTCAATGACATTGCTGAAAACTGTCTCGACAAATCCGATGACCAACGTTTCGGTGTTGAGGATTTGAATTTCATCGAAACCGAATGGCGCATTTTTACCGACATTTTTCTCCTTCTTCTTCTAAACTTTTTCTTCTTTTGCACAACAACAAAACAATTTTTCGCGAAAACAAACAAAAAATTAAAGAAACGCAAGGAAAATTGTTGAATGATTGTGCAAATCAATCGATGAATGTTATCAACAATAAAATTTGAATGAAAACCTATTGAAGTACCATTAAAATGATTACAATATTTATTGATTTTTCTAGAAAAAATGTCTAAAAGTCGCGTTTTTTCCCGGCATTTTTGAATTAATCCAGACTCATAAATCATAGAAAAACCGAAGAAGAAGAAGAAATGTCACAATGGCCATTAAATTGAGTTTAAAAAGGAAAAAAAGAAGACTTTTGGTTGCTTTTTTTTTTCTTTTTCCCCCCTATTTATAACATTTTCTCTGCTTTTTCTTATTTTTTGCATTTTTGTTGAAGAAACAAAAAACGCCAACGATTTTCTCACCACTAAAAAATTGTTGGCTTGACGTCGACGGCGGCGGCGGCGGCGGTGACAGCGACGATTTGTTGGGCTCGAAAAAATTGGCGGCGGCTGCTGCTAATGAGAATCGTCGGCGATTTGTCGCCGGCGCAACTCTGCCGATTGTGTTCAACGACGATGGAATCGATTTTGTCTCGGTTTTTGTTTGAAAAAAGCCGAGCGAATATTTTCTTGGCGGTTTTCCAGCGAATTCTGTAAGTTTTCTTATTTTTAAGGTGAAAATAATTTTCTTTTAAAGCCTTGATTAGGCCTCACCATAATTCATGTTAGAAATTGGGAATAAATTCAACCCAAAAAAAATGCCACCAATAATAATAAAAATAATTATTTGTAAAATTGAACAAATTGACGGGGAGAAAGAAAAAAAACAACAAAAAAAAATGTTGAAATTTCCCTATTTTTTTTCTCTTTGTTTCTCCTTCTTTTTCAGCCAATGGGAAAATTTGTTCAATAATAAAATATTTTGATTGTGTCTACCAATAAAATCAAAATAAATCGAATTGGGCACCAACGAAAAATAACAAAAGAAGCAAAGAGGAGAATATTGAATAAACCTTCTCTTTGTGGGCAGAGTTTTTAATTTTTTTTTTTTCAATTTTATAAACATTTTTTGATTGATTTTGATGAACATTTTGTATTTTTTCGTTTTGAAAAAAAAAAAAAAGAAAATTTAAAAATAATTTTCTCGCTGAAACAATTGAAAATTGATGATTTTTATTAAATTTTAAGCCGAGAAGCAGCATTTCAAGACAATTTAAAATTATCAAAAATTACCTTTTTATTTGAATCCTTTCAGAATTGAGGCAAGTTGATCAAATAAAGAAAATCTGTGACGCTGAGTCGAGCGAGTTTCATCAACTTTGACGCAATGTTCGCATTGTTTCGTCGTTGTGTTTGCAGAAGACGGACTAGTTTTACAAGATGGGCCAAGGGGGTTTTCTAGTCCACCATGGTTATTATTTTTTGTTTTTGGTTTTGTTACGCTTTTTTAAAATGATTTTCACTTGAAACTAGAAAATTAATACATTTGATAACATAATTGATAATCGTTTTATCAATTTAAAACCATTAAAATATTTTTTAAATCATTTTTCAAATTTAAGTTTGATCTAAGCCGTTTTCTACAAACTTTAAGTTTATTTTTTGTTTTATTGAAAAAGAAAAATTCAATCTTTAATTATTATTTATCTAATCAATATTTTGTTATCAAAAACTGTTAAAATATCTTTTTCTTCTCATTAAAAAAAAGTCCAAACATGCAAAATCACACCACAGATTTAAAAAAAATAAGTTTTTATCAATTCCACTGATAAGAAATCACATTTGTCCTCCAATTATCAACCATTTCTTCATTTTTTTTTTCGCAACTTTTTTTTTGTTGCAAAACTTATTCGGAAGTGTTTCAGGCTTTTTTCATCAAAAAAAAAAAACAAAAATGAGTTTTTTGTGCCGAATTTTGCCGACTTTTTGCTCGAGAAATGCCGTAAGATTTGCGTCGACAGGTTGAAATTTCTTTCATCAAAAATAAAAAGAAAATCAATTTTTCAAGGCCGATTGTATACCAAAAAACATGAATGGGTTTTAGTTGAAAACGGTGTTGGAACAGTTGGAATCACAGATTTTGCAACGGTAAAAACCAAAAAAAAAAAATCCCGGCGACAATTTCCTCAAAACAATCATTCAGGAACAACTAGGAGACGTCGTTTATGTTGAGTTACCCGACGTTGATACCGAAATTGTAAAAGGCGACTCAACTGGAGCTGTTGAAAGTGTCAAAGCTGCATCGGATGTTTATGCGCCAGTTTCTGGAATTGTCACCGAAAAGAATGAAAAGTTAGAAGACGAAGCTGGATTAATCAATAAAAGCCCGTTTGAAAAAGGTAAACATTTGAAATTTAATTGGAAAATTTAATTTCTTTTTAAAGGATGGATGTACAAATTAAAAGTCAAATCACCTGAAGAATTGGATCAATTATTATCCGAACAACAGTACAAAGAATTCAAGGAAAAAGAAGAAGCTGAGCATTAATTTGGTCACCAATTCATATGTATTTAATTTGCCATACTGGTAATTATTTAAAAATTCGATAGGAGAAATTGTTCAAAAATTTATTTTCGTCAAAAATTATACAAACAAAGACATGAAAAAAATGTCAAAAAAATGGTCAAAATGAGGTAATTTGATAGGGGGGAGAGAATTTAAAAAATTCAAAAAAAAAAAAAGAAAAAAACAAATACCTGGCTAGAATTAGAAAATGTCTAGGTAAAAGTCAATTTGAAGCAGAATCACAGTTGAATAGGCAACAAAAAAAAATAGCAAAAAGAGAAAATGTGAGAAATTTGAAAGAATTTTTCAAGAAAATTTAATAGAATTAATAGTTTTTTCTTATATTAAAGGGGGATAACGATTTATCCCTTTAAGACCATCAATAAACCCGTTGCGCATATGAACAGTTGTGTATAAAGCTAATGTTCGCCAGACCTAGAAGTTTGAAATTGTTTTCGAAATTAAAAAAAAACGATTTTTTGAATAAAAATTGAATTTTTCTGCAAACACTTGACCAAAAAAAAAAAGAAGAAAACATCATAATTGACGACAATTTTTAAAGGGAGAAGTGAGGTAATTTTTTTCAAAATAAAAATTAACCTGTATTGCATCTTTTTTCTGTCCTTCATCTAAATCTGGCATTTGTGTCATTCGATGCTCGAGCGAGAATTCCATAGCATCCTGGAAGGTATTTGTTTTGAATGGAAAAAAATTGTGGCCGAAAAAATTAAACCTGAAAAATGTCCCAATATTCATGCTTAAATCCTCGATCGGCAAATTTGACATGTTTCTGGCCGACGAGATAAAGAAACGGCTGAGTTCGATCCATGTGATAAATATTTTTGACCACTTGTGCCAGTGTCTGGAAGAAATTTTCATAGTTACAAGAATGGAAGAGTTTTCCAAACTTCGGCCACACAATTTTTTAAAAATCTTATTTTCGTCAACTTTTTTTATTGATTTTTTAATTTCCTTTATTTTAGAAACATTTTTTGTTTGGTATTTCTCGAAAAAAAATCAAAAACTGAAAATCAAAGAAATGGAAGAGTTTTCCAAACTTCGGCCACAAAGTTTTAAAAAAATCTTATTTTCGTCAACTTTTTTTATTTTTTTTTATTTTAGAAACATTTTCTGTTTTTTATTTTTCGAAAAAAATAGAAAATTGAATATCAAAGAAATGGAAGAGTTTTCCAAAACTTCGGCCACAATTTAGGAGTTTAAAAAAAACCAAAAGAAACCTGAACAAATTTCAGCGCCTGACTTCGGAACTCTTTCGATTCTTTCCACTGATCGCCAGAATATTTGGAAATGAACGGAAACAATTGTTTACAGTTGGGATTGTGATCGAAAATGAAGCAATAAATCGATGAGCCAAGCTCATAGAGAGCATCGAACTCATCGGACCACGTTCGTCGAATCAGCTCCTTCTCGTAGACGTTCGGCTCCCATTTCTCAACATTGCTTATCATTGATTTCTGAAGTTTTGAAATTTTTTGAATTTTTTTTTCGGGGATTCAAAAAAACCCCCCCGCCGCCAACCTTTGAATTATTACTATAGGCAATATTATTTGAGTCGCTCATCCTTCGTGTGCCATTAACCTGTAAAATGGTGTGGTGCAAATTTTTCCTTCTATGCACATAAAAAATGTCTCCGGAGGGCATTTAGCTCTCTCGTCTCTTCTTCGCTCCTCCCCCTCCTCCTCCTCCTCCTCCTCCTTCTTCAAAAAAAAATCGAAGATGGTGAAAAAAGGGGGGAAACAAAATGGCGAAAAAGCCCCAAGGGTTCAAAAAACGTAAGATTTATTGCCGATAAGTAGCTAGTATAGGGGCCGAGTTTGGATCCTAGGCCGCGCCTTTGCCATCATTTTTTGGGCGTAAATTTCTTTGAAAAAAGCGGTTTTTCACATTGGGAAATTCAAATTTTGACATTTTCTGTGCCCTGCTTGCAGATAGGTCACGCCCCTTTCAATTGTTTTAATCGAAACGTGGCCGAGTTCGAGTACGATTGATTTCGAATCGAATCACAACGAACCGCTCGCCAACCGCGACGCACGCACACAAATTTCAAATTCGCTCACCTTATTTCTCCGATTCGTCTGCGGTGTACTGAAGGCGGCTCCTTTCTCCGAAACGCTGAAAAAAGCGGCAAAAAATCATTGTTGGTTTTGATTAGGGCGGGGGCAAGGGCGGGGTTTTGATTATTTTCAAGGTTTTTTTCCCCCGTGCCGTGCTGACAACACCAGGACCAAAAAAAAAAGCCAAACTCACCAGCTTTTAAAGCACATTTTTCAGACAAAATATTCAGAGAGAGAAAGAGAGAGAGAGAGAGAGAGAGAAAGAGAGAGAATTTCAGCTCGAAGGAACCGGATAATCGGCGATAAGAAACGGGGAAGGCGACGACGTGCTTTTTTTGCTGGTTGTGGTGGTGGTGGGTAACAACTTGTAGAAAACCGAATATTTATAATAAATTAATAAATTGAAGAAGAAGAAGCTGAGAAGCGAAGGGAGAAAGAGGGGGGGGGGGGAGGGAGGAGGGGAGGGACGCACGATAGAAAAGTCGAGCCTGAAGACACAAGAGAGAGAGAGAGAGAGAGAGAGAGAGAAGAGAGAGAGAGAGAGAGAGAAGTCAATTCCACAAAAAATAAAAAAAAACGTGGAGACAATGTGTGTGGTGCACTCGCTGCTGATGATGAGAGAGTAGCAGGGGGTGTTGACGAGAGGTTGGATGCTGAGATATTATTAAAGGGAGGAGGAGGAGGAGGGGGAAGGCGAGAAGAATGAAAGAAGATAATTATTCTGAATATTATTATTATTTCTCTCCGTCTCTCTCTCTCTCTTTTTAAAAAAAAAAAAAATTTAGCATAAATAAGACGCAAGAGAAGAAGGCGAAGGAGAAAAAAAAAATGAAATTGTAGATGAGAGCAAGATTTTCAGCGACTAATTGGAGCAATTTTTCAGCTCTCCTCTCTCCCCCCCCCCCCCCTCCACCATTTTTTTTTAGTTTTCTCTCCGTCTCTCTCTCTCTCTCTCTCTCGCTTAATAGATGGATTTTTATTACCTTCCAGTGGAATATGATCGTTGACGAGTTATGGATTTCAAAAAATATTGAGGCACGGTTGCTTCAGCTTCAGCTGCTGCTGACGACGACGACGACATTTCAGAATTTGCAAAAAAGAAAAGGCGGCAAAAAGCTGCTTCTTGGTTGGTTTGGAAGGGAGAAGCCGCTGGTGGCTGCGTATGTATATGCCGCGTGTGCAGCAGATAACGTCGACGAGATAATTCGAATCAAGCAGCTTCTGCTTTATTCTGCTGGATGCTCTTTTAATGGATTGGATTCTCCACCTACTTTCCTCCTCCTCCCCCACCCCCTTCTCCCATTCTGAATGTCGTTTGTGTGTGTCGTCGTCGTCGTCCTCGATTTTTCCTTTTTTTCAATTTTATCAGATGGTTGGTGCACAAGGATTGAATAGTAGAGAGAGAGAGAGAGAGAGAGAGAGAGAGAGAGAGAGAGAGAGAGAGAGAGAGGGAAAAGAGAGAAAGAGAGAAAAGAGAAGACCAGTGTCATCGAAAGATGAGCTCGGCGAGCAGAAGTAGTAACAGAAACAACAAAAAAAAAGAAGCGGAAAATGAAATGTTGCGTGCGCCTTTTTTGTGTCTGTTTTTCTCGATTTCCTTTCAAGACAATTTCAAATAAGAAATGTGAAAAAACCACCCCCCCCCCCCCCTCCCCAAAGGTCTCGCCACGATTTATCTACAGTACTATGTACATTTTATTACAAAAGAGGAAAAAAACACGAAAAAAATGTTTGATTTTTCAAAAAGAACGAAGAAAAAAGTCGGAAAAGGTCTCGCCACGATTCATCTACAGTACTCATTTTATTACAAAAGAAAAAAGGTTTGATTTTTCAAAAGGAATGAAAAAAAAGTCAAAAAAGGTCTCGCCACGATTCATCTACAGTACTCATTTTATTACAAAAGAAAAAAATGTTTGATTTTTCAAAAGGAATGAAAAAAAAATCAGAAAAGGTCTCGCCACGATTCATCTACAGTACTACATGTTATTTTCAAGAAAAAGGAAACGATGACCGTTTTTTCTCCAACAAAAAAAAGTGTTCTCTTTTTTCTTTGATTCGAGGTCTCGCCACGATTCATCTACAGTAATAATTGAGTTTCGTTTTTCGACAAACGTCTCTCATTTCGACATTGTCTTTCGTCACCCTCTTCTAATTTATTGCGGCGTCGCCAAAACGCGGAGCAAAAAAAAGAGGAAAAAATGCTCAAACAGGAAAGAGCAGCAATCATCATTTCCGGTAAAAATTACAATCGGATATGGGAAAGAATTTTTATTGGAGCCAATTTTCGAAAAAAAAAAAAGAAAAAGGGAGAAGCTCAAAAAGCTTGTTGAAGAATGTAACTGAAACCCAAGACGCTTCTGGAGCCACCGCCGACAACGACACAAAAAGTGCAAGCTCATTTCGAAGAAAAGAAGAAGCGGGGGAGGAGGAGGAGGGAGAGAGCTGGCTGAGCAAAAATTTTTTGAATTATTAATAAAAATCGACGACGCCAGCCAGCTCTTCTTCAAACAAACAAAAAAAAAGAAATTTTTTGCTTCTTCTCCTCCAGCTCCAACCTCCAGCTCCGAAACAAATAATTGGAAAAAAATGGCTGAGCACAACTTTTTGGGTCTCACAACGAAAGCAGAGAATATCTCACAATTTTTCTTTTCTTTCTTTTTTTTTTGAGGGGACTGGGCAAGGGGGAAGAAGTGTTTTGTTGTTGTGTTTTGGTGAGGTTTTTCTTTGTGCTTTTGGGTCCCACAGCGAAAAAAAAAATTTTTTTTTGTGGTTGAAAAGCGAAAAAAAGACTTTTTATTTTTCTAAAAAAAAAGTTTGTAAAAATCGATTTTCTTAATGTTGGGTCCCACAACGAAAAAATTTTCTAAAAAAAAGTTTGTAAAAATCGATTTTCTTAATGTTGGGTCCCACAACGAAAAAATTTTCTAAAAAAAAGTTTGTAAAATACGATTTTCTTTATGTTGGGTCCCACAACGAAAACATTTTCTAAAAAAAAGTTTGTAAAAATCGATTTTCTTTATGTTGGGTCCCACACCGAAAACCAAAACCAAAAAAAACCCCCTCAATTTCTCAACAAAAAAAACTGTGTGTAATCCTCGTTCTTCTCACCGTTGCGCGGGTCTCACACCGAAAAGGAGAAGGGGAAGAAAGGTAAAAACAAAGGCGAAGGAGCCGACAAAAAAATCTTTCGGCTCGGTTTTTTTTTCTGCGCAAACCAAAAATCCCCAAACACAAAAATAAAAGGAAAGAGGAATCGGTGTGATGTCTCCCTTGAGATGAAGGGGGCAAAGGGCAGCTTTTCCCCTTTTTCTTCCTCCCCGCCACGCCCCCCCCCCCACCGCTTCTTGTTTTTTTCCCCATTTTTTAACCAACCGAAAAACCACTCAGAATTTTTTCTGTCCCTTTGAACAAAAAAAAAAAACAAATTTTTTTTCTTTTTTTGGTGGCTTCTTCTGTGCCTTTAATTTTACCACCCTGCCCCTCTCTCTCTCTCTCTCTCTCATTTTATTTTTTTTAAACAGCAGAAGGGTGAAGCAGTGTTGAATTCAGAAATCTGTAGCGTAGCTACAGCAAGCAATTCAATTTTCCTAATCACCTTTTTTTTTTGCTGATTTTCGGGTCTCGCCGCGAATACGAAAAACAATAATAATAATAATAATAATAATACAATGTAATACAAAGCGTCGAAAACAATCGATAATTCTACGGTAATAATTTTCCCAATCTTTTTCCGAAACAAAAACGGTGATGGGTCTTGCAACGATTCCCGACCAAAAAATGCTTCTTTTTTTTTTGTTGCAAATTTAATGGCTGCTCCTTTAAACAACAATTTTCTTATGAATGACGTCAGCTTTGATCTATTTCCCTGGAGAATTTTTTGAGCGCGTGCGTGTGCTCAATGTGAAAAATAAGGAATTTGTGTTTCTCAATCGCCGTGTGCTCCTTTAAATTTCTTTTTCACGAAGAAGAAGAAAAATGCGGCTGGATAAAAAATGGGTCTTGCAACGAATAATTAAAAAACTGGTTTTTTTTCTTCAAAAAATACCCTGTTTAACAATAAATGGGTCTTGCAACGAATAAAAAAATTCAAAAAAAAAAAAATACACAAATTTTTCTTGTCAATTAAATCTCCTGCTTACCATTGAGTGGGTCTCACAACGAATAATCCTTTACGATTTCATTAAGCTAATTTGGGGGCAAATTTTGAAGAAAAAAACAAATTTTTTTTTCGTTGTAGGACCCAACCAATACAAAAAATGTAAAAAATAAAAGCAAAAGCTCAAAAAAAAAAAAAAAGGCGACTGCCACACCAACCTGGTTTGTGGTGATGGCGACGATAAGAACGAGAGCACATTGGAGACGAGTTGCCGAGCCGCCGACGGCATTTTCGACAATGATGGCATTGAGCAACGCCTGCAAACTTTCAAATGTGAAGACGATGAACGACCGACGGGTCTCGTCACGAAGAGACCAAAAAAAAACAACAACGCAGAGAACGAATCTAAATTTTCTTCTTCTCTGAAACTGCTTTCCATCCATCTCCGCCCCTTTTCTCTCTTTCTCTATTCCTCTCTTCTCTCGTTTTCCTTGAGAATAATTAAAAATTATAAAAATAGAATTATTATTATTATTATTATTATTAATAATAAAAATAATAAGTTGAAGGCCGCTCTCTCTCTCTCTCTCCATCTTCCTTTCCCTCCCAAACTTTGAGGAAGTGTGTGGGGAGGAGGGGGAAAAGCATTCGAGACACGTTTTATGCTAAGGTGAAAACGCTTAAGCTTTTCCCTCTGAAAACACAGGAAAAAATAGGTAAAACATATGTAGAGAGCAGGGCGAGGTGAAGAGAGAGAGAGACAGAGAGAGAGAGAGAGAGAGAGAGAGAGAGAGAGAGAGAGAGAGGAAATTCTCAGATCTAAATGATATGAGACAAACATAAGCTTTGGCTTTTTTTTGTTTTGTTTATTGAAACAAAAAAAAGCCGAAAGTCAACATTTTTTTCCTCATGGATTTGATTTCGTCGTGAGACCCAAACCGAAACCCCCCCCCCCCCCCTTTATTTGACTCTCACGTGTGATCTTTTAAAACTCTGCTAAATTCTTATTAAAAATAATCAAAGGTCACGTTGCATTGTTGCTTTCAAGAATTTACTGGTGTGGTGAAAAAACAACAAAGCAGCAAAACAATCGTGGCGAGACCCGTCGTGTCGATGGCTCGTCTCAAAAATTTGAAGAAAAAAAAAACGGGCGGCTTTTTCAGACTCAACAAAAGTTTAACGATGAAAATGAGGCGGTGGATAATTGTGGAGTTGAAAAAAAAATTTTTTTTTTTTTGGCGATAAATTTAATTAATTTCGTCATTTCTCAATGAAATAATTGAATAATTTTTGAGAGAGAGAGAGAGAGGCAGAGACAGACAGACAGAAAGAGAAATAGGCAGAGAGAGAGGGAGAGAAATAGGCAGAGAGAGAGGGAGAGAAATAGGCAGAGAGAGAGGGAGAGAAATAGGCAGAGAGAGAGAGAGACAGGCAGAGAAAGAGGTAGAAATACAGAGAGAGAGAGAGAGAGAGAGGGAGATAATTATGATGAGAGCTCATGAGAAAACCTTCAAAAAAAGCACACGCCAAAAGCTTCTGCAAAAAAAGGAAGAGAAAAAAGTTTTTTTTTTTTTTTTGAAAAAAAAAAGATCAAAAAATGGTCTAAAAAGTTTCCTTCTCCTCCTCCTCCTCCTCCTCCCACCTCGCCAATGCTGAGAATGACGATGAAAAAATAATCAACGAGTCAGTTTCATTTCATTCGCAAAATTTCAGAGACAGAATTCTGAATTTTAAATTTTTCAGAGTTTTTACCAAGAATTTTTTTCATTTTTTTGCCGCCGCCGACGACGACCAAAAAAAAAGGAAAATGGGAAAAAATT
Organism: Caenorhabditis drosophilae; assembly: GCA_963572285.1. NCBI lineage: Eukaryota > Metazoa > Nematoda > Chromadorea > Rhabditida > Rhabditidae > Caenorhabditis > Caenorhabditis drosophilae. The sequence goes on along the minus strand of OY751560.1, from coordinate 4,413,677 downwards.
CTTCCGTTTTTTGGTCTTTTCTCTCTTTCTCTCTCTCTCACACACACACTCGAAAGGAGGAAGAGACAGCTTTTCTCCACTTGGATTAACTTTTTTTTTTTTTTTTTTTTTTTGATGATTTTTATTCTCAAAATTTGTATCACATCCGAAAATTAGTAGGAGGACCGAAGAGTGGGAGACGCAGAGGCAGAGAGAGAAAAAGTAGAGAAGGCGGGTAGACAGAGAGAGAGAGAGAGAGAGAAAACGATTAGAGAATGAGTGAGAGAGAAAGAGAAAGAGAGAAAAGCAAAAATAGAGAAAGAAAGAGAGAGAGAGAGAGAGAGAGAGAGAAAGGAGAGAGAAAAAACCGAGGTTTAAAGTACAAAGCTCCGAGATTACATACGCATTTCTCCATCCGAATTATGCGTGCAAATGTAGGTCAACGTGAAAATTGAGGCGGAAAAAGGGAAATGAAGATTTTTTTGGGCGTTTTTCCTTGGCGCTTGTCATTTTTCGATCGCTTTTTCCGCCAAAATTCCACAAAATTCGAACAGAATTGCGACGACGTTTTTTTTGCCGTTTCTCTCTCTCTCTCTCTCTCTCTCTCTCTCTTTCTCTCTCTGTCTCTCTGTCTCTCTCTCTCTCTCTCTCTCTCTCTCTCTCTCTCTCTCTGTCTCTCTGTCTCAGTCAGCTGACAACGAGACAACGAAATTACGTTTGACAAAATAAAAAAGAAACGACCATCTTCGTCTTGCTCGCGATTACAACACGTTGCAGAACAATAATCCGCATTTACGGTAGCGAAGAAGCCAAAAAAGATCGTAAAACACCAAGCGAAAAAATTATTGGTCTTTAAACGAAGAGCAGGCAACAACAGCAGAAAGAAAAAAGACGAAATTCTGCTCCGCAATTTTCAGAAATTTTTTTACAATGCTCCGCATTGCGCCGTGCATTGTATGCTTCACTAATTTCTCTCTCTCTCTCTCTCTCTCTCTCTCGTAACTTTTTAATTAAAAATATTACATGGCTTGGTGAGAAAAGGATGTCAAATTTGTTTTATACAACGCTCCGCCAATTTGGATTATTGAATAGGAGGAAGAGCAAAAAAAAAAGGAAGAAAAAAAATGAAACGAGGCTCCGGAATAACAACAACAACAACACTTTCCTTTCTCTTTTTTTTTCTTCTAGAAAACCTCAAAGTAAACATTTCGAGCACAGCGTTGACTTTATTTTTTTCTTTTTTCTTGGCTCTTCTCCTTCTCTCACTGTGCAAGTGTGTACAACACTCCACAATTACGCTCAACAACTTCACCCTTTTTCGTTTCGTTTCGAGCAAAAAAACCGAAATTCGTCGTTTTAAATCAAAACGTTTTTCCATTAAAAAACAAAACAAAAAATCTTTTTTTCTTTCACTTTTGATTAATTCGCGGAAAAAAAACCACAAGAGCCGACGACTTTCAGCTCAAAGTTTATTTATTGGAAGACGAAGAAAAGGGGAAAAGCGCAGGGAAGAAGGAGGAGCGGGAATTCCAGTGAATTTCTCTCTCTCTCTGTCTCTCTCTCTGTCTCTGTCTCTGTCTCTCTCTCTCTCTCTCTCTCTGGCACAATTGAGTTTTGATGTTTGACACACGTCGAATCAAATTAGTTCAATAATAAATTCGAGAAAATTGCTGCCCGGGTGGGGGTGGTGGTGGGAGGAGCAGCAACTAAATTCATGATCTTTGAATTGTTTCTAGAAATTGCTGATGAATGCAATTGCGCTCTGATGATAATTTTGAACAAACAAAAAAAAATGGAGAAGCTGCGAGGCTTTGAAACATTTTTTTTTTGCTTTTTCGATGGTGGTTGAGGGGGGTAATCAGGCAGCCGTCAAAAAGCTAGAAATTACATTGAAGAAGTGTGCAAAAAAAATTTTTTTTAACTTTTTTTTTGCAGAGCCACGAGCTCTTAGACTTTTTTTGGCTACATGATTCAATTTTCTCTCTCTCTCTCTCTCTCTCTCTCTTAGCTTCAGCTTCAGCTTTTGCTCTCTTCCAAACAAAAACCGAAAGAAAAAAAACCACGAAATTCGGGCGGGCGGCGCCTCCATTCTTTTATTGATTTTTCAGTGAGGCGTGGGATCCTTGAAGGGTGTGGGGGGGGGGGGGGGGGTGGTAGGGGTGGAGAAGAAAAAGCTGAAACTTACACCATCTCAACAACACCTTCATTCCATTGTTCGGCAATAAAAGATGACGTCGACGCGGTTGCTGTAGCTGCCGTCGTCGTCGTCGACACCACCACGTCTGGATGTCTCAATGTCACCGGTGTCGGTGTCGACGTCGATGACGTCGGTGATGATGATGAAGACGATGCCAATGATGATGACAGCATTTCATCGTCCATTTCGGCGGCGTTTTTTTTTGTTCAAATTTTTCCAGGAGAAGAATTTATCGATTTTTTTCGGCTTCTCCTTCTGCTTTTTTTTTTTTGGCTTGTGGAGAGCAGTGTCGAGTCTTGTTCGAGAATAAAATGGGATAACCAGCCGGGCGAAGGGGGGGGGGGGGGGGGGGGAAGGAAGAAAAAAAATGACGACGACGACGACGATGACGACGACGCGAAATTCAATTGCTCCACCCATTTTTTCCCCCCATCGTTTTTCTCGACGTCTTCACAATGAAGGAGCATGAAGAGAGGTTCTAGAAAGAGAGAGAGAGAGAGAGAGAGAAGGATGAACGACGAGAAAACATAATAAAGCTTTTCGTATTTTTTGGAGAAGAGAAGAAACACCAAAAAATGGGAGGATAAGCTCACCGAAGCGTGTGCAACAAGAAAACGAGAGAGAGAGAGAGAGAGAGACAGAGAGAGACAGAGAAAAACACATTTAGCATTCAATTTAAATTTTGATGATTTTCTTTTTGGTCGATAAGAGAGAGAAAGAGAGAGAGAGAGAGAGAGAGAAAGAGAAAAAGCAGATTTCTTTCTTTCTTTCGTTTTTTTTTTGCTGAAAAATAAACAAATTTTTCAAAATTTTTTTTGCGTAAACGCGGAGCGTTGTAAGTTTGAAAAAATACACGCGAGGGGAGAAAGGGGGGAAACTACATAATTCGAATAAAATTGTTTTGTAGTTGAGGAGGAGGAGGAGGAGGTGGAGCCAATGACCGACCGACACGAGATTTCGTGGAAAAAATCGATAATTTCCGAGACGATTGCAAAGTTCGAAAAAAAAATTCCCACAAGTTGCGATTCTCACGAGACTTTTTGGACAGAAAAAAATTTTTTTTTTCAGTTTTTGAGCTTTTTCTAGACGAGAAAACGTGCGAATTTCAGGCACTTTTCCGCGCGACACACAACAGAGATTCTGGAGATTTTGCAGACGAATTCCTCCTGTGCCAAACACAAAATCATCTGCTGAAATTTCAGAGGAAAAACCGGAGGAGGAGGAAAAACTAAAAAAAATAAATCAGCTCGACGCAAATTTCATCCAATTATTGGAGGGGAAAAATTAGAAAAAACATTTCTTCGAATCGTTTGAAAAAATTGGCTCAAATTTCAAGGAACAAACGATTTCAAAAAACCAGAGAGAGAGAGAGAGAGAGAAAAAGAGAAAAACAGAGAAGAAAAACAGACAGAGACAGACAGAGAGAGAGAGAGAGATGAGATTTAGAGAAAAAAAAACCATGTTTTTCACCTCTTTTTTCTCTGATTCTCTCCCTCTCTCCTTTTCTTGAAGAGAGAGAGAGAGAGAGAGAGAGAGAGAGAGAGAGACAAAGAAAAAGAGAATTAGAGAAAAAAAAACCATGTTTTTCACCTCTTTTTTCTCTGATTCTCTCCCTCTCTCCTTTTTTGGAAGAGGGAGAGAGAGAGAAAGAAAGAAAGAGAGAATTAGAGAAACAAATTCGTCTTCCTTTGTTTCTCTCTTTCTCCCTCTCTCCCTCTCTGTCTCTCTGTCTCATCTGATTATTTGTTTCAATAAAATGAAAAAAGGCGGAAATAGTTTTCACCCCGGCTCCCCCCGGCTCCCCCCGGCTCCCACCGGCTCCCCCACGCCCCGCCTCTTCCATCAATAAAATAATATGAGAAAAATGTGTGAAAAGCCTCCGTAAAATTGTATTTTTATGCGTTTTTATTTCGATACAAAAGTGCCTTTGAACTTTTTCTTTTTTTCCTTCTTTTTGTTATTCGAAGAAAAAAAAAAAAGAAGGGAAAAGCTCCAACGTCTGCCCCTCGTGTTTTTTTTCTGGTCTGAAACGTCAGCTTTAACAAAGCTTGACAATAAGAGAGAGAGAGAGAGAGAGAGAGAGAGAGAAAGAGAGAATTTTTAAATTCTAAATTTTCCCGCTTTTTTTTTTTTTGAAACTTTTCCACAAAAAAAATAAGACGAAACCAACCAACAACAAAAAATCGATAGGCAGCATCGTTTCGATTCCGAAGCTTCGTCCCAGCTTGTGATCGTCGTCGTCGTCGTCGTCAACACTGCTGGCTCAACCATTTTTTGTGAACTATTGATTTTGTTCAGAGAATTAAGAAACGATGGCTGAAAATCGGCATTTTTTCTATTTTTTTTTTAATAAAAACAATTTTTTTAAACGATTTTTTACCGTACCATTTTCGGCAAGGAAATGCCCCACATTTTTCAAGAAATATTCAGAATTCAAGGGGGGCGGCGAGGGGGGAGGGAAGTGCTCTGCTCTACGTGGCTCTGCTCTAAAAAATTTTCAGAAAACACAGAAGAAATGGGGAGCTGAAACACAAAACAAAACAAAAAAAAAGTCCAGTCAAGTGTGAAAATTAAAACGAGCCCGAGGAGGAGGGGGGGGGGGGGAGAGAAAAAGCCGGGGGGGGGGGGGGGGAGGAGGAGGTGATGCGCGACTTTTTTATGTCATTTTGTGTGTTTTTGACGGTGCATTTTGCACGTTTTTTTCACATGTTTCTCACAAAAAATCCTCCTCCTCCCTCTCCCCCTTTCATCAAAACAAAAAATTCAAAAAAAAAAAATTTCCCGCCAAAAATTTGGCTGCGTATCTCTGGATCAGCATTGTTGACGGCTGCGTATCTGTCTTGTTTTTGGTCATTTAAAAGCAAGTTAAAAATTAAAAATATTCGTTTAAGAGCTCCAACCTCCTCGATGATCAATAGAGCGCAATTGCAACCGCAAATCAAGAGTTTTTCGGACGACTTTTTAATCGAAAATAAAATTCGAAAATGTTGCAAGCTCGCCCCATTGACAACTTCTTGGGGGAGAAAAAGAGAGAGAGAGAGAGAAAGAGAATTTAATTTTTTCTCTGAAAAACTTCCAAAAAACATTTTCGAACAATGCGCCTTCAATACCGTACTTGTCTCTAAAAATAAAGAAAAAACCCGTTTCAAGCGGCCAAATAAAAAAGTCATGTGCCTTTAAATGAGTCTTCTGGAAAATAAAAATGTGACGAATTTTTTTTTTGTCTCAAGTTTTGGTCTCTGGAAGTTTTTCCAAACATTTTTTTAAAGGAAAATACAAAAATGTCACGTGTCCCTTCACTACCGTACCTTTCTAAATTTATTCCGAAATTGACCAAAAAAAATAATAAAAAATCGTTATGCGCCTTTAATACAGTATTTTCCTTCTAGAAATATCGCATTTCTATCGCTCAAAAACCACCTAGCTCCTCATTTCTTCCCTGGTCCGAAGAGAAAAAAAAGGGAAAAGAAGGGAAAAAAAAGTCCATTTACGAAAATTGAAAATGTATCTAGTTTGGTGAATCAAGAAGAGAAGGTGAAAAGCGTGAAGAGAGATGAGAGAGGCGAGAGAGGCGAGAGAAAAACGTTGAAAATAAGACAAAAACCGAGGAGCGCCTTGGCGACTTTTATTTCCGAGGGAGCACACAATCAACAAATAGATAAATAATTCTTCAATTTTCCTCTCTCTCTCTCTCTCTCTCTCTCTCTCTCTCTGTGTCTCTCTGTCGTCATTGTTGTTTTTTTCTCGTTGTGTGGTCCTAATCAAAGAGGGGCGGGCCGCACCACACAAAATATTCTGAATTGTGACTAAAAAAAAAAAAAAAGGCGGAAAAAGCTTCTGCTCTGTCTTCCCTCAAATTCGGATGAGAGCTGGACCATGTCAATTAGAAAAAAGACGGCGCCGCGCTAAAATGAAAGAGAGAGAGAGAGAGAGAGAGAGAGAGAGAGAGAGAGAGGAGAGAGAGAGAGAGAGAGAGAGAGAGAGAGAGAGAGGGAAACGGGGGGGGGGGGGGGGGGGGGAGGGGGAAGGAGATAAAAGCGGAATTCGTTTGTCACTCACTTTTTTCTCGTTTTTTTCTTGAAGAAAAAAAAATTTTTTTTTCTGTCCAAAATATTTCATCTGCTTTTTTCAAAACTTTGGAAATTCCGCCAAGAATTCTGTCAAGACACGCCCCTTTTCATTGACGAATCTTTTTTGCCAACGTTGCTCCGTTTTTACGTCTGTTTTTTTTTAGAAGGCGGGTAAAAACAGGGGGGGGGGGGGTTTTTTGTTAAGAAGAAAGAACCAACAGAAAAAAAACATCATCAAATGATTTGAATGCACAACAAAAAAAGAGACGAGAGAGAGAGAGAGAGAAGAGACGGCAGAGAAACAAAGGAGAATTTATAAACAAAAATATATCAGAAATTGGATTTGCGGCTCATTTGAGCAGCCATTGATAGAAGAAAACACGAAGGAGGGCGGAGAAGAAAAAAGTGCAGAAATGAATCGAGTTATTTAAAGCCAAAAAAAAACCGATTTTCCCGTGGAAAAAAACAAAAATTAAAAAAAAAGAGAAAAAAATAGGTGGGAAAAGCATCAAAAATATTTTGTTTGAACATTTTTCAACCAAAAATTAAACATGTTGAGATTTGATTGATCGGCTAAGCTCGTCGAGCACATTTTTAATCCAGAAAAACAAATTTTGGAGCTCGGATAACTTGGCCTCATCGAGCTTGAGCTTGGAATAATTTTCCAGATTTTTTATCCAAAAAAAGAAAATGTTGGAGCTCGGATAACATGGGCTCACCGAGCTTGAGCTGGGACTATTTTTCCACATTTTTTATCCAGAAAAAAAATTTTGGAGCTTGGATAACATGGGCTCACCGAGCTTGAGGTTGGAATAATTTTCCAGGTTTTTTATCTAGAAAAAAACCTTTGAAGATCAGATAACTTGTGCTCACCGAGCAAAGAATTGAATAAATTTCCACATTTTTTATCCCGAAAAAAAAAATGTTGGAGCTCGGATAACTTGGGCTCATCGAGCAAAGAATCGAATAAATTTCCACATTTTTTATGCAAAAAAAATCTTTTGGAGCCCTGATAACTTGAGCTCACCGAGCTTTTTTTCCACGAAAAACATTCTGAGGGGATTTTTATCGAGAAAGAAAATTCCCCATAAAATATGCATGACCAACCGATTTTTTATTTATACATTTTGATGTAATTTCAAGCTGATGAGAAATTGTTTTTTTTTTTCCCAAAAAACTCTTCTGCGGCTTTTTCAGAATTTATCATGCATGTGTAACACATTTTCCCATCCCCCCGCTCCCCCCCCCCCCCCCCCCCCCGTCCCCCGTTCCCCGTCATGAGGAAAAGCGGGCCAAAAATGGGGGTTTTTCCATTCTCCGCTTCTTCTTTGCCAATAAAATTTGAGGAGGAAAAAGCCCGTCCCCCGCTCCCCCGTTTCTTCTTTGCCCATAAAATTTGAGGAGGAAAAAGCCCGTCCCCCGCTCCTCCGCTTCTTCTTTGCCAATAAAATTTGAGGAGGAAAAAGCGGGGAAAAATGGGGGTTTTTTCGCACCCGGCGGCTTTCCCCGTCCCCCGCTCCCCCCTATAAATCAATCAATAAATGATGCCAAATTTGTAGTGGAGAAAAGTCTTGAGACGAAATAAATTGTCACGTGCGGCGGCGGACAGAATTTCGTCTCCTCCCCCCCCCCCCCCCCCCCCGTTTTTGATTTGATTATAAATCACCACGCTGCAATAAAAACTAAAACGGGTGTCGGGCCCGGGGGGGGGGGGGTGTCTCGCGCCCCGTTTTCTACATTTTTACTACGAATAAAATTAGTTTTCTTGCCAAGAGAGCACGAGTGTGGTGTGCTGCTGCTGCTGCAAAAACAGAGAAATTACTCTCAGGTGAAGTCGGGGTGTCGGGGTGGGGTGACCACAAAATATACTAAGCGCGGGGGGGTGGGGAGGGAAGTGCTTGGTGAGCAAAAACAGAAAGTCCTCCACCGATTTTTTGATTTTTTGCGCTGGAAAAAAGGCGTCGCACTGTTTCGCGCGAGGGGGCGGGGACGAGAAGAAGCCCCGCACCGCCCTGTGTGTGTGTGAAGCAGCACAAGCAGCTCTCACCGGGTTTCTGACGAATCATCATTGTCTCTCGTCCCTTTAGAAATTCTGCTGCCCCCGAGAAAAAAAAACTGGTGAAGCAACAAATTCTCGTGCTCGTGGTGCATTTTTGTGTGCAAAAAAAAAAATAGAAGAGTTTTTTTCTCATTTTCTAATGGCTTTTCATCTCCTTGCTCCCCCCCCCCCCCCCCCGCTACCGCCCCCTTTCCTCCCCCTCCCCATTTTCCTAATGTATCCGAGTTTTTTCTTCTTTTTTTTTATGAGGGCCGAGAGCAGAATGTTGTCTCGAGAGCTGCACACCAGAGCACGGTGGTGTTGGGAGTTGTGGGGGAGGGGGGAGGGGGGGGGGGGGGGGGTGATGAGTTGAGAGAGAAGAAGCTAAAAAAAAAAAAAAGGAGAAAAAATTGACGTGAAAAGAGCACTGAAAAGCTGCTCATTTCTTGAGCTTCGAGCCTTCAAAAAACTACAAAAAAATTTTCTCCAAACTTTCCGATAAACTAAAGTGCTCTCACGATATGAAGGTCTTGAATGGAAACTACAGTATACCCGAAACACAAAGAAAACTTAAAGGAGCAGAAGCTCAAAAAAAAAGAAAAAAGAAAAGCTTTTTGACATTTTCGATGAATCAAAAAAAAAAAAAAGAAAATTGCCGGAAATTAGCCCACAACAAGTTTTTCCAGAAATTCCAAACGTTGAAGAGCAAAAAAAAAAATTCAAGATTTAAGCTGACGAAGAAGAAGAAGAGGAAGAAGATCAAACATCGGTAAATTCGTCGAAATTCGGTGTGAGAAACACATTTTGGTGGGCGGCCGGCCGGTCGAGCTGAAGAAAACGAGACGAGGACAAATTCTCAGGGGCATTCTCATTCTCATTGAGACAATCGATGATGACTTTTCTCGTGGCGAGACCCAGATACTTGGAATATGGACGCTTCTTTTCGAGCCACATACTTAGAGAGAGAGAGAGAGAGAGAGAGAGAGAGAGAGAGAGAGAGAGAGAGAGAAAAACGTTTAAAACATCTTTAATTTCGTTAAAGGAAGCTGGGAAAGAAGATCATGCGCCTTTAAGAAAAGAAAAACTTCCAAAAATAAAAATTTGTTGTGGTCTCACAACGAAGACCTAAAAAAAAAAGAAAACACATTTTTTCCCCTTTCCTGAGAGTTTTTTGTTCTTTTTTTTCTTTTTTTTTTAGAAAATTTAATTTATTTCTATTTTTCTCCGCTCTCCTCACTCAAAAGCCGCAACAACAAAAAAAAAAGAAAAAAAAAAAAGGGGAAAATTTTTTTTGAGGAGGAGGCGCGGCTCGTTGTGCGCCTAAAATAAAATGAAAATGTGAGCCGATTTTTGTTTGAGGTGGACGGGGGCACGCGGAAGGATGAGGGGGGGGGGGAGGACGAAAAAAGAGCAACAAATGCTCATTTCCTCTCATGCATTCACATATGAATGCCTCTCTCTCTCTCTCTCTCTCTCTCTTTTTTGAGCAAAAATAAGTCGGGGGGCGGGGCCAAGAAAGAGCTCGTCGAGTTTTGTGATGCTCAAAAATTGAAGGAAGGAGAAATAGTGAAGGTGAAAAAGAAGCAGAAGCGATCCAAATGAAAAAAAAAACCGAAAAAGAAGAAGAAGAAGCAGGAATTCAGAAGACGAGGTGACGTCAAGAATTGATTGATTGGTCCCCGATGAGCGGGAAGCAAATCGAGTGCGCTGCTCAGACGTTTTCTTCAGTGGGTGGAAAATCGAAAAAGCTGAAAATGTCGGTAATTTTGAGGCGCGAAAATTCCCAGAGAAGCTTCAAAATGAAATTGTATTCTGAAATCAGAAGTTTTTTTGCTTTTTTTTTTTTTTTGGTTGGGAATATCTGAAATTCCCAGAAGCTTCAAAGCTTTCAAACATTTGTTTTCAAATGGTTTTCAGAATTTGATTGACATTTTTTAAATCAGTTTTTTGAGAATTCTTAAAACGTTTTATACGGATTTTCAGCAGAATTTTTTGGAAAGTCAGATCTGAAGTTTTGAAGTTGTGAAATTTGGAAATTCTGAACCCCTGAAACCTGAAATTCGAAAATTCTCAACTTCTGAAGGCAGAAATTCTGAAACCTGGAAATCCTGAAAGTCTGAAATTCTGAAGTCCGAAAATCAAAAGTTCTGAAGCTGTTAAGCTCTGAAATCAAAAATCTGAAACCTGAAATTCTGAAATCAAAATTCTGAAACCTAAAATTCTGAAATCCGAAGATCAGAAATTCTGAAGCTCTACAGCTCTGAAATCAAAAATCTGAAACCTGAATATCTGAAACCTAAAATTCTGAAATCCGAAGATCAGAAATTCTGAAGCTCTACAGCTCTGAAATCAAAAATCTTACAAATCTGAAACTTTGAAATTCTGAAATTCTTTTTTTCAACAAACATTTTTTTTTGGTCGAATTCTTTTCGATCAAAATCAACAATCATCAAAAATTTTATTGATTTTTTGATATCGAAAACCTGAAAAAGAAATTCAAAAAAATCTCATTTGGCGGCAAAAAACATTTTTTTTGTAATTTCTGATTCTTGAAAAAATGATAAAAATCGAATCATCAAAAAAAAAAAAAAAAATTTTTTTTTTTTCAAAAAATCCACATTCCAACATTGAAAATTGCCAAAAAATGTATCAACAACAATTCTTTCTCTTTTTCTTTTCCTCTCTTTTTTCTTTCTTCTATTTCATCGGTTTGTCTGCGTCTCTCTCTCTCTCTCTCTCTCCCCCCGTCTTTTTCTTGTTTTATACCAAAAATGATCGGGGGGAGGGGAGGGGCAAGAGCGTTTTCAAGGTAAAAACAAAACAAGAGAAAGTCACGCCCACCTGTCTCTCTCTCTCTTCCGATTTTGCAATATGGGCGCAGCCCTTGTTCTTCCCCCCCCCGCCCGCCCACACCTATTCTTCCTTCCAATCAATCCCGGGTGGGTGTCGTTGTTGTTGTGTGGTGTGGAGTGAGAGAGAGAGAGAGAGACGATCGGATTCACGGATCATCTTTCCACCAGCTCCGCGCCACCCACCCAACCCACGGCTTCTCGTTGTTGTTGTTTTTCCTTGATTTTTAAGCTTTTGTGATTTTTTTGAAATTGCAGAAGTGTGGAGAAAGGTGACGAAGACGACGACGTCGACGAAAAGAATGAAGATGCTTCTGACATTGTTGACAATCTCCATGCTTTTTCTCGTCGAAATGAGCAACGGTCAAGACGCGCCGCCGCCGGTTTGTTCCGTCAATCAACTGTTCAACGGTCAAATTTGCACGTGTGCTCCAGGGTAAGTTCAAACTAGACACAAAAACCACCCCCGCCCCGGCGCGGCTCATCATTTCAGCTATTTCTCATCGGCCAACGATGAGTCGAAAGCGCGTTGCGAGGACGAGTGCGAAGAGGTCTTCTTCTCGATGTTCACGACGGGCAAATGTGTCAACAACATTTTCGGCAATGTGCCAAAAGATCAGCAGCCGGCTTGTAACCTCAGATGCGGTGTAGGGAGTTTTCCGAGTTACCGTGTCGAGACCTTCGATTTTTCAGCTCAGAATTCGTTTGTGGGCTTCGATTGCGGCGTTCGTTGTTATTGCGGCTGCCGTCGCCACTCTCGTTTTGCTTCTACCAATGTGCATCACCTCGTGTGCTTCATGTCTTCACGCTAAAAAGGTTTTTTCCTCTTTCTCTGTTTTCTCTCTCTCTCTCTCTTCCTTTTTAATTATTTCACAAAGAGAGTGAGAGAGAGAGAGAGAATTCCGACATAAAGTGGAGAGAGTGAAGAGAGCGCAGACAAATAATCTTGTGACATAATCTCGATCGACATTTTTGCGGCGATCGATCGATCTGTCGGTCTCCTCCTCCTCCTCCATTTGATTTCTTCCATTTTTAACCCATCGAAAATTATTCAAGGGTGCGGGGGGGGGGGGGGTGGAGAGAGATTTTGTCATTTTGTGACGAAAAGAAAAATTGTCGAACAAAAAGTGTGCAAAAACTGGTTGGTTTGCTGCTTTTTGTGTCAAATCCATCGAAAAAAATTCGCAAAAAAAAACCTCGTCGTGTGCGCCTTTAAAGTCAATCCTCTTCTGCTCCTTTAAACCGAAAACTGCCCCACTCCCCCCCCCCCCACTTTTTCGTGCTGCATCATTCAAGGAGAGATTGGGTGAGGGGAATTTTTGCCAATTTCAAATAGTCGTTTCGAGACCATTTTTCTGAAAACTCTACAGTAGTCTGTGGGAGGGGGAGGGGGGTTTGAAACGTGGAAAAATTTCAACAATGTTTGCCCCAATTGTTAGGTGAAAATGTATCAAATTTCGATAAAAGATATATCTAGGTTATCAAACCGATATAACCAATCATTTTTCCTTTCTTTCTCTCTGTCTCTCTCTCTCTCTCTCTCTCTGCTTCTCTCCGTCTCTTTCTCTCTCTCTCTCTCTTTCTATTAAATTATCATTCAATTTATCAAACCATTAGCAGACGGTTCAAAATCGTTTTTCTCCGGAAAATAAGAAACGACCGATGAAGAGAAAGAGAGAGAGAGAGAGAGAGAGAGACGGAGAGAAAGACGAGATGTAGAGACGGAAAGAAAAAGAGAAATAAATCGAATAAATGTAAATGAAATGACCTTTACGATCATCAAGTTGGGTTTGGGAATTGATTGTGAAGGAAAGAAGTGATAACATATTTATTGACAAATCACAATGAATGATGATGATGATAAACAAGAATCAAAATAAAGAGAGAGAGAGAGACAGAGAGAGAGGAGGGGAGTGGAAGATTAAAGGAGGATGATGTTGAATGAAAAACATGCCGCCCGGTTCTCGAGACGAAACAAACCAAATCCAAGGGATGCACCATTTTGATCGGCTCTCTCGCCAACCGAAAAAAGAGAGAGGGAGAGAGAGAGAGACGCAGACGAGTTGAACGCGTCGCGGTTTGTGTCGCGGTTGAGCAGGAAACTGTTTTTTTTTTCTTTTTTTTCTGAATGATTTCCCAAAATCCAATTTCATTTATGATCGGGGCTGAAAATCCTTTTTTTCCCCCCTTTCGCTTTTATTTATTGGCATCGTGCCACCATTAAAATATCTTGTCTTTTTTCGCCAGTGTTGATCGACAGCGTGAAAAACAACGATTTTGAAGAGAAATAAAATACGAAAGAGGAAAGAGACAGAGACAGAGAGAGAGACAGAGAGACAGAGAGACAGAGAGAGAGAGAGAGAGAGAGAGAGGAAAACGGGGGGGGGGTGAGGGGAATTGTTAAAATACCAGTTTTCAATTCATTCCCCCTAACTCGACAACAAAACAACAATTTTTGAAAAAAAAAAAGTTGAATCAGCCAATAACGGGCAAAAATTGAAAGAAACACAAAACAAATACAATTTTGATAGGAACGAATTTATCAAAAACGAAAGTTCGCTCTATTGCCAACTTTTTTTGGTTCAAAATCAAATTGCCAAAGTAGAAGAGAAAAGGACAAGTGCGCTCCATTTACACGCTAATAAACTTTAAATTGTTGAGTTCACGTTTGAGTGATAAAAGAGGAAAGCGCGCTCTAATGAAAACCTTCATTTCAAAAGTTGTGAGTGAATTCATTCAAAACTCAAAAAACTAGAAAATTCAAGACAGGAAAGTGCGCTCCACCGATACCCAAACAACCGTAATTGAAAACTCTCTGAGCGGGTCCCACCACGAAATTGTACATATTTCGTTTCAGGCCAACAAGAACGCGAAACGTGTTGCTCTCGAAAGCCAAGCGGCTCAGGTTCCATCGAAAGATCAGCAGGTCGCCACAATGGGATACAATCCGTACGCCTATTGGCCATATTATGGACGAGCTTAGGACACTTCGATCCGATTCAACATTTTCATCGTTTCTCTTTCCAATGTTTTGCTCAATTTGATATGCATTTTCTTTTTGTTTTGCTTCCTTCCCTTCCCTTCCCCCGCCCCCTGCCCTATCCCATCCCTTCCCTTCCTCCTCCTCCCCCGAATCCCCATTTTTTGCGGGTTTTTTCCCAAATTTTGCCTAAACGCGACCACACAAATCCAATCAAAATAAAATTCCAAATTCAACTGCCCACACACTGTTTTTTTTTCCATTTTTTTCTAGTTTCGCTAATAAATTTTCAGATCAAATTAAAAAAAAAAAAAAGTGTTCTTCTTCTTCTTCTTCTCTCAAAGTGCCCCCTCCCCCCCCCATTGCCTCGCCCCTTCCACATATTCTGATTATTATTGTCACAGGTTGATCAAAACCGCGACACAATTTGAAGATGATTTTCCAAAATTAATCAAAACCAGTTTGATTTTTCTTCTTCTCTCTCTCTCTCTCTCTCCTTTTTTTGTTGTTGAACGATGACAAAAATTGTCATGGTCAGAGAGACAAAAAAAAAAGGAAGGAAACTCTTCAACCCACCCTTCCTCCCCCCCCCCCCCTTTCCCAATCTTACAATCACAAAGACGAAGAAGGCGAAGAAGAAATGATTGAAATTTCCTACTGCAATTAAATAAACAATAAAACATGATTTCAGCCCCAAATACAGTACTGGCCATAAATATAAACAATATTGGTTTTTTGAGAACAACTTTTTTGCACAGGTAACCGATCGTTCTGAAAATTTTAGACGTCTTTTAATAAGGTAAAAGACGTCTGAAAATGAATAATGAATTCACTTTTTCAAAACGATCGGGGTTACCTGTGCAAAAAAGTTGTTTTCAAAAAACCAATATTGTTCATATTTATGGCCTGTAGTTGTACATACAATTTACACTTTAAACTATAAAATTCCAATAAAATAAGGTAACACAATTTTAAATGAAAAATCGGATAAAACAACAACAAATCAAAATCAACAAATCAATATCAACAACTTTTTGCGCAGCTTTTCGTTCACACCTTTTCAGCGCTGCTCAGAAACAATTTAAACGCCAACAACACTTTTGCCGATTGCTCTTGTGACGATAACAGCACGGTTTGCGCTTGACGAAATTTGTTCAATTGCGCTCGGTCTGGTCCGGGCAGGTACATCTCTTCGACTTCGGCGATTTGTGCCAATTTACTCTCTTCGTCGAGCTCTTCGTTGGCTCGAATCCCTTCGACGATCGGTTCCACTGTCGCTTCTTTATCCAACAATTGTTTGATTTCTTTTTTTTCGTGCGCATGTCGAATTATCAAATTATTGATGAGCTGCAATTTGTTGTTTTTTTTTTTAACTCATAAAAAAAGAACCGCTCGCAAACCGCGACGCGTCATTTTTTAAATCTTTGTTCGTCTTACTTTACACGTGTATTCAACTAATCCTCTGACAGTTCTTGTCAAATCAACATAATACAAATAGAATGTTCGTGCTGGAAGGAAGTCTGTGGATCTTCCGATTGCCTGAAATGCATTGAATATTAACAACAGCAATTTGAAGCTCATCAACACCTTCGTGAATACGAATCCTTCTTCAACCAGCGCGTATAGCACTTCTCTGGCTTCTTTTCCACTCAACATACTTTTCTTCTCAACTTGTTCTTCATCCAGATAATTATTCATTTCCAGCAATCGCATGATTCTGAAACTTTTTTGCTATTCAAATCAATCAATCAATCAATTATTTTTCAATCGCACACCTTATCGATCGGATTCCAAATTGCTCTCGAATCAATGATTCACAGTGCTTTTGACAAATTCGTCGAATTGCTCTTTTCCCATCGATTTGCCACCATCCATCAGCTGATAATTTCGTCATGATTCCTTCCGATTCGTCAACCAATATTTGACAAGCCAACTCGATGTCAGCTCGAGTCATGTTGTAGTCATGTTTTTTAGCTAATTTTAATAAATCTGCCGCCTTTAAATTTTATCACCTTTTTTGTTTCATTCAAATATTGATTTAATGTTTTTTTTTTAATTGTTACCGTAGCTGTAATATTATCCAATACGGGTGGTCTTAATGGTGAATGCCGTCCTTCATTTAATTTGAAAATTAATTGACAAACTTGTCTTGTTATTATTTCTGTTCGATCCGTTGATGTTGCCGACTTAAAGATTCTTCTTTTTTTTTCGTAATTGATTCGTACAACACAATTTTGTGATGTATTATGTTGCAAACACGCTCTGTTGACACTTTTGTAAAACTACCCGATTGTTCACCTTTTCACGTCAAACTTTTATTGTTGAGTGAGTATCTAATTTTTTGAAAACGCGGCATTTGGAGATTATTTACAAGTTTCATTTGAGCGTATTTGCAACATTTTGTGATTTTTTCTTTACTCATTTATCAATAGAGCATATTTACATTTAAAAAAAGCGTTAAACTCACATCTCCAACTAATGATTCAACAATCATTTCATCTCTTAAATGAGCATCAATTTTATTCCAATTAATTTTCCAATATTTTCCCTCGTCCACATCTTTCCCATCTTCGATTTTTCGTTTTCTCCCTGTCATTTGAACATTTTCAGCTTCTCGTTGCTCAAAAATTTGTGTCGGAACTTGAAACGGATCAAAGTCCGTCTCATAAATCGGATATTCTTGCGTCATTTCCACGTTCACCGACGGCATTCGTAGAACGAATCGCGCTTCAGCCAGATCGACAAAATTCTTGCGAATGTTCTCCCAGATTATTGTCGAGTCGCGAGAGTGGCAGCGTCGGACCACGTTCGATACTGTCAACTTTCCTTGTGAGAATAGTTCTTCACATATCATTTCAGCTTCAAGTCCGAACATTTGTTTTGCTATAAAACAAGTTCTGAAAATATTTGTTCTTCTCTCAGAAATTTAAAATTTAAAATTAACCTTGGCGCCAATAACCATCGCTGAATAATTTCTGGACAAATGAAATAGATCGGCTTCTTCCCATCAATCGCAAACTTCACAAAACCAAAATGGATCAAGGTTATCAACGATTTTCTTATCTGAAAATCAATCAATCAATAAATATTTCGTTGATTTTTCATGCTTTTTTTTGTCGTTACCAATTTTAATGAAACTTGATTTTTTAACAAAAATCCCAATGATGGTAAATTACAACTTTCTCGTAGCAAAACCGATGCCACCTTTCCAACAATCTAGAAAATGCGCTTTTCATTTTTCACAATCTCAAAAAACTTTTACTCACTTTTCCAAACAAATCCTCGATTATTGCCATACAAAGGCGCGTTTCAAATTTGCCGCTCATTCCTAAAAAGCTGAAAAATAATTTAAAAATGTCTCACAACTTTTTAGGAATATTTTAAATGGTTTTTCTACCAGTTTTTTAAAACTTTTTTAAAAAAGTAATTTAGAAAAAAAATTTTTTTTTTGATGAATTCAATAAAACAAAAACAACAATAACAAAAAACAATTTTAAAAATTAAAAAAAAAAACTTAAAAAGCTTATAAATCTGATTATTGCCTTCGTCGAATTGCTCGTTTCTATAAATTAACAAATGAATAAATTTTTGTTTTTTTGTTACAAAAGTGCTTCTTACTCTTCCTTCTTTTTTTCCAATTGCCGCCTTTTTTCTTTCTTTTTGCGTTTTTTTCTTCTTTTTCAATGGCATTTTACTGCCGCTTGCCAATCGTTTTCTAGAATTATTGAAAATTGACATTTTCCCGATTTTTTCTTCAATGAATGAACCTTTTCAATCCTTCGCTTAATGATCGCCCTTCTTCATCTCTCATCATATAATCGCCGAAATTGAGCAAATCGTCAAGCGTTTCAGCTTTTCCCAATTTTTCACTTTTTCTTTTTTGCTCTTTACTTAATCGAATTCTCGTAAAATGTTCTTCTTCATATTTTTCGCGTTCTTTGTCATACTCGAATTTTCTTTCCGATATTTCCTGTAAATTTGGATCATTTTGTTTTAAGAACAACAAAAAGCGTGCTTTTACTTACCCGAATCACTTCTGGTGCTTCACTGTATTGATTTTTGAGCTCCATTATCAAACTGCTTTGCATTGCTCGTCGCTTCGCTTTTTCAATTCGATTTGCTGGCGCTTCTTCATCATCTGAAAACAATTTTGTTTTCTAAAAAAAAAAAAAAAAAAACTAATGAAAACAAATTGAAAACCTTCATAATGAACAGCTCGGATCTTAGGAGCCACATACTTTTTCGAGTTTTTGTTCGCCTGTTCTTCATCTTCTTCTTCTTCCTCATTTTCATCATCGTCTTTAACCTTTAAAAATAATTTTGAAAAAAATCTCAGTTGTTGAAGTCAAAAATAATCCAATTACATCCATATTTTCAAGGCGAACTCTCAAATTTTGCTTCTGTTGATTTTCACTTTTTCTAGCCAACAATTTTTCAATTTGTGGCCTCATTTTATCTTCAATCGGCCGCATTTTTTCAAGAAACTGCAAAAAAAAATCTTCTTGATTTTTTTGTCGTTCAACTCAAATATTTTACCACTCGATGCTTGAGCGCTCGTTTAGTCGCTGCATCTGTTTGAATTAGGTCGCCTTTCATCATTTTCGACATCAAAACCGTGACTTCTCCAATGTAGGAAATCATTTCGTGATTTTTCACTTTTAACAAGCTGACTCCCTGCAAATGAATCGTCATTATTTTTGCTCAAATCGCTTCTTCACTCACTTGTTTATCATTCTTCACCGTATTCATTCTTTCAGCAAGTTTTTGATGCTCTTTCAACACTTCTCGCGAGATTTCAGCTGCTTGTAACACGATTTCAGAAAATTGTGCAACATCATCGTCTGTCATTCTGCAAAAAATTGGAATTTGAACAACTTTTTCCCGCCAAAAAACGAGAGAAAAAGAAGAAAAAGAAACTAAAATATACATTTTTCAAGTGGTTCAAACCGATAAAAACCAGCAAAAGTGAGTGAGCAAATGTTTTTATTTTCTATGTCATTTTAAAGAAGGAATGTGTTTAGTGATTATTTACATGGCCCTAATAATTAGAAAATCAAGATTTTGATGAGCTTGCTCCATCATTATTGTCTCTTTTTCCACCACCACCACCACCTTTCGCATAAGCCATAAACATTTCTTTTAGGAACGACAACTCTTTTTCCAGCGATTCCACCTAAAAATGCGTATTTTCTATTGCAAAATTTTTGTCAAATTTTTCACTTTTCTTTCCAGTGTTTCGTTCTCTTTTCTCAATTCTTCCACTTTTTCTGCCGTCTCATTTTCTTCTTGACGCTTTTTTTGTCGCGTTCGATTCACTGCTTCGTTATTTCTTCGTCGCTTCAAACTATAATCATCATCTTCTTTTGGCGATGACGTCACTCGTTTTCGATTACCACTCATTTTTGCTCGAATCTAATCAATATTTATCAAAATTAGAGAAAATAATCAAAAAGAATTGAATAAAATGTAGCGGCCAAAAAAAAAAATTAAAAAAAATAAAAAGTTGCGGTAAACACCACGCCATTGTGTTATTGCGGAGTGTTGTATTGTATACACTTGTTTCATATTCATAAAAGATTTATTTTGCTAGCCAATGTAAAAATGGTGGAACTGTTAACATATAACCATGATCATAAATATAAATTCTCTTATCATACGCATTGTAAGTTATCATATTCGCATTTTTATACAAATTTATCCATTTAATCAGAGGCTGTGAATAGGTTCCACGATAAAAATCAAAAGCGTTTGAAATATATGTTGATTGATCTGAATTGCTTTCAATCTGAAATTGAAAATAATTTCATTTCTTTTCTATTTTTTTTTCTCAAATTTAAATAACCAAATAAACAGTTCCACAAATGACAATTCCGTTCGAGACCTGTGTATGATTGATCAATGTTAGATTGTACGTCTCATAAATTGTCAAATTCATTAAATCCACTTTGGCAACTGATAAATAATCGGATTTTTTATAATGAAACATAATCCAAAGAGCATTTTCATCAATTGCCAAATCGAAATAATTCATTGAATTGTTGAATAAATACTGAAAAAAATATTGATTGATTTCAAAACAAAAAAAAACCTAAGGAAGGGACAGCAGGGAAAGAAGAAGGGGGAGGGGGGGGGACAAGAATTTTCACTCGACTTCATCGCCTCGATACGCAGCGCCAGGAATTTCGACTTGACTGTACGTTTTTGAGTTGAATTCGTATTTTGAAATTATTGGGTGACCGGCTCGCTGATAAAATAATGTTGAATTGAAGACGACATGATTGGTTCCGTCGAAAATGTATGGAAGACGATGACTGAAACGACAGTTTTTTCTTTGGGTTCAAACACTTTTTTTTTTAGTTCGGCGCCAAACAATTTCGCTGCGTACTTCTACATTACTGAGTATTAATCTAACACTAAAAATATTATTTTGAAGCTTCAAGTTGTTGAATATCAATTACATGAGGTATTTACGAAATGGAAGAGAAAAGAGAAACTTAGTCCCTTCCCTCTTTTTTTCTAGAAAAAGCTGAAAAAAATAAACAAAAATTCTCAACGCGTGTTTATTTGAAGTCAACAGTAGAGCGCGATTGCAACAATTTTTTTTTAAATTGTAATTTAATATTTTTTCTTACTTTTTGTTCGTATTGATTTTTGAAAACAAATTTCAACCTGAAAAAAAGTCGAAACTCACACTTTTGAAACATGTTCTCTTCTCATTTCAGCTTCATCTCTGAACTCCATCAATTCTTGTCCCTGAAAATGATTCATCACATATCGTTTGCGAGCATCCTGAAACAACAAAAATCTCAAAGTTCGAATTATGGTCTTGAAGAATCGAACATCGCCAGTTGGTGGATAACCATCTCTCATCCAACTTCCATAATATGTCGTTGAATGCGAATGAAAGACGGGCTTACCAACATTCTGAAGACGACAATCTGAAAACCAAGCCAAACATCTGAAGCCACGGTTTAATCGAAATTCAAGCTGCCACTAAAATCGATTCGATTCAAGAAACCACGTAAAAAATGGGCGGAGACTCGTACTGTCTTGGCAAACCGCGCACGCTTTTTTGTCAACGCATCGAAACTATTTTTTAATGCAAACTGTGGCTCCGCCTTATCGCATGGTTTATTTTCGAAATAAATTTTTACTGTTGGCGCGCAGAAAACAAAAATTTCTGTGAGCAAAAAATTGAAAAATTGTTACGAGCTGTAACTCCTTGAATATAAGCGACAGGTGTTGTCACTGTCTCCTCTTCCTCTTCGATTGTCATGTTTTTAATGCAAATCTTGACGCAGCTCTCGACTTCGCTGTAATTGGCGAGAAGCTGAAATAAACACTTCCACAATGAATTGACCGTCATATTTGAGGCTTTTGACAAACGTGTTGAACAATGCTTGAAATCGGCTTTTGTGTAATCTCGGGATTCATTGTTGTCTCATCTGATTTCGGACATTCGAGCCGTTCTACTTTTGGGCACTGAAGTTCTCGTTCAACGAGAAACTCATCCCGAATTGGACACGTCGCACAGTCAGCATCTTTTCCTATTGGACCCGGTGGACCTTGTGGCCCTGGATGACCAGGAACGCCCATTAGCCCACGTCGTCCTTGTGGTCCTGGTGGACCTTGTCGACCCGGTGGGCCCGTCGGTCCTGGTTTGCCAGGACTTCCACGAACATCCGCCTTATCACTGCAATATTGATGAACCTCGGTGCATTTTTGCATCAATTCATTTATCTGAAAACAATCATCTCTCGAACTCTGAAAACGATCTTCCGGAATCAACAAAGAACCTTGACACTCGACAATGAAGTCAACCAAAGAGTATCCGAGGAATTCCTTCGACTACCATATCGTTTGACGCGCCTCGACACGTTCTCGACGTTCGCCACACACTCGCCTTCAATCTCCAGAATACGAAATTGCACATGAATAAATGCCGAAATCGAGAGAGCCGCCAAAAACGCGTTGGTTATGTGCAATTTTTTATCCATTCAAGATCAGTTGGAGGAGCCAAAATGGTGAGAGGCAGCAACAAAGAAGAAATTTATGAAAAATTGTGGTTTTTGGGTGAAATTTGATTCCTTTTGGTGATAAATTATAAACAATTTTTATCGACGCTTTTCATTTTTCCTGAAAAAAACAAATTTTATTTTTATTTTTTGTGAGGGAAAAATTTCCAGCTGACCACTTGTAAGCAGCTCATTCATTCTCTGACAAAAACCGCTCCGTCTTCCACATTTCCCTCTATACCTTTGGTGTAACGCGGTTTTTTTTCTACAAAAAAATTGTGCATCAATCAAAGGGCATCATTACAGCAAAGAGAAAAACAAAAACAAAAAACTTTCGTGTCGAGACCTTTCGTCTGTTTTTAATTGAGCCAATAATAAAGAAAACACATTTTTTCTAAATTTACTGATCAGTTTTACTAGGAAACACGAGGAAATCAAAATCTTTGAAAAAAAGACGCCAAGCAAGAAGATTTTATGCGCGTAAAACTCAGTGTACACCAAAAAGTCATTACACAATTGCGTACTTTTGTCTCTACAGTAACGAATTATTTAATTTTTAATAAATATAAATATAAAATATAATAAAGATTAAAAATTTTATTAAATAAAGCTCGAAAAAAAAATAACACTATGTACACAACAACGTGGTCTATATCCATAATAAAAACTAATTAAAAACAAACAAAAAGAAAAAATAACTGAAAAAAAATGATGAAAGTTATGCAATTAATAAAATATAAAAGTCAACGGGTATTCAATCATCTAAAAAGGGGGTGGTCCATTAACAAATTCTAGCGCAGGATCAAAACTTTTAGCGAAATTATTGAGAAGTTGACAACAATACTCGTCGTCGCAGTGTGGAACCAGACATGCGGCTCCCATTAAAAGAACAAGCAGAGCCTGAAGTGTTTTTTTTTTGCAATTTTTATAAGCAGCTAAGCATTTTCTCAATACCTGTAGTGGCAATGCTGTTCTGAGTACCCGTCTCCAGCGCGATCGTTGCTTGCGCAATTGTTGTTCATCGAGTGTCGAATCATCAGGAATTGGGGAAAGTAGACCATCTGAACGACTGTCGATTGAATCAATTTCGCTTCTCGTCTCCGAATCCGACGGTGCAATTCCATCGATACCATGCTCGGCGAGAACATGGAACGGATGCTGATCGGGATAGAGAGCTGATAGTACTTCGGCCGCGGCGTCAACATCATACGCTTCTTTTTCATCGTCTTCAACATCATCCTCATCATGATCTTCTTGTTGCGCCTGAATACGTGGCTCGATTTCGTGCAGAAGGCGACGAGCTTCAGCGAGAAGTTTATCAAGATCCGTCAAAGTGCTGCTTTCAACGAATTTCCGATCATTCTCGCTTCGGTTTACGATCACCTTCTGATTTTCGAGATGAGCAATTACATCATTAAGTAATGTAGCGCGGCTCTGAAAATAATTGGTTTTCTTCCATTTTTTTTCTTTTCTTTTTTTTTTTTTGAAATTTCAGCTTACTTGTTCATCCACATTACTAACAGAAGAATGAATATCTTCTTTGCATTGTGTGAGTTCATTTGTTAAAATATCCAACGTGCGAAGTAACTCAATTTCCGCACTGATTTCCGAATTCAACTTATCCATGGTGTTCTTAAAACATCCGGCAATGATCGGAACAGATTCAACAAAACAAAAAATTTACCTCGTATTGCCTTTCAATACTTTCGAAATGAACCAACAGATATCGATTCTCATCTTCGGCCACTGTTGAAGGCGATAGAGCATCCACCAGATCACTGAACACAATTTTTGAGTTTCGAACATCTTCCAGTCGTGGGCTCAGATCCTGAAATGTGACGTTCGTTTTGTAAAATCAATAAAACAGTTTTTATCAGCAAACCTTGAGCTTAGCTAAACGTTGTTGAGCTTGATCGACAGGAAGTTGGGGACGGTTCAAAACGTCACTAACTGCGTTCTCCAATTTTTCCAGATTATCGTACAGTTTTTCTTTTTCGGCGAGGAACAGTTTCCAAAGTCGGGAACGTTCTTCGAGCACTGGAACAAGTTTCAATGCGCCGTCAACACTAGTTTGCAATTCTTGAACACGTTCATCATCGCTTCTTAACTGTTGACGAGCAGCATTTGAGATGATTTCCAAACCATTTTCGACTTCTTTTTTCAGTGCATCAGCAATTGGTGAATATTGTGTTGGAATAGCGTCAGCGTTGATCAAAAGTTGATCAGCGTCATGAACAAGTGGAACAAGACGAGATTGAATTCGATCGATTGAATCATGAAGTGCCTTCACATTTTCGGCATCCTTCAATGCTTGCTCAGCATCATCGCGTTGCTTCTGAAACGAATAATCACAATCAATTTGAGTAAGAAAAAAAGAAAAGAAAAGAAAAAGAAACATCATAAAATAGAAGAACATGAAGAAGAAGAAGAAGAAGAAGAAGAAGGAGAAGATGGATGATTGATTAAATCAATCAATCAGATCAGAATCTGATTTTTCTTCTTCTTCCTCGTCTTTTCTCAACTACTACTACTCACTGACCTTAAGAAGAGCAGCAACATTGTCAATACGTGCGAGCAATTCATTGTATTCTTCACGTTCTTTTTCATCCAAACCTTCCGGATTCAAATTGGAAATCGTTTCACGAATCTTTGCAACACTGTCTTCTTTCTTTGCCAAATCGTCGACAATGTCGTGAGGATCCAATGTCGTCGGCGTTGTCAAATCGGACGACGACGATTGTTTCGTGATATCGAGAAGAGATTCTTCGGCGTTTTTACGAGCAGCGTTGAACGATGCAAGAGCAGCAAGTTTGTCACCGACAGCAGATCCGAGATTTTTCAATAGATCTTTGAGTTTTGACAATTCCCATTGGCTCTTTTGTTTCAATTCTTGAGAAGCTGCATCGTTTTCTGGAAGGTTGGCAATCAACGTCTCAAAATTGTGCTTCTTCTCTTCAAAATCTTCAAGAAGTGACTTCTGCTCATCGAGAGATGTTGGAAGTTCAGCTGGTAGAGCTTGAAGTTGTTGAGCGACAAGCTCAAGTTTCGGAGCCACTTCATTGACAATCGCAGCGTTGTTGAGCTGTTGTTTTTTATCATCGATGGCATGTTGCAAATCGAACACCTTGTTTGGAAGGCTCGTATCGAAGAAATCTCTTGAAATCAACACAATCGGTGTGTCATCAGATTTGTTCTTGTTGGCGTCGGCTTTCGATTTGAGACCAGAAGCGTCATTAGCCAATTTTTCGATTTGAGACAAACCATCTTCAGGCTGCTTCACGTTCTCAATCTCATTCAATTTGTTCTCGATATCGGCGATAAGTGATTTGATTGAAACTTGCTCATCTCGAAGTCTTTCTTCTTGTGCAATTGCCTTCTCAAGTGCATTGAGCAACTCTTTGGCTTTCGTCTTTGCATCTTGAATTTGTTTGCCAATTTGTGCATCATGATTTTCAGCGTCAGCAATATCGGCCAATTTGTTGAATTTGGCGATCAAATTCTTGAGTTGATCAACATCTTGTTTGGCAACATCAAGAGTTTGTGGCTGATTGTCGTATTTGGCGACAAGTTGTTGATTCAATTCGTTGACACTATCACCAGTTTCCTTCTTGAGCTCATCAGCGCGTTTTTCATCATCCAACGCCTTCTGAATTGTGTTTGCCAAATCGTTATTGAATTTGTTGGCACGATCGCGAAGTTGTGTTGCGGTCGGCTCAAGAGTTTCTGGAACTGAGCTGATGTCTTGAACGAGAGCATCAATGTGTGGACGAATGTTGTCCTTGAATTCATTCAATGCGGCAACGGTGATCGGTTGTTGAGAACCACCTGCGGCGACACTCTTTTCGGCATTTTCGAGAGCTTCTTCAAGTCGTTTCAGCGCCTCATTTGACTTATTGAGCTTGTCAAGCTCATCTGTCTTTTCGCCAATTTGTTTTTCGACATCTTTTACCAAATTTTCGAGATCGCCAATAAGATTTTCAGCTTTCTGTTTGTCATCGGATGCGAGATGTGGTGAATTTTTCGAAACTTCTTCTTCAATCTTTCCAATCACATCTTTTGCGTTGTTCACCTTGCTCTTGAGCTCATCAATAACTTCTTGTGGTGCTCGTTTCTTGTCCTTCTTCTTCTTCTTTGCCGAATCTTTGGCCAACAAATCTTCAGCCTCTTTTTCAACGGTCGCCAATTTTTGTTTGGCTTCAGCGCGAGCTTCATCATCACGTTGTTTCGCTTCTTTCAATGCTTCAATCTTTTGAACAAGTCGAGCAGCGTCTTCTGGTGACAACTTCTTCTCGTTGATTTCTTTTTCGGCGCTCTTCAAATCTTCAATGCTCAATTCATCCAATGGTTGTTGGTCGAATTGGGTGAGCTTCAACGTAAGAGCAATCACGAATTGTTCCTTATCCGATTCTTCAGCCGTCTTTATCGCTTCATCAAGATCAGCCTCAAGTTTGGCAAGTTTCTCGTTCAATTTGTCGCCGATGTTTGCAGCATCAGTTTGAACATGTGTTCGAGCGGCACTTGCGTTCACCAATTTGTCTTGAATTCGATTGATTTGCGCTTTCAATGCTGGAACATCGGATTTCGAAATTTCATCCAAAACCGATCTTTCTGGATCATTGTGAATATCAATCATCGTTCGAATATCATCGATTTCTTTGCCAACTTGTTCGGCAGATTCTTTTAGCAATTTCTCGTCTTCGAGCTCATTTGTCAAATCGTCGAGAACACCATCATATTGATTTTGTGTTTGTTCTGAATCAACATCAAGGAATCGAACAGCGGCATAGACACTTTCGAGCGGATCAAACAGAGCAGAAAGTCGTTGCAAGTTGTCAATCTTGTTTCGGAGATCCTCAAATTGTTTGGCCTCTGTTCTAAGATCGGCCAAGTCTTGAGCGGCTTCATCGCTTCCTCGTTTTGGTTTCTCGACAACGCGATCAACTGCTTTTTGAAGTTTGTCGATCAAATCACCTGTTTCATTTTGTGCGGCCACAAATTCATCCCAATTTCGTAAACGTTCTTCGAGCACTGGAACAAGTTTCAATGCGCCGTCAACACTAGTTTGCAATTCTTGAACACGTTCATCATCGCTTCTTAACTGTTGACGAGCAGCATTTGAGATGATTTCCAAACCATTTTCGACTTCTTTTTTCAGTGCATCAGCAATTGGTGAATATTGTGTTGGAATAGCGTCAGCGTTGATCAAAAGTTGATCAGCGTCATGAACAAGTGGAACAAGACGAGATTGAATTCGATCGATTGAATCATGAAGTGCCTTCACATTTTCGGCATCCTTCAATGCTTGCTCAGCATCATCGCGTTGCTTCTGAAACGAATAATCACAATCAATTTGAGTAAGAAAAAAAGAAAAGAAAAGAAAAAGAAACATCATAAAATAGAAGAACATGAAGAAGAAGAAGAAGAAGAAGAAGAAGGAGAAGATGGATGATTGATTAAATCAATCAATCAGATCAGAATCTGATTTTTCTTCTTCTTCCTCGTCTTTTCTCAACTACTACTACTCACTGACCTTAAGAAGAGCAGCAACATTGTCAATACGTGCGAGCAATTCATTGTATTCTTCACGTTCTTTTTCATCCAAACCTTCCGGATTCAAATTGGAAATCGTTTCACGAATCTTTGCAACACTGTCTTCTTTCTTTGCCAAATCGTCGACAATGTCGTGAGGATCCAATGTCGTCGGCGTTGTCAAATCGGACGACGACGATTGTTTCGTGATATCGAGAAGAGATTCTTCGGCGTTTTTACGAGCAGCGTTGAACGATGCAAGAGCAGCAAGTTTGTCACCGACAGCAGATCCGAGATTTTTCAATAGATCTTTGAGTTTTGACAATTCCCATTGGCTCTTTTGTTTCAATTCTTGAGAAGCTGCATCGTTTTCTGGAAGGTTGGCAATCAACGTCTCAAAATTGTGCTTCTTCTCTTCAAAATCTTCAAGAAGTGACTTCTGCTCATCGAGAGATGTTGGAAGTTCAGCTGGTAGAGCTTGAAGTTGTTGAGCGACAAGCTCAAGTTTCGGAGCCACTTCATTGACAATCGCAGCGTTGTTGAGCTGTTGTTTTTTATCATCGATGGCATGTTGCAAATCGAACACCTTGTTTGGAAGGCTCGTATCGAAGAAATCTCTTGAAATCAACACAATCGGTGTGTCATCAGATTTGTTCTTGTTGGCGTCGGCTTTCGATTTGAGACCAGAAGCGTCATTAGCCAATTTTTCGATTTGAGACAAACCATCTTCAGGCTGCTTCACGTTCTCAATCTCATTCAATTTGTTCTCGATATCGGCGATAAGTGATTTGATTGAAACTTGCTCATCTCGAAGTCTTTCTTCTTGTGCAATTGCCTTCTCAAGTGCATTGAGCAACTCTTTGGCTTTCGTCTTTGCATCTTGAATTTGTTTGCCAATTTGTGCATCATGATTTTCAGCGTCAGCAATATCGGCCAATTTGTTGAATTTGGCGATCAAATTCTTGAGTTGATCAACATCTTGTTTGGCAACATCAAGAGTTTGTGGCTGATTGTCGTATTTGGCGACAAGTTGTTGATTCAATTCGTTGACACTATCACCAGTTTCCTTCTTGAGCTCATCAGCGCGTTTTTCATCATCCAACGCCTTCTGAATTGTGTTTGCCAAATCGTTATTGAATTTGTTGGCACGATCGCGAAGTTGTGTTGCGGTCGGCTCAAGAGTTTCTGGAACTGAGCTGATGTCTTGAACGAGAGCATCAATGTGTGGACGAATGTTGTCCTTGAATTCATTCAATGCGGCAACGGTGATCGGTTGTTGAGAACCACCTGCGGCGACACTCTTTTCGGCATTTTCGAGAGCTTCTTCAAGTCGTTTCAGCGCCTCATTTGACTTATTGAGCTTGTCAAGCTCATCTGTCTTTTCGCCAATTTGTTTTTCGACATCTTTTACCAAATTTTCGAGATCGCCAATAAGATTTTCAGCTTTCTGTTTGTCATCGGATGCGAGATGTGGTGAATTTTTCGAAACTTCTTCTTCAATCTTTCCAATCACATCTTTTGCGTTGTTCACCTTGCTCTTGAGCTCATCAATAACTTCTTGTGGTGCTCGTTTCTTGTCCTTCTTCTTCTTCTTTGCCGAATCTTTGGCCAACAAATCTTCAGCCTCTTTTTCAACGGTCGCCAATTTTTGTTTGGCTTCAGCGCGAGCTTCATCATCACGTTGTTTCGCTTCTTTCAATGCTTCAATCTTTTGAACAAGTCGAGCAGCGTCTTCTGGTGACAACTTCTTCTCGTTGATTTCTTTTTCGGCGCTCTTCAAATCTTCAATGCTCAATTCATCCAATGGTTGTTGGTCGAATTGGGTGAGCTTCAACGTAAGAGCAATCACGAATTGTTCCTTATCCGATTCTTCAGCCGTCTTTATCGCTTCATCAAGATCAGCCTCAAGTTTGGCAAGTTTCTCGTTCAATTTGTCGCCGATGTTTGCAGCATCAGTTTGAACATGTGTTCGAGCGGCACTTGCGTTCACCAATTTGTCTTGAATTCGATTGATTTGCGCTTTCAATGCTGGAACATCGGATTTCGAAATTTCATCCAAAACCGATCTTTCTGGATCATTGTGAATATCAATCATCGTTCGAATATCATCGATTTCTTTGCCAACTTGTTCGGCAGATTCTTTTAGCAATTTCTCGTCTTCGAGCTCATTTGTCAAATCGTCGAGAACACCATCATATTGATTTTGTGTTTGTTCTGAATCAACATCAAGGAATCGAACAGCGGCATAGACACTTTCGAGCGGATCAAACAGAGCAGAAAGTCGTTGCAAGTTGTCAATCTTGTTTCGGAGATCCTCAAATTGTTTGGCCTCTGTTCTAAGATCGGCCAAGTCTTGAGCGGCTTCATCGCTTCCTCGTTTTGGTTTCTCGACAACGCGATCAACTGCTTTTTGAAGTTTGTCGATCAAATCACCTGTTTCATTTTGTGCGGCCACAAATTCATCCCAATTTCGTAAACGTTCTTCGAGCACTGGAACAAGTTTCAATGCGCCGTCAACACTAGTTTGCAATTCTTGAACACGTTCATCATCGCTTCTTAACTGTTGACGAGCAGCATTTGAGATGATTTCCAAACCATTTTCGACTTCTTTTTTCAGTGCATCAGCAATTGGTGAATATTGTGTTGGAATAGCGTCAGCGTTGATCAAAAGTTGATCAGCGTCATGAACAAGTGGAACAAGACGAGATTGAATTCGATCGATTGAATCATGAAGTGCCTTCACATTTTCGGCATCCTTCAATGCTTGCTCAGCATCATCGCGTTGCTTCTGAAACGAATAATCACAATCAATTTGAGTAAGAAAAAAAGAAAAGAAAAGAAAAAGAAACATCATAAAGTAGAAGAACATGAAGAAGAAGAAGAAGAAGAAGGAGAAGATGGATGATTGATTAAATCAATCAATCAGATCAGAATCTGATTTTTC
The DNA here is from genome assembly GCA_963572285.1 of Caenorhabditis drosophilae. NCBI lineage: Eukaryota > Metazoa > Nematoda > Chromadorea > Rhabditida > Rhabditidae > Caenorhabditis > Caenorhabditis drosophilae. The sequence continues at coordinate 4,383,076 of OY751560.1, read as the reverse complement.
TTCTTCTTCCTCGTCTTTTCTCAACTACTACTACTCACTGACCTTAAGAAGAGCAGCAACATTGTCAATACGTGCGAGCAATTCATTGTATTCTTCACGTTCTTTTTCATCCAAACCTTCCGGATTCAAATTGGAAATCGTTTCACGAATCTTTGCAACACTGTCTTCTTTCTTTGCCAAATCGTCGACAATGTCGTGAGGATCCAATGTCGTCGGCGTTGTCAAATCGGACGACGACGATTGTTTCGTGATATCGAGAAGAGATTCTTCGGCGTTTTTACGAGCAGCGTTGAACGATGCAAGAGCAGCAAGTTTGTCACCGACAGCAGATCCGAGATTTTTCAATAGATCTTTGAGTTTTGACAATTCCCATTGGCTCTTTTGTTTCAATTCTTGAGAAGCTGCATCGTTTTCTGGAAGGTTGGCAATCAACGTCTCAAAATTGTGCTTCTTCTCTTCAAAATCTTCAAGAAGTGACTTCTGCTCATCGAGAGATGTTGGAAGTTCAGCTGGTAGAGCTTGAAGTTGTTGAGCGACAAGCTCAAGTTTCGGAGCCACTTCATTGACAATCGCAGCGTTGTTGAGCTGTTGTTTTTTATCATCGATGGCATGTTGCAAATCGAACACCTTGTTTGGAAGGCTCGTATCGAAGAAATCTCTTGAAATCAACACAATCGGTGTGTCATCAGATTTGTTCTTGTTGGCGTCGGCTTTCGATTTGAGACCAGAAGCGTCATTAGCCAATTTTTCGATTTGAGACAAACCATCTTCAGGCTGCTTCACGTTCTCAATCTCATTCAATTTGTTCTCGATATCGGCGATAAGTGATTTGATTGAAACTTGCTCATCTCGAAGTCTTTCTTCTTGTGCAATTGCCTTCTCAAGTGCATTGAGCAACTCTTTGGCTTTCGTCTTTGCATCTTGAATTTGTTTGCCAATTTGTGCATCATGATTTTCAGCGTCAGCAATATCGGCCAATTTGTTGAATTTGGCGATCAAATTCTTGAGTTGATCAACATCTTGTTTGGCAACATCAAGAGTTTGTGGCTGATTGTCGTATTTGGCGACAAGTTGTTGATTCAATTCGTTGACACTATCACCAGTTTCCTTCTTGAGCTCATCAGCGCGTTTTTCATCATCCAACGCCTTCTGAATTGTGTTTGCCAAATCGTTATTGAATTTGTTGGCACGATCGCGAAGTTGTGTTGCGGTCGGCTCAAGAGTTTCTGGAACTGAGCTGATGTCTTGAACGAGAGCATCAATGTGTGGACGAATGTTGTCCTTGAATTCATTCAATGCGGCAACGGTGATCGGTTGTTGAGAACCACCTGCGGCGACACTCTTTTCGGCATTTTCGAGAGCTTCTTCAAGTCGTTTCAGCGCCTCATTTGACTTATTGAGCTTGTCAAGCTCATCTGTCTTTTCGCCAATTTGTTTTTCGACATCTTTTACCAAATTTTCGAGATCGCCAATAAGATTTTCAGCTTTCTGTTTGTCATCGGATGCGAGATGTGGTGAATTTTTCGAAACTTCTTCTTCAATCTTTCCAATCACATCTTTTGCGTTGTTCACCTTGCTCTTGAGCTCATCAATAACTTCTTGTGGTGCTCGTTTCTTGTCCTTCTTCTTCTTCTTTGCCGAATCTTTGGCCAACAAATCTTCAGCCTCTTTTTCAACGGTCGCCAATTTTTGTTTGGCTTCAGCGCGAGCTTCATCATCACGTTGTTTCGCTTCTTTCAATGCTTCAATCTTTTGAACAAGTCGAGCAGCGTCTTCTGGTGACAACTTCTTCTCGTTGATTTCTTTTTCGGCGCTCTTCAAATCTTCAATGCTCAATTCATCCAATGGTTGTTGGTCGAATTGGGTGAGCTTCAACGTAAGAGCAATCACGAATTGTTCCTTATCCGATTCTTCAGCCGTCTTTATCGCTTCATCAAGATCAGCCTCAAGTTTGGCAAGTTTCTCGTTCAATTTGTCGCCGATGTTTGCAGCATCAGTTTGAACATGTGTTCGAGCGGCACTTGCGTTCACCAATTTGTCTTGAATTCGATTGATTTGCGCTTTCAATGCTGGAACATCGGATTTCGAAATTTCATCTAAAACCGATCTTTCTGGATCATTGTGAATATCAATCATCGTTCGAATATCATCGATTTCTTTGCCAACTTGTTCGGCAGATTCTTTTAGCAATTTCTCGTCTTCGAGCTCATTTGTCAAATCGTCGAGAACACCATCATATTGATTTTGTGTTTGTTCTGAATCAACATCAAGGAATCGAACAGCGGCATAGACACTTTCGAGCGGATCAAACAGAGCAGAAAGTCGTTGCAAGTTGTCAATCTTGTTTCGGAGATCCTCAAATTGTTTGGCCTCTGTTCTAAGATCGGCCAAGTCTTGAGCGGCTTCATCGCTTCCTCGTTTTGGTTTCTCGACAACGCGATAAACTGCTTTTTGAAGTTTGTCGATCAAATCACCTGTTTCATTTTGTGCGGCCACAAATTCATCCCAATTTCGTAAACGTTCTTCGAGCACTGGAACAAGTTTCAATGCGCCGTCAACACTAGTTTGCAATTCTTGAACACGTTCATCATCGCTTCTTAACTGTTGACGAGCAGCATTTGAGATGATTTCCAAACCATTTTCGACTTCTTTTTTCAGTGCATCAGCAATTGGTGAATATTGTGTTGGAATAGCGTCAGCGTTGATCAAAAGTTGATCAGCGTCATGAACAAGTGGAACAAGACGAGATTGAATTCGATCGATTGAATCATGAAGTGCCTTCACATTTTCGGCATCCTTCAATGCTTGCTCAGCATCATCGCGTTGCTTCTGAAACGAATAATCACAATCAATTTGAGTAAGAAAAAAAGAAAAGAAAAGAAAAAGAAACATCATAAAGTAGAAGAACATGAAGAAGAAGAAGAAGAAGAAGGAGAAGATGGATGATTGATTAAATCAATCAATCAGATCAGAATCTGATTTTTCTTCTTCTTCCTCGTCTTTTCTCAACTACTACTACTCACTGACCTTAAGAAGAGCAGCAACATTGTCAATACGTGCGAGCAATTCATTGTATTCTTCACGTTCTTTTTCATCCAAACCTTCCGGATTCAAATTGGAAATCGTTTCACGAATCTTTGCAACACTGTCTTCTTTCTTTGCCAAATCGTCGACAATGTCGTGAGGATCCAATGTCGTCGGCGTTGTCAAATCGGACGACGACGATTGTTTCGTGATATCGAGAAGAGATTCTTCGGCGTTTTTACGAGCAGCGTTGAACGATGCAAGAGCAGCAAGTTTGTCACCGACAGCAGATCCGAGATTTTTCAATAGATCTTTGAGTTTTGACAATTCCCATTGGCTCTTTTGTTTCAATTCTTGAGAAGCTGCATCGTTTTCTGGAAGGTTGGCAATCAACGTCTCAAAATTGTGCTTCTTCTCTTCAAAATCTTCAAGAAGTGACTTCTGCTCATCGAGAGATGTTGGAAGTTCAGCTGGTAGAGCTTGAAGTTGTTGAGCGACAAGCTCAAGTTTCGGAGCCACTTCATTGACAATCGCAGCGTTGTTGAGCTGTTGTTTTTTATCATCGATGGCATGTTGCAAATCGAACACCTTGTTTGGAAGGCTCGTATCGAAGAAATCTCTTGAAATCAACACAATCGGTGTGTCATCAGATTTGTTCTTGTTGGCGTCGGCTTTCGATTTGAGACCAGAAGCGTCATTAGCCAATTTTTCGATTTGAGACAAACCATCTTCAGGCTGCTTCACGTTCTCAATCTCATTCAATTTGTTCTCGATATCGGCGATAAGTGATTTGATTGAAACTTGCTCATCTCGAAGTCTTTCTTCTTGTGCAATTGCCTTCTCAAGTGCATTGAGCAACTCTTTGGCTTTCGTCTTTGCATCTTGAATTTGTTTGCCAATTTGTGCATCATGATTTTCAGCGTCAGCAATATCGGCCAATTTGTTGAATTTGGCGATCAAATTCTTGAGTTGATCAACATCTTGTTTGGCAACATCAAGAGTTTGTGGCTGATTGTCGTATTTGGCGACAAGTTGTTGATTCAATTCGTTGACACTATCACCAGTTTCCTTCTTGAGCTCATCAGCGCGTTTTTCATCATCCAACGCCTTCTGAATTGTGTTTGCCAAATCGTTATTGAATTTGTTGGCACGATCGCGAAGTTGTGTTGCGGTCGGCTCAAGAGTTTCTGGAACTGAGCTGATGTCTTGAACGAGAGCATCAATGTGTGGACGAATGTTGTCCTTGAATTCATTCAATGCGGCAACGGTGATCGGTTGTTGAGAACCACCTGCGGCGACACTCTTTTCGGCATTTTCGAGAGCTTCTTCAAGTCGTTTCAGCGCCTCATTTGACTTATTGAGCTTGTCAAGCTCATCTGTCTTTTCGCCAATTTGTTTTTCGACATCTTTTACCAAATTTTCGAGATCGCCAATAAGATTTTCAGCTTTCTGTTTGTCATCGGATGCGAGATGTGGTGAATTTTTCGAAACTTCTTCTTCAATCTTTCCAATCACATCTTTTGCGTTGTTCACCTTGCTCTTGAGCTCATCAATAACTTCTTGTGGTGCTCGTTTCTTGTCCTTCTTCTTCTTCTTTGCCGAATCTTTGGCCAACAAATCTTCAGCCTCTTTTTCAACGGTCGCCAATTTTTGTTTGGCTTCAGCGCGAGCTTCATCATCACGTTGTTTCGCTTCTTTCAATGCTTCAATCTTTTGAACAAGTCGAGCAGCGTCTTCTGGTGACAACTTCTTCTCGTTGATTTCTTTTTCGGCGCTCTTCAAATCTTCAATGCTCAATTCATCCAATGGTTGTTGGTCGAATTGGGTGAGCTTCAACGTAAGAGCAATCACGAATTGTTCCTTATCCGATTCTTCAGCCGTCTTTATCGCTTCATCAAGATCAGCCTCAAGTTTGGCAAGTTTCTCGTTCAATTTGTCGCCGATGTTTGCAGCATCAGTTTGAACATGTGTTCGAGCGGCACTTGCGTTCACCAATTTGTCTTGAATTCGATTGATTTGCGCTTTCAATGCTGGAACATCGGATTTCGAAATTTCATCCAAAACCGATCTTTCTGGATCATTGTGAATATCAATCATCGTTCGAATATCATCGATTTCTTTGCCAACTTGTTCGGCAGATTCTTTTAGCAATTTCTCGTCTTCGAGCTCATTTGTCAAATCGTCGAGAACACCATCATATTGATTTTGTGTTTGTTCTGAATCAACATCAAGGAATCGAACAGCGGCATAGACACTTTCGAGCGGATCAAACAGAGCAGAAAGTCGTTGCAAGTTGTCAATCTTGTTTCGGAGATCCTCAAATTGTTTGGCCTCTGTTCTAAGATCGGCCAAGTCTTGAGCGGCTTCATCGCTTCCTCGTTTTGGTTTCTCGACAACGCGATCAACTGCTTTTTGAAGTTTGTCGATCAAATCACCTGTTTCATTTTGTGCGGCCACAAATTCATCCCAATTTCGTAAACGTTCTTCGAGCACTGGAACAAGTTTCAATGCGCCGTCAACACTAGTTTGCAATTCTTGAACACGTTCATCATCGCTTCTTAACTGTTGACGAGCAGCATTTGAGATGATTTCCAAACCATTTTCGACTTCTTTTTTCAGTGCATCAGCAATTGGTGAATATTGTGTTGGAATAGCGTCAGCGTTGATCAAAAGTTGATCAGCGTCATGAACAAGTGGAACAAGACGAGATTGAATTCGATCGATTGAATCATGAAGTGCCTTCACATTTTCGGCATCCTTCAATGCTTGCTCAGCATCATCGCGTTGCTTCTGAAACGAATAATCACAATCAATTTGAGTAAGAAAAAAAGAAAAGAAAAGAAAAAGAAACATCATAAAGTAGAAGAACATGAAGAAGAAGAAGAAGAAGAAGGAGAAGATGGATGATTGATTAAATCAATCAATCAGATCAGAATCTGATTTTTCTTCTTCTTCCTCGTCTTTTCTCAACTACTACTACTCACTGACCTTAAGAAGAGCAGCAACATTGTCAATACGTGCGAGCAATTCATTGTATTCTTCACGTTCTTTTTCATCCAAACCTTCCGGATTCAAATTGGAAATCGTTTCACGAATCTTTGCAACACTGTCTTCTTTCTTTGCCAAATCGTCGACAATGTCGTGAGGATCCAATGTCGTCGGCGTTGTCAAATCGGACGACGACGATTGTTTCGTGATATCGAGAAGAGATTCTTCGGCGTTTTTACGAGCAGCGTTGAACGATGCAAGAGCAGCAAGTTTGTCACCGACAGCAGATCCGAGATTTTTCAATAGATCTTTGAGTTTTGACAATTCCCATTGGCTCTTTTGTTTCAATTCTTGAGAAGCTGCATCGTTTTCTGGAAGGTTGGCAATCAACGTCTCAAAATTGTGCTTCTTCTCTTCAAAATCTTCAAGAAGTGACTTCTGCTCATCGAGAGATGTTGGAAGTTCAGCTGGTAGAGCTTGAAGTTGTTGAGCGACAAGCTCAAGTTTCGGAGCCACTTCATTGACAATCGCAGCGTTGTTGAGCTGTTGTTTTTTATCATCGATGGCATGTTGCAAATCGAACACCTTGTTTGGAAGGCTCGTATCGAAGAAATCTCTTGAAATCAACACAATCGGTGTGTCATCAGATTTGTTCTTGTTGGCGTCGGCTTTCGATTTGAGACCAGAAGCGTCATTAGCCAATTTTTCGATTTGAGACAAACCATCTTCAGGCTGCTTCACGTTCTCAATCTCATTCAATTTGTTCTCGATATCGGCGATAAGTGATTTGATTGAAACTTGCTCATCTCGAAGTCTTTCTTCTTGTGCAATTGCCTTCTCAAGTGCATTGAGCAACTCTTTGGCTTTCGTCTTTGCATCTTGAATTTGTTTGCCAATTTGTGCATCATGATTTTCAGCGTCAGCAATATCGGCCAATTTGTTGAATTTGGCGATCAAATTCTTGAGTTGATCAACATCTTGTTTGGCAACATCAAGAGTTTGTGGCTGATTGTCGTATTTGGCGACAAGTTGTTGATTCAATTCGTTGACACTATCACCAGTTTCCTTCTTGAGCTCATCAGCGCGTTTTTCATCATCCAACGCCTTCTGAATTGTGTTTGCCAAATCGTTATTGAATTTGTTGGCACGATCGCGAAGTTGTGTTGCGGTCGGCTCAAGAGTTTCTGGAACTGAGCTGATGTCTTGAACGAGAGCATCAATGTGTGGACGAATGTTGTCCTTGAATTCATTCAATGCGGCAACGGTGATCGGTTGTTGAGAACCACCTGCGGCGACACTCTTTTCGGCATTTTCGAGAGCTTCTTCAAGTCGTTTCAGCGCCTCATTTGACTTATTGAGCTTGTCAAGCTCATCTGTCTTTTCGCCAATTTGTTTTTCGACATCTTTTACCAAATTTTCGAGATCGCCAATAAGATTTTCAGCTTTCTGTTTGTCATCGGATGCGAGATGTGGTGAATTTTTCGAAACTTCTTCTTCAATCTTTCCAATCACATCTTTTGCGTTGTTCACCTTGCTCTTGAGCTCATCAATAACTTCTTGTGGTGCTCGTTTCTTGTCCTTCTTCTTCTTCTTTGCCGAATCTTTGGCCAACAAATCTTCAGCCTCTTTTTCAACGGTCGCCAATTTTTGTTTGGCTTCAGCGCGAGCTTCATCATCACGTTGTTTCGCTTCTTTCAATGCTTCAATCTTTTGAACAAGTCGAGCAGCGTCTTCTGGTGACAACTTCTTCTCGTTGATTTCTTTTTCGGCGCTCTTCAAATCTTCAATGCTCAATTCATCCAATGGTTGTTGGTCGAATTGGGTGAGCTTCAACGTAAGAGCAATCACGAATTGTTCCTTATCCGATTCTTCAGCCGTCTTTATCGCTTCATCAAGATCAGCCTCAAGTTTGGCAAGTTTCTCGTTCAATTTGTCGCCGATGTTTGCAGCATCAGTTTGAACATGTGTTCGAGCGGCACTTGCGTTCACCAATTTGTCTTGAATTCGATTGATTTGCGCTTTCAATGCTGGAACATCGGATTTCGAAATTTCATCCAAAACCGATCTTTCTGGATCATTGTGAATATCAATCATCGTTCGAATATCATCGATTTCTTTGCCAACTTGTTCGGCAGATTCTTTTAGCAATTTCTCGTCTTCGAGCTCATTTGTCAAATCGTCGAGAACACCATCATATTGATTTTGTGTTTGTTCTGAATCAACATCAAGGAATCGAACAGCGGCATAGACACTTTCGAGCGGATCAAACAGAGCAGAAAGTCGTTGCAAGTTGTCAATCTTGTTTCGGAGATCCTCAAATTGTTTGGCCTCTGTTCTAAGATCGGCCAAGTCTTGAGCGGCTTCATCGCTTCCTCGTTTTGGTTTCTCGACAACGCGATCAACTGCTTTTTGAAGTTTGTCGATCAAATCACCTGTTTCATTTTGTGCGGCCACAAATTCATCCCAATTTCGTAAACGTTCTTCGAGCACTGGAACAAGTTTCAATGCGCCGTCAACACTAGTTTGCAATTCTTGAACACGTTCATCATCGCTTCTTAACTGTTGACGAGCAGCATTTGAGATGATTTCCAAACCATTTTCGACTTCTTTTTTCAGTGCATCAGCAATTGGTGAATATTGTGTTGGAATAGCGTCAGCGTTGATCAAAAGTTGATCAGCGTCATGAACAAGTGGAACAAGACGAGATTGAATTCGATCGATTGAATCATGAAGTGCCTTCACATTTTCGGCATCCTTCAATGCTTGCTCAGCATCATCGCGTTGCTTCTGAAACGAATAATCACAATCAATTTGAGTAAGAAAAAAAGAAAAGAAAAGAAAAAGAAACATCATAAAGTAGAAGAACATGAAGAAGAAGAAGAAGAAGAAGGAGAAGATGGATGATTGATTAAATCAATCAATCAGATCAGAATCTGATTTTTCTTCTTCTTCCTCGTCTTTTCTCAACTACTACTACTCACTGACCTTAAGAAGAGCAGCAACATTGTCAATACGTGCGAGCAATTCATTGTATTCTTCACGTTCTTTTTCATCCAAACCTTCCGGATTCAAATTGGAAATCGTTTCACGAATCTTTGCAACACTGTCTTCTTTCTTTGCCAAATCGTCGACAATGTCGTGAGGATCCAATGTCGTCGGCGTTGTCAAATCGGACGACGACGATTGTTTCGTGATATCGAGAAGAGATTCTTCGGCGTTTTTACGAGCAGCGTTGAACGATGCAAGAGCAGCAAGTTTGTCACCGACAGCAGATCCGAGATTTTTCAATAGATCTTTGAGTTTTGACAATTCCCATTGGCTCTTTTGTTTCAATTCTTGAGAAGCTGCATCGTTTTCTGGAAGGTTGGCAATCAACGTCTCAAAATTGTGCTTCTTCTCTTCAAAATCTTCAAGAAGTGACTTCTGCTCATCGAGAGATGTTGGAAGTTCAGCTGGTAGAGCTTGAAGTTGTTGAGCGACAAGCTCAAGTTTCGGAGCCACTTCATTGACAATCGCAGCGTTGTTGAGCTGTTGTTTTTTATCATCGATGGCATGTTGCAAATCGAACACCTTGTTTGGAAGGCTCGTATCGAAGAAATCTCTTGAAATCAACACAATCGGTGTGTCATCAGATTTGTTCTTGTTGGCGTCGGCTTTCGATTTGAGACCAGAAGCGTCATTAGCCAATTTTTCGATTTGAGACAAACCATCTTCAGGCTGCTTCACGTTCTCAATCTCATTCAATTTGTTCTCGATATCGGCGATAAGTGATTTGATTGAAACTTGCTCATCTCGAAGTCTTTCTTCTTGTGCAATTGCCTTCTCAAGTGCATTGAGCAACTCTTTGGCTTTCGTCTTTGCATCTTGAATTTGTTTGCCAATTTGTGCATCATGATTTTCAGCGTCAGCAATATCGGCCAATTTGTTGAATTTGGCGATCAAATTCTTGAGTTGATCAACATCTTGTTTGGCAACATCAAGAGTTTGTGGCTGATTGTCGTATTTGGCGACAAGTTGTTGATTCAATTCGTTGACACTATCACCAGTTTCCTTCTTGAGCTCATCAGCGCGTTTTTCATCATCCAACGCCTTCTGAATTGTGTTTGCCAAATCGTTATTGAATTTGTTGGCACGATCGCGAAGTTGTGTTGCGGTCGGCTCAAGAGTTTCTGGAACTGAGCTGATGTCTTGAACGAGAGCATCAATGTGTGGACGAATGTTGTCCTTGAATTCATTCAATGCGGCAACGGTGATCGGTTGTTGAGAACCACCTGCGGCGACACTCTTTTCGGCATTTTCGAGAGCTTCTTCAAGTCGTTTCAGCGCCTCATTTGACTTATTGAGCTTGTCAAGCTCATCTGTCTTTTCGCCAATTTGTTTTTCGACATCTTTTACCAAATTTTCGAGATCGCCAATAAGATTTTCAGCTTTCTGTTTGTCATCGGATGCGAGATGTGGTGAATTTTTCGAAACTTCTTCTTCAATCTTTCCAATCACATCTTTTGCGTTGTTCACCTTGCTCTTGAGCTCATCAATAACTTCTTGTGGTGCTCGTTTCTTGTCCTTCTTCTTCTTCTTTGCCGAATCTTTGGCCAACAAATCTTCAGCCTCTTTTTCAACGGTCGCCAATTTTTGTTTGGCTTCAGCGCGAGCTTCATCATCACGTTGTTTCGCTTCTTTCAATGCTTCAATCTTTTGAACAAGTCGAGCAGCGTCTTCTGGTGACAACTTCTTCTCGTTGATTTCTTTTTCGGCGCTCTTCAAATCTTCAATGCTCAATTCATCCAATGGTTGTTGGTCGAATTGGGTGAGCTTCAACGTAAGAGCAATCACGAATTGTTCCTTATCCGATTCTTCAGCCGTCTTTATCGCTTCATCAAGATCAGCCTCAAGTTTGGCAAGTTTCTCGTTCAATTTGTCGCCGATGTTTGCAGCATCAGTTTGAACATGTGTTCGAGCGGCACTTGCGTTCACCAATTTGTCTTGAATTCGATTGATTTGCGCTTTCAATGCTGGAACATCGGATTTCGAAATTTCATCCAAAACCGATCTTTCTGGATCATTGTGAATATCAATCATCGTTCGAATATCATCGATTTCTTTGCCAACTTGTTCGGCAGATTCTTTTAGCAATTTCTCGTCTTCGAGCTCATTTGTCAAATCGTCGAGAACACCATCATATTGATTTTGTGTTTGTTCTGAATCAACATCAAGGAATCGAACAGCGGCATAGACACTTTCGAGCGGATCAAACAGAGCAGAAAGTCGTTGCAAGTTGTCAATCTTGTTTCGGAGATCCTCAAATTGTTTGGCCTCTGTTCTAAGATCGGCCAAGTCTTGAGCGGCTTCATCGCTTCCTCGTTTTGGTTTCTCGACAACGCGATCAACTGCTTTTTGAAGTTTGTCGATCAAATCACCTGTTTCATTTTGTGCGGCCACAAATTCATCCCAATTTCGTAAACGTTCTTCGAGCACTGGAACAAGTTTCAATGCGCCGTCAACACTAGTTTGCAATTCTTGAACACGTTCATCATCGCTTCTTAACTGTTGACGAGCAGCATTTGAGATGATTTCCAAACCATTTTCGACTTCTTTTTTCAGTGCATCAGCAATTGGTGAATATTGTGTTGGAATAGCGTCAGCGTTGATCAAAAGTTGATCAGCGTCATGAACAAGTGGAACAAGACGAGATTGAATTCGATCGATTGAATCATGAAGTGCCTTCACATTTTCGGCATCCTTCAATGCTTGCTCAGCATCATCGCGTTGCTTCTGAAACGAATAATCACAATCAATTTGAGTAAGAAAAAAAGAAAAGAAAAGAAAAAGAAACATCATAAAGTAGAAGAACATGAAGAAGAAGAAGAAGAAGAAGGAGAAGATGGATGATTGATTAAATCAATCAATCAGATCAGAATCTGATTTTTCTTCTTCTTCCTCGTCTTTTCTCAACTACTACTACTCACTGACCTTAAGAAGAGCAGCAACATTGTCAATACGTGCGAGCAATTCATTGTATTCTTCACGTTCTTTTTCATCCAAACCTTCCGGATTCAAATTGGAAATCGTTTCACGAATCTTTGCAACACTGTCTTCTTTCTTTGCCAAATCGTCGACAATGTCGTGAGGATCCAATGTCGTCGGCGTTGTCAAATCGGACGACGACGATTGTTTCGTGATATCGAGAAGAGATTCTTCGGCGTTTTTACGAGCAGCGTTGAACGATGCAAGAGCAGCAAGTTTGTCACCGACAGCAGATCCGAGATTTTTCAATAGATCTTTGAGTTTTGACAATTCCCATTGGCTCTTTTGTTTCAATTCTTGAGAAGCTGCATCGTTTTCTGGAAGGTTGGCAATCAACGTCTCAAAATTGTGCTTCTTCTCTTCAAAATCTTCAAGAAGTGACTTCTGCTCATCGAGAGATGTTGGAAGTTCAGCTGGTAGAGCTTGAAGTTGTTGAGCGACAAGCTCAAGTTTCGGAGCCACTTCATTGACAATCGCAGCGTTGTTGAGCTGTTGTTTTTTATCATCGATGGCATGTTGCAAATCGAACACCTTGTTTGGAAGGCTCGTATCGAAGAAATCTCTTGAAATCAACACAATCGGTGTGTCATCAGATTTGTTCTTGTTGGCGTCGGCTTTCGATTTGAGACCAGAAGCGTCATTAGCCAATTTTTCGATTTGAGACAAACCATCTTCAGGCTGCTTCACGTTCTCAATCTCATTCAATTTGTTCTCGATATCGGCGATAAGTGATTTGATTGAAACTTGCTCATCTCGAAGTCTTTCTTCTTGTGCAATTGCCTTCTCAAGTGCATTGAGCAACTCTTTGGCTTTCGTCTTTGCATCTTGAATTTGTTTGCCAATTTGTGCATCATGATTTTCAGCGTCAGCAATATCGGCCAATTTGTTGAATTTGGCGATCAAATTCTTGAGTTGATCAACATCTTGTTTGGCAACATCAAGAGTTTGTGGCTGATTGTCGTATTTGGCGACAAGTTGTTGATTCAATTCGTTGACACTATCACCAGTTTCCTTCTTGAGCTCATCAGCGCGTTTTTCATCATCCAACGCCTTCTGAATTGTGTTTGCCAAATCGTTATTGAATTTGTTGGCACGATCGCGAAGTTGTGTTGCGGTCGGCTCAAGAGTTTCTGGAACTGAGCTGATGTCTTGAACGAGAGCATCAATGTGTGGACGAATGTTGTCCTTGAATTCATTCAATGCGGCAACGGTGATCGGTTGTTGAGAACCACCTGCGGCGACACTCTTTTCGGCATTTTCGAGAGCTTCTTCAAGTCGTTTCAGCGCCTCATTTGACTTATTGAGCTTGTCAAGCTCATCTGTCTTTTCGCCAATTTGTTTTTCGACATCTTTTACCAAATTTTCGAGATCGCCAATAAGATTTTCAGCTTTCTGTTTGTCATCGGATGCGAGATGTGGTGAATTTTTCGAAACTTCTTCTTCAATCTTTCCAATCACATCTTTTGCGTTGTTCACCTTGCTCTTGAGCTCATCAATAACTTCTTGTGGTGCTCGTTTCTTGTCCTTCTTCTTCTTCTTTGCCGAATCTTTGGCCAACAAATCTTCAGCCTCTTTTTCAACGGTCGCCAATTTTTGTTTGGCTTCAGCGCGAGCTTCATCATCACGTTGTTTCGCTTCTTTCAATGCTTCAATCTTTTGAACAAGTCGAGCAGCGTCTTCTGGTGACAACTTCTTCTCGTTGATTTCTTTTTCGGCGCTCTTCAAATCTTCAATGCTCAATTCATCCAATGGTTGTTGGTCGAATTGGGTGAGCTTCAACGTAAGAGCAATCACGAATTGTTCCTTATCCGATTCTTCAGCCGTCTTTATCGCTTCATCAAGATCAGCCTCAAGTTTGGCAAGTTTCTCGTTCAATTTGTCGCCGATGTTTGCAGCATCAGTTTGAACATGTGTTCGAGCGGCACTTGCGTTCACCAATTTGTCTTGAATTCGATTGATTTGCGCTTTCAATGCTGGAACATCGGATTTCGAAATTTCATCCAAAACCGATCTTTCTGGATCATTGTGAATATCAATCATCGTTCGAATATCATCGATTTCTTTGCCAACTTGTTCGGCAGATTCTTTTAGCAATTTCTCGTCTTCGAGCTCATTTGTCAAATCGTCGAGAACACCATCATATTGATTTTGTGTTTGTTCTGAATCAACATCAAGGAATCGAACAGCGGCATAGACACTTTCGAGCGGATCAAACAGAGCAGAAAGTCGTTGCAAGTTGTCAATCTTGTTTCGGAGATCCTCAAATTGTTTGGCCTCTGTTCTAAGATCGGCCAAGTCTTGAGCGGCTTCATCGCTTCCTCGTTTTGGTTTCTCGACAACGCGATCAACTGCTTTTTGAAGTTTGTCGATCAAATCACCTGTTTCATTTTGTGCGGCCACAAATTCATCCCAATTTCGTAAACGTTCTTCGAGCACTGGAACAAGTTTCAATGCGCCGTCAACACTAGTTTGCAATTCTTGAACACGTTCATCATCGCTTCTTAACTGTTGACGAGCAGCATTTGAGATGATTTCCAAACCATTTTCGACTTCTTTTTTCAGTGCATCAGCAATTGGTGAATATTGTGTTGGAATAGCGTCAGCGTTGATCAAAAGTTGATCAGCGTCATGAACAAGTGGAACAAGACGAGATTGAATTCGATCGATTGAATCATGAAGTGCCTTCACATTTTCGGCATCCTTCAATGCTTGCTCAGCATCATCGCGTTGCTTCTGAAACGAATAATCACAATCAATTTGAGTAAGAAAAAAAGAAAAGAAAAGAAAAAGAAACATCATAAAGTAGAAGAACATGAAGAAGAAGAAGAAGAAGAAGAAGGAGAAGATGGATGATTGATTAAATCAATCAATCAGATCAGAATCTGATTTTTCTTCTTCTTCCTCGTCTTTTCTCAACTACTACTACTCACTGACCTTAAGAAGAGCAGCAACATTGTCAATACGTGCGAGCAATTCATTGTATTCTTCACGTTCTTTTTCATCCAAACCTTCCGGATTCAAATTGGAAATCGTTTCACGAATCTTTGCAACACTGTCTTCTTTCTTTGCCAAATCGTCGACAATGTCGTGAGGATCCAATGTCGTCGGCGTTGTCAAATCGGACGACGACGATTGTTTCGTGATATCGAGAAGAGATTCTTCGGCGTTTTTACGAGCAGCGTTGAACGATGCAAGAGCAGCAAGTTTGTCACCGACAGCAGATCCGAGATTTTTCAATAGATCTTTGAGTTTTGACAATTCCCATTGGCTCTTTTGTTTCAATTCTTGAGAAGCTGCATCGTTTTCTGGAAGGTTGGCAATCAACGTCTCAAAATTGTGCTTCTTCTCTTCAAAATCTTCAAGAAGTGACTTCTGCTCATCGAGAGATGTTGGAAGTTCAGCTGGTAGAGCTTGAAGTTGTTGAGCGACAAGCTCAAGTTTCGGAGCCACTTCATTGACAATCGCAGCGTTGTTGAGCTGTTGTTTTTTATCATCGATGGCATGTTGCAAATCGAACACCTTGTTTGGAAGGCTCGTATCGAAGAAATCTCTTGAAATCAACACAATCGGTGTGTCATCAGATTTGTTCTTGTTGGCGTCGGCTTTCGATTTGAGACCAGAAGCGTCATTAGCCAATTTTTCGATTTGAGACAAACCATCTTCAGGCTGCTTCACGTTCTCAATCTCATTCAATTTGTTCTCGATATCGGCGATAAGTGATTTGATTGAAACTTGCTCATCTCGAAGTCTTTCTTCTTGTGCAATTGCCTTCTCAAGTGCATTGAGCAACTCTTTGGCTTTCGTCTTTGCATCTTGAATTTGTTTGCCAATTTGTGCATCATGATTTTCAGCGTCAGCAATATCGGCCAATTTGTTGAATTTGGCGATCAAATTCTTGAGTTGATCAACATCTTGTTTGGCAACATCAAGAGTTTGTGGCTGATTGTCGTATTTGGCGACAAGTTGTTGATTCAATTCGTTGACACTATCACCAGTTTCCTTCTTGAGCTCATCAGCGCGTTTTTCATCATCCAACGCCTTCTGAATTGTGTTTGCCAAATCGTTATTGAATTTGTTGGCACGATCGCGAAGTTGTGTTGCGGTCGGCTCAAGAGTTTCTGGAACTGAGCTGATGTCTTGAACGAGAGCATCAATGTGTGGACGAATGTTGTCCTTGAATTCATTCAATGCGGCAACGGTGATCGGTTGTTGAGAACCACCTGCGGCGACACTCTTTTCGGCATTTTCGAGAGCTTCTTCAAGTCGTTTCAGCGCCTCATTTGACTTATTGAGCTTGTCAAGCTCATCTGTCTTTTCGCCAATTTGTTTTTCGACATCTTTTACCAAATTTTCGAGATCGCCAATAAGATTTTCAGCTTTCTGTTTGTCATCGGATGCGAGATGTGGTGAATTTTTCGAAACTTCTTCTTCAATCTTTCCAATCACATCTTTTGCGTTGTTCACCTTGCTCTTGAGCTCATCAATAACTTCTTGTGGTGCTCGTTTCTTGTCCTTCTTCTTCTTCTTTGCCGAATCTTTGGCCAACAAATCTTCAGCCTCTTTTTCAACGGTCGCCAATTTTTGTTTGGCTTCAGCGCGAGCTTCATCATCACGTTGTTTCGCTTCTTTCAATGCTTCAATCTTTTGAACAAGTCGAGCAGCGTCTTCTGGTGACAACTTCTTCTCGTTGATTTCTTTTTCGGCGCTCTTCAAATCTTCAATGCTCAATTCATCCAATGGTTGTTGGTCGAATTGGGTGAGCTTCAACGTAAGAGCAATCACGAATTGTTCCTTATCCGATTCTTCAGCCGTCTTTATCGCTTCATCAAGATCAGCCTCAAGTTTGGCAAGTTTCTCGTTCAATTTGTCGCCGATGTTTGCAGCATCAGTTTGAACATGTGTTCGAGCGGCACTTGCGTTCACCAATTTGTCTTGAATTCGATTGATTTGCGCTTTCAATGCTGGAACATCGGATTTCGAAATTTCATCCAAAACCGATCTTTCTGGATCATTGTGAATATCAATCATCGTTCGAATATCATCGATTTCTTTGCCAACTTGTTCGGCAGATTCTTTTAGCAATTTCTCGTCTTCGAGCTCATTTGTCAAATCGTCGAGAACACCATCATATTGATTTTGTGTTTGTTCTGAATCAACATCAAGGAATCGAACAGCGGCATAGACACTTTCGAGCGGATCAAACAGAGCAGAAAGTCGTTGCAAGTTGTCAATCTTGTTTCGGAGATCCTCAAATTGTTTGGCCTCTGTTCTAAGATCGGCCAAGTCTTGAGCGGCTTCATCGCTTCCTCGTTTTGGTTTCTCGACAACGCGATCAACTGCTTTTTGAAGTTTGTCGATCAAATCACCTGTTTCATTTTGTGCGGCCACAAATTCATCCCAATTTCGTAAACGTTCTTCGAGCACTGGAACAAGTTTCAATGCGCCGTCAACACTAGTTTGCAATTCTTGAACACGTTCATCATCGCTTCTTAACTGTTGACGAGCAGCATTTGAGATGATTTCCAAACCATTTTCGACTTCTTTTTTCAGTGCATCAGCAATTGGTGAATATTGTGTTGGAATAGCGTCAGCGTTGATCAAAAGTTGATCAGCGTCATGAACAAGTGGAACAAGACGAGATTGAATTCGATCGATTGAATCATGAAGTGCCTTCACATTTTCGGCATCCTTCAATGCTTGCTCAGCATCATCGCGTTGCTTCTGAAACGAATAATCACAATCAATTTGAGTAAGAAAAAAAGAAAAGAAAAGAAAAAGAAACATCATAAAGTAGAAGAACATGAAGAAGAAGAAGAAGAAGAAGAAGGAGAAGATGGATGATTGATTAAATCAATCAATCAGATCAGAATCTGATTTTTCTTCTTCTTCCTCGTCTTTTCTCAACTACTACTACTCACTGACCTTAAGAAGAGCAGCAACATTGTCAATACGTGCGAGCAATTCATTGTATTCTTCACGTTCTTTTTCATCCAAACCTTCCGGATTCAAATTGGAAATCGTTTCACGAATCTTTGCAACACTGTCTTCTTTCTTTGCCAAATCGTCGACAATGTCGTGAGGATCCAATGTCGTCGGCGTTGTCAAATCGGACGACGACGATTGTTTCGTGATATCGAGAAGAGATTCTTCGGCGTTTTTACGAGCAGCGTTGAACGATGCAAGAGCAGCAAGTTTGTCACCGACAGCAGATCCGAGATTTTTCAATAGATCTTTGAGTTTTGACAATTCCCATTGGCTCTTTTGTTTCAATTCTTGAGAAGCTGCATCGTTTTCTGGAAGGTTGGCAATCAACGTCTCAAAATTGTGCTTCTTCTCTTCAAAATCTTCAAGAAGTGACTTCTGCTCATCGAGAGATGTTGGAAGTTCAGCTGGTAGAGCTTGAAGTTGTTGAGCGACAAGCTCAAGTTTCGGAGCCACTTCATTGACAATCGCAGCGTTGTTGAGCTGTTGTTTTTTATCATCGATGGCATGTTGCAAATCGAACACCTTGTTTGGAAGGCTCGTATCGAAGAAATCTCTTGAAATCAACACAATCGGTGTGTCATCAGATTTGTTCTTGTTGGCGTCGGCTTTCGATTTGAGACCAGAAGCGTCATTAGCCAATTTTTCGATTTGAGACAAACCATCTTCAGGCTGCTTCACGTTCTCAATCTCATTCAATTTGTTCTCGATATCGGCGATAAGTGATTTGATTGAAACTTGCTCATCTCGAAGTCTTTCTTCTTGTGCAATTGCCTTCTCAAGTGCATTGAGCAACTCTTTGGCTTTCGTCTTTGCATCTTGAATTTGTTTGCCAATTTGTGCATCATGATTTTCAGCGTCAGCAATATCGGCCAATTTGTTGAATTTGGCGATCAAATTCTTGAGTTGATCAACATCTTGTTTGGCAACATCAAGAGTTTGTGGCTGATTGTCGTATTTGGCGACAAGTTGTTGATTCAATTCGTTGACACTATCACCAGTTTCCTTCTTGAGCTCATCAGCGCGTTTTTCATCATCCAACGCCTTCTGAATTGTGTTTGCCAAATCGTTATTGAATTTGTTGGCACGATCGCGAAGTTGTGTTGCGGTCGGCTCAAGAGTTTCTGGAACTGAGCTGATGTCTTGAACGAGAGCATCAATGTGTGGACGAATGTTGTCCTTGAATTCATTCAATGCGGCAACGGTGATCGGTTGTTGAGAACCACCTGCGGCGACACTCTTTTCGGCATTTTCGAGAGCTTCTTCAAGTCGTTTCAGCGCCTCATTTGACTTATTGAGCTTGTCAAGCTCATCTGTCTTTTCGCCAATTTGTTTTTCGACATCTTTTACCAAATTTTCGAGATCGCCAATAAGATTTTCAGCTTTCTGTTTGTCATCGGATGCGAGATGTGGTGAATTTTTCGAAACTTCTTCTTCAATCTTTCCAATCACATCTTTTGCGTTGTTCACCTTGCTCTTGAGCTCATCAATAACTTCTTGTGGTGCTCGTTTCTTGTCCTTCTTCTTCTTCTTTGCCGAATCTTTGGCCAACAAATCTTCAGCCTCTTTTTCAACGGTCGCCAATTTTTGTTTGGCTTCAGCGCGAGCTTCATCATCACGTTGTTTCGCTTCTTTCAATGCTTCAATCTTTTGAACAAGTCGAGCAGCGTCTTCTGGTGACAACTTCTTCTCGTTGATTTCTTTTTCGGCGCTCTTCAAATCTTCAATGCTCAATTCATCCAATGGTTGTTGGTCGAATTGGGTGAGCTTCAACGTAAGAGCAATCACGAATTGTTCCTTATCCGATTCTTCAGCCGTCTTTATCGCTTCATCAAGATCAGCCTCAAGTTTGGCAAGTTTCTCGTTCAATTTGTCGCCGATGTTTGCAGCATCAGTTTGAACATGTGTTCGAGCGGCACTTGCGTTCACCAATTTGTCTTGAATTCGATTGATTTGCGCTTTCAATGCTGGAACATCGGATTTCGAAATTTCATCCAAAACCGATCTTTCTGGATCATTGTGAATATCAATCATCGTTCGAATATCATCGATTTCTTTGCCAACTTGTTCGGCAGATTCTTTTAGCAATTTCTCGTCTTCGAGCTCATTTGTCAAATCGTCGAGAACACCATCATATTGATTTTGTGTTTGTTCTGAATCAACATCAAGGAATCGAACAGCGGCATAGACACTTTCGAGCGGATCAAACAGAGCAGAAAGTCGTTGCAAGTTGTCAATCTTGTTTCGGAGATCCTCAAATTGTTTGGCCTCTGTTCTAAGATCGGCCAAGTCTTGAGCGGCTTCATCGCTTCCTCGTTTTGGTTTCTCGACAACGCGATCAACTGCTTTTTGAAGTTTGTCGATCAAATCACCTGTTTCATTTTGTGCGGCCACAAATTCATCCCAATTTCGTAAACGTTCTTCGAGCACTGGAACAAGTTTCAATGCGCCGTCAACACTAGTTTGCAATTCTTGAACACGTTCATCATCGCTTCTTAACTGTTGACGAGCAGCATTTGAGATGATTTCCAAACCATTTTCGACTTCTTTTTTCAGTGCATCAGCAATTGGTGAATATTGTGTTGGAATAGCGTCAGCGTTGATCAAAAGTTGATCAGCGTCATGAACAAGTGGAACAAGACGAGATTGAATTCGATCGATTGAATCATGAAGTGCCTTCACATTTTCGGCATCCTTCAATGCTTGCTCAGCATCATCGCGTTGCTTCTGAAACGAATAATCACAATCAATTTGAGTAAGAAAAAAAGAAAAGAAAAGAAAAAGAAACATCATAAAGTAGAAGAACATGAAGAAGAAGAAGAAGAAGAAGGAGAAGATGGATGATTGATTAAATCAATCAATCAGATCAGAATCTGATTTTTCTTCTTCTTCCTCGTCTTTTCTCAACTACTACTACTCACTGACCTTAAGAAGAGCAGCAACATTGTCAATACGTGCGAGCAATTCATTGTATTCTTCACGTTCTTTTTCATCCAAACCTTCCGGATTCAAATTGGAAATCGTTTCACGAATCTTTGCAACACTGTCTTCTTTCTTTGCCAAATCGTCGACAATGTCGTGAGGATCCAATGTCGTCGGCGTTGTCAAATCGGACGACGACGATTGTTTCGTGATATCGAGAAGAGATTCTTCGGCGTTTTTACGAGCAGCGTTGAACGATGCAAGAGCAGCAAGTTTGTCACCGACAGCAGATCCGAGATTTTTCAATAGATCTTTGAGTTTTGACAATTCCCATTGGCTCTTTTGTTTCAATTCTTGAGAAGCTGCATCGTTTTCTGGAAGGTTGGCAATCAACGTCTCAAAATTGTGCTTCTTCTCTTCAAAATCTTCAAGAAGTGACTTCTGCTCATCGAGAGATGTTGGAAGTTCAGCTGGTAGAGCTTGAAGTTGTTGAGCGACAAGCTCAAGTTTCGGAGCCACTTCATTGACAATCGCAGCGTTGTTGAGCTGTTGTTTTTTATCATCGATGGCATGTTGCAAATCGAACACCTTGTTTGGAAGGCTCGTATCGAAGAAATCTCTTGAAATCAACACAATCGGTGTGTCATCAGATTTGTTCTTGTTGGCGTCGGCTTTCGATTTGAGACCAGAAGCGTCATTAGCCAATTTTTCGATTTGAGACAAACCATCTTCAGGCTGCTTCACGTTCTCAATCTCATTCAATTTGTTCTCGATATCGGCGATAAGTGATTTGATTGAAACTTGCTCATCTCGAAGTCTTTCTTCTTGTGCAATTGCCTTCTCAAGTGCATTGAGCAACTCTTTGGCTTTCGTCTTTGCATCTTGAATTTGTTTGCCAATTTGTGCATCATGATTTTCAGCGTCAGCAATATCGGCCAATTTGTTGAATTTGGCGATCAAATTCTTGAGTTGATCAACATCTTGTTTGGCAACATCAAGAGTTTGTGGCTGATTGTCGTATTTGGCGACAAGTTGTTGATTCAATTCGTTGACACTATCACCAGTTTCCTTCTTGAGCTCATCAGCGCGTTTTTCATCATCCAACGCCTTCTGAATTGTGTTTGCCAAATCGTTATTGAATTTGTTGGCACGATCGCGAAGTTGTGTTGCGGTCGGCTCAAGAGTTTCTGGAACTGAGCTGATGTCTTGAACGAGAGCATCAATGTGTGGACGAATGTTGTCCTTGAATTCATTCAATGCGGCAACGGTGATCGGTTGTTGAGAACCACCTGCGGCGACACTCTTTTCGGCATTTTCGAGAGCTTCTTCAAGTCGTTTCAGCGCCTCATTTGACTTATTGAGCTTGTCAAGCTCATCTGTCTTTTCGCCAATTTGTTTTTCGACATCTTTTACCAAATTTTCGAGATCGCCAATAAGATTTTCAGCTTTCTGTTTGTCATCGGATGCGAGATGTGGTGAATTTTTCGAAACTTCTTCTTCAATCTTTCCAATCACATCTTTTGCGTTGTTCACCTTGCTCTTGAGCTCATCAATAACTTCTTGTGGTGCTCGTTTCTTGTCCTTCTTCTTCTTCTTTGCCGAATCTTTGGCCAACAAATCTTCAGCCTCTTTTTCAACGGTCGCCAATTTTTGTTTGGCTTCAGCGCGAGCTTCATCATCACGTTGTTTCGCTTCTTTCAATGCTTCAATCTTTTGAACAAGTCGAGCAGCGTCTTCTGATGACAACTTCTTCTCGTTGATTTCTTTTTCGGCGCTCTTCAAATCTTCAATGCTCAATTCATCCAATGGCGTTTGGCCTAGCTTATCGATTGTTGATAATAAGCTTAATCTCAAATTTTCTTCTTTGGATTCTTTCAGATCTTCTATAGATTCTTGAAGTTTCAATCTATCTTTTTCTGGCAATTCAGAAATTCCTATTTTTAAAGTTTCAAGAACATCAATATCAAGAAGCTCAATTGGTAGCAATTTGAGCTCTTCGATCTTCGATTCTACTTTTTTCGTTTTTTCAATTTGATCATTGCGAATCTTCTGAACTGCTTCTCCTACTTTTTCTGCTGCGGATTGAGGAATTTCGACTAATAATTTTTCAAGTGTTTTCAGATCATCTTCGTTGAGTTCCAATTTCGCTGGTGATTGGATACTTTTCAAAATTTCATTTTTCTTTTCATTAATTTCATCGAGTTTTTTCAAGGTTTCTTTATTTTTCTCAAACGGTAGTTCGTTTAGTTTTTCTTTAATTTCTTCCAATGTCTGATCATCATATTCTGACGGCAACATCTTGGAAAACAGTTCGAGTTTTCCGTAAATATCAGCTAGTTTAGCGTTCTCGGCGTCAGCGTGATCTTTAGCTTTTCGTAATTGATCAATTTTGTGCTGAATCTTTTCTTGATCTTCTTTTGGCAAATCAGCGAGTCCATCTTCAATTGATTTCAATAAATTCAAATCAGTGGTTGATGGTGGCAACTTTGAGATTTCCTCAAGCTCATTTGCAATTTGTTCAGCTTGATCAGCTTGGTCTTTAGCTTTTCGTAATTGATCAATTTTGTGCTGAATCTTTTCTCGATCTTCTTTTGGCAAATCAGCGAGTCCATCTTCAATTGATTTCAATAAACTCAAATCAGTGGTTGATGGTGGCAACTTTGAGATTTCCTCAAGCTCATTTGCAATTTGTTCAGCTTGATCAGCTTGGTCTTTAGCTTTTCGTAATTTATCAATTTTGTGCTGAATCTTTTCTTGATCTTCTTTTGGCAAATCAGCGAGTCCATCTTCAATTGATTTCAATAAATTCAAATCAGTGGTTGATGGGGGCAACTTTGAGATTTCCTCAAGCTCATTTGCAATTTGTTCAGCTTGATCAGCTTGGTCTTTAGCTTTTCGTAATTTATCAATTTTGTGCTGAATCTTTTCTTGATCTTCTTTTGGCAAATCAGCAAGTCCATCTTCAATTGATTTCAATAAATTCAAATCAGTGGTTGATGGTGGCAACTTTGAGATTTCCTCAAGCTCATTTGCAATTTGTTCAGCTTGATCAGCTTGGTCTTTAGCTTTTCGTAATTTATCAATTTTGTGCTGAATCTTTTCTTGATCTTCTTTTGGCAAATCAGCGAGTCCATCTTCAATTGATTTCAATAAATTCAAATCAGTGGTTGATGGTGGCAACTTTGAGATTTCCTCAAGCTCATTTGCAATTTGTTCAGCTTGATCAGCTTGGTCTTTAGCTTTTCGTAATTTATCAATTTTGTGCTGAATCTTTTCTTGATCTTCTTTTGGCAAATCAGCAAGTCCATCTTCAATTGATTTCAATAAATTCAAATCAGTGGTTGATGGTGGCAACTTTGAGATTTCCTCAAGCTCATTTGCAATTTGTTCAGCTTGATCAGCTTGGTCTTTAGCTTTTCGTAATTGATCAATTTTGTGCTGAATCTTTTCTCGATCTTCTTTTGGCAAATCAGCGAGTCCATCTTCAATTGATTTCAATAAACTCAAATCAGTGGTTGATGGTGGCAACTTTGAGATTTCCTCAAGCTCATTTGCAATTTGTTCAGCTTGATCAGCTTGGTCTTTAGCTTTTCGTAATTTATCAATTTTGTGCTGAATCTTTTCTTGATCTTCTTTTGGCAAATCAGCGAGTCCATCTTCAATTGATTTCAATAAATTCAAATCAGTGGTTGATGGGGGCAACTTTGAGATTTCCTCAAGCTCATTTGCAATTTGTTCAGCTTGATCAGCTTGGTCTTTAGCTTTTCGTAATTGATCAATTTTGTGCTGAATCTTTTCTCGATCTTCTTTTGGCAAATCAGCGAGTCCATCTTCAATTGATTTCAATAAACTCAAATCAGTGGTTGATGGTGGCAACTTTGAGATTTCCTCAAGCTCATTTGCAATTTGTTCAGCTTGATCAGCTTGGTCTTTAGCTTTTCGTAATTTATCAATTTTGTGCTGAATCTTTTCTCGATCTTCTTTTGGCAAATCAGCGAGTCCATCTTCAATTGATTTCAATAAACTCAAATCAGTGGTTGATGGTGGCAACTTTGAGATTTCCTCAAGCTCATTTGCAATTTGTTCAGCTTGATCAGCTTGGTCTTTAGCTTTTCGTAATTCATCAATTTTGTGCTGAATCTTTTCTTGATCTTCTTTTGGCAAATCAGCGAGTCCATCTTCAATTGATTTCAATAAATTCAAATCAGTGGTTGATGGTGGCAACTTTGAGATTTCCTCAAGCTCATTTGCAATTTGTTCAGCTTGATCAGCTTGGTCTTTAGCTTTTCGTAATTTATCAATTTTGTGCTGAATCTTTTCTCGATCTTCTTTTGGCAAATCAGCGAGTCCATCTTCAATTGATTTCAATAAACTCAAATCAGTGGTTGATGGTGGCAACTTTGAGATTTCCTCAAGCTCATTTGCAATTTGTTCAGCTTGATCAGCTTGGTCTTTAGCTTTTCGTAATTGATCAATTTTGTGCTGAATCTTTTCTCGATCTTCTTTTGGCAAATCAGCGAGTCCATCTTCAATTGATTTCAATAAACTCAAATCAGTGGTTGATGGTGGCAACTTTGAGATTTCCTCAAGCTCATTTGCAATTTGTTCAGCTTGATCAGCTTGGTCTTTAGCTTTTCGTAATTCATCAATT
Source organism: Caenorhabditis drosophilae (assembly GCA_963572285.1). Lineage (NCBI taxonomy): Eukaryota > Metazoa > Nematoda > Chromadorea > Rhabditida > Rhabditidae > Caenorhabditis > Caenorhabditis drosophilae. The sequence goes on along the minus strand of OY751560.1, from coordinate 4,357,485 downwards.
TTGTGCTGAATCTTTTCTTGATCTTCTTTTGGCAAATCAGCGAGTCCATCTTCAATTGATTTCAATAAATTCAAATCAGTGGTTGATGGTGGCAACTTTGAGATTTCCTCAAGCTCATTTGCAATGTGTTCAGCTTCTTCTTTTTCTGCTTCTCGTTTTTGTTGACGCAATTTTTCCACTTTTTCCAATATTTGGTCAACATATTCTTGCGGTAATTCTTCTAAACTATTGACAATTCCTAATAGCATATTTTCATCAATGGTAAGCGGTGGTAACTTTGAGATTTCATCAAGTTCAGTCAGTAATCTATTTTTCAATTCTCTTAAATCGTCGATACTCTGTTGAACTCCTGCCGTATTTTCAGCTGGCAGTTTCGCTAGATTCTCTTCAATCCTTCTCAATGCTACTTCATCAATTTGATTAGGAGAGAGTTGCTCGATTTTCTCGAAATCGTTATACACTTTTTCGAGCCGCTCATTGTTTCTCAATTCATCGATCTTCTTTTGAACTTTTTCCTGATCTTCTTTTGGCAATGTTTCGATACTATTTTCAATTCCAATTAGGAGATTGGGATTCAAACTTTCAATCGGCAACTTTTTCAGCTCATCCAGTTCTTTAAGTATTTCATTGATTGGATTTTCAATATGTTCAACATCAAAAGCAACCGATGTAACCTTTAGAAAAAAATTGTTTTTCAAACTTTTTTTGAAATCATTTACCTTATCAATTTTATCATTTATCATTGAAATCACATTATTGTATTGTTCATTGACAGCCACTAGAACGCTGACAGCATCTGATACATCTGGTGATTGTTGATCGTTTAGTTCATCAACATTTTTAGCGATTTGTTCAAGCAATGGTTTGGCCTTTTCCAGCTTTTCCTTTGCTATTTCAAACTGATCAGGAGTTGCGATATCATCTTGGACTGCTTCTTCACATTCATAAATGATATTTTGAAGTTGTTGAACAAGATCTTGAGGCGACAAATCGTTCGTTGGAATTTCGACCTGAAAAAATTGAAAATGTTTCAAAATCAACGTTATTGTAGAAAATTGAGAAAACAAACTTCTTTTCGTATTTTATCTGTGATTTCTTTGAGAATTTCGTGGAATTCGCCAATTATTGGAGAAGTCGTTTCAAGTAATTCAGGATTCTCCCAAATTTGCGTCTCAATCACGTCCACCTCTGGTTTCACATTTTCAAGAATTTGTTTGGCGTTCAAAAGTTTTTCAGCATTCGGATGATCACCAGAAGTGATGATTTTTGCTTGCCTAATTGCAGATTTGATATCATCGATTGGTTGCTTTAATTTTTGCTGAAATAATTTTTATTTTTATTTTTAATGACTTAAAAAATGAAAGAGTGAAACATTTTCAAAAAATTGTTTTTTGTTAACGCTACAGTAATATGTATTAAAATCGTGGCGAGACCAATAACAGTTTTTTGATAATGTTTCCTTTAAGCTTTTTTTTCTGTTGACGTTACCTTTGGTTGAACAACTGGCTGTTGATTATAATTTAATTCATCGATTTGATCATTAATATTCGATTGAGCATTATTCAGCTGCTCTTTGACATTATTTAAAATATCGAGCATTTCAATCTTTTGCTCCTCCTCGTTCACATCAATCGCCTCAACAATATCTTGCAATTTATTCATTGTTCGCTGCTGTCTCGCCAGCGTTTCGCTTGCCAACTGAAGCGAATCAATGTCGCCAGCTCGGCACGCCAACTCGTTCGCCTCATCAATCGCTTGTTGAAGTTGGCGAACGTGTTGAGCAACGGTCGGCGTCGGATCCTCCTCGTCATTGTTGACGACCTCAAACTTGTCGATGAGGTTCGGATCGGTTTTGATCTCAATTTTCGCCTCGTTTTCAAATGGTTCACGAGAGTTTGATTGGACATCAATGATTTCCCAGTTGTTTCCATCGTCGGAAACATCATTCAGACGATCCTCAATTTGTGATTTGACATTTGAATATTTTTCGAGAATTGAGCTGACAATATCGATGGCTTCTGATCGTTCAGCTTCCATTTCGATTGGTATTTGATCAACAACATTTTGCACATGCGACAATGTTGATTGTTGCTCATTGATCAAATTGATCGACGATTTCAACGCTTCAACATCATCTTGATTTTCAGCAAATATCGTCGCTGCTGTATTGATCGCTTCCTCGAGCTCACCGTTCAACCGTTTGACTTCCTCCAAACTGCTGACGTTCTCAGTGGCCAGCGGCGATAGAATCGAGCTGATCACGTTTGGTGTTGGTGTCGACGTGTCGAGTTCGCGCAGATTCGCCTTGACCGTCGTCAGTTTTTGTTGAACGGCCGCCTGCGTTGGTTGATCATCGATGGCGTCCAAACGCTCTTCGACCACATGAATGATGGTCGTGATGGTGTTGGAGACCATGACAAGGATCTTCTTCTTTCGACGCTTCACTTCTTGTGGCGAACCTTCGCGACTGCTCTCGATTATCTCGCATTCCACATATTTTCGCGGTTTGTTGCACATGACTTTGAGCAAATCCATTTGCATTTGGATTCGATCCAGCTCACCGCTCATGTCGATCTCATCTAACTTTGATGTTTGCAAGTTTGTCTCGATGGTTGACAGCTCATTCAGAATTTCTTGATTTTTGTTCACAAGATCCTCTTCTTCTTTGATCTCATTGTTCAATGAATCGAGAAAATCCTGAAAAACATCAAAAATGCGTTAATTTAATTACTGAGAATGCAAATTGCGGCGCGTCATTCGGCAAATCGACGGCACGTTACAAGGCGCGACAAACACTTGGATAGTTCGGGCTTTTAGGCGCAACTCGTTTCGGCATGTAAAAATGGGCGGCGCTAATGGTTTTTTTTTTTTTGCAAGCTTAACGCACGCAAGTTTTGCGGGGTAGAATCGGGCTTACGTCGTAGTTGTTCAAGATCAGCGAGAGCCGATGCTTGATGCCTTCTTTTTCAGCGTCAACAATCGGACTTTCGTTGAGGTGTTGACGATTTTCAAGTCCACTTTGACGATTTTTCTGAAAATTAATTTTTTTTTAAAGAAAAAACTTCTTTTTTTTTCAGCCACCTCAAGTTTCTTCACATCATTTCTTACGTCATCGATTGGTTTCGGACCATTGACGTACGATGCTTCGATGGCGCTCAATTTTTGTTGAAGTTTAGCAAGCTTCACTTCAAACGGCGATAAGTCGGTGACGTCGGCCGACACAACACCGATCGATGATGTCAGCGACATGACTGATTCAGGTCTTTCCAATTCGGACGATGCAATTGAGGACACCGAAATCTTTAAAAAACGAGAACAAAAATGATATGATAAAGCCTGAAATTGGCTGCTAACAAATACCTGAGATTGGAATGGTCCGGAATGTTCTAGATTTGTGGAGACGTGCAAAGGTAGGCCGATCGATTGATAAGGTTGTAGCTTTTGCATGATGATATGATAGCGATGGCAGAGGAGCAGCACTTCCTCCTTATTCGCCACATTCAGACGTTCAAGTTTCGACACCAGCCGCTGCTTCGGTAGAGCGATGCCGTACAAGGCACCGAATCGATGCGATCTTTCCGCCTCATCGAATCGTTGCGTCGTTTCGATGTCGGCTTCCATTGCGTTGAGCCACGAATCGAATTGTGCAAGTTTGGCGTTGATCTTTGCCGAATGCATCAGATATTTCTGAAGTTTTGCGTCAAGTGAATTCTGTTTTCGGTGCAGATCGGCCAGTTCGGCGTTGACGGCTCGTCGCGCTTCAACGCCGATCAGTTTTTCGATGTCGGACAAGTCGATTTTCCATTTGTTCCACAGCGAATCGTTGATGACTCGAAGCTCGTCCCCACGGCTTGTTTGAATCATCATTCCGATTTCTTGTTCGAGATCATCGAATTGGCGACTGATCCAATCCAAATCGATTAGAATCAATTTTTCAAAGGCTTTTCGACGCTTTTCAGATTTTGCCAAATATTCATCGACCAATGGTTGTAAGCTTGCACGATCTTCATCGCTCAACAATGCAATCTTGATCTCTTCAATCACTTTTTCATCTTGCTCTTTTTCGTCCTTCATGCGGAGGATTTCGGCAACAATTTCCTGTCCAGACCCATTGATCGGCTCCACAATCGGCCGATCAATCGCTTGACGAATCGCACGTCTCAACTCTTCCACGTCGGCTTCGCCATCCTGAAAATTCAAAACTATTCCCTCTCTTTCTCTCTCTTTCTCTCTCTTACGCTTCCGAGTTGTTGTCGTCTGAAGGAACGGATGAGAGCCACGACGACGAGATCATTTATGCTCATTTCGGCCAGCTCGCCGAGTCTTCGCAGCTCGCTTCCTTTCTTTTCGAGGGCACTACATACTTCGTTTGTCTAGAATTTTGTATGGATTTTTTCTCTCTCTCTCTCTCTCTCTCTCTCTTCTCCTTACCGCACGAAGAATATCGTCGGGACGATCGCTAGAGGTGGCACGTTGAAGGATATCAGTGGATGAGTCGGTTATGATTTCAGTTGCAGCCGTCAAAAATACACGTCGATGAATCATCAGCTCGTGTAATTTATTCATTTCATCAATCAATAAATTTAATCTGAAAGGGGAAAAAATGTTGTTTTTCTCTAATTCTCTCTCTCTCTCTCTCTCCCCCTCACTTTTCATTTAATCGATCAAATTCCAGTTGGAAGAAGCTTCCATGAATACTAATAAGCTCTGAGCGTAATTTGTTCGCATCTTTGGTCCATTCCTCGTCGAGGCGCACAAGAAGTGTGTCAATCTCAGACTGTACTTGACCAATCTACAAAAACTTTTTGGTTGCTGTTGTTGTTGGTGATCGACACGCCGCGCCTTCATTCCTTTCCCCCTACTTCTCCCGGTTTCTTATCATCAACATTTTTCATTTTTAACACAAAAAAACATGGATGATGATTGATTGATGACCAATTTTCCGTGTCTTTTGTGACAATGATAGTGATAAGAAATCAATTTTTTTTTAAATTACAGTAACCCACGATTGTTGGTTTTTTTATTTTTTAAATTTCTCTTTTTCTCTCAAACAGAAACCGCTTTCAAATTGTGTGTTTTTTTGCCGTAAAAAGTTCATTAAACTTTCTCTCTCTCTCTCTCTCTCTCTCTCTTCATGCCCCTTTAATTCGTTAATTTCAACAGGTTTCTCGCCATAAAAGGAAGGCTGTGGGAATCGAGTGAGAGAGAGAGAGAGAGAGAAAGAAAATCAAAACAGGGTCGCAATCGACAGTTATTTACATCGATTTTTCTCTCTTTCTCTCCGTCTCTCTCTCTCTCATTCTCTCACGTATTTTTATTGCATTTTTTTTGTTGTTTTTTTTCTGCCCCATAAAAATCAATAAAAAAACAAATTAAAGCTCTCTTCTGTCTTTGTAAACATCACAAGATTCAAAAAAAAAAATGTTTTTTTTCTCCTCTCCTCCTTCTCGTGACCTGCCACAAAAATTCCACAGAGAGAGAGAGATAGAGAGAGAGAGAGAGCGCGCGTCCGTTCATTGAGAAAAAGAAGAGGGAAGAAATCATTTTTTTTAAAAATCAATAATTGCCTCCCCCCCCCCCCCTCCTTTCTTTGCCCCGCGGTCTCAAATGTTTTAAAAATCCTCCACGCCTCCCCCCTCCCCCCCCCCCCCCCCCGGCTTTGAATTTTTTCGACGCGGTGCGACAAACCTGCGAGATTTGAATCGAATTCCATTGCGAATTTCGTGTTCGCAAAAATTTGACGGCGTCGCAAAAGTTTTGCAAACGTCGGAAAAGCTCCATTTTCAGGCGGAGCGTTCGATGCGTTTTCAGATATCGATCGTCGACGGCTTTCGATGATAATGTTGAGACCAACTCACGGCCAACCTCCTAGAGAAAAAACACATTTTTTTTTGGTTTCAAAGTTCAATTAAGCTTGAATATTTTATTTTTTTTCTTGGCGGAGATGAGGAAGAGAAGCAAAAGCGTAGGAAATTTGGGTTTAAAATGGGAAAAGCTTGATTCTTCTACCTCGTCGCCTATATCAGTTCTGATATCAAATCAAATTTTTCTTTTCAAGAACAAAAAAATTTCGAGATTTCTATTTACCAAAGCAAAATTTGATTGAAACATTGTCAACAGAACATTTGAAGTTAGTAAGAGAGAAAACGACAGAGAGACAGAGAGAAAAAGAGAAAAGAGAGAGAGAGAGAGAGAGAGAGAGAGAGGAGGAAAATGTGAAATGAATAGGCGCTCGCTCCATTCAATACTGAGTGTTGGTTCGTTTTATGATCCTTTTAGAAACAAAAAACAGGGAAGCGGGGGCGGGGGCGGCGGGAAAACAATCGATAAACCTACAAAAAATCAATAATTTCCCTCCTCTAAGGGGCACCAAACAATTTGCGGATTTTCGAGTAAAATCAAAAAACTCTGCCTGCAAAAATGAAAAAGAAGCGTCTCGTTTTCAATTTTGATAAGAAATGCGACGGGGTAAAACATTGAAAAATTGCAATTAATTTCCATCCCCCCCCCCCCTACAATCTCCACCCCCACTCCTCCTTTAAATCAACAAATTTCTTCTTTTTTTTTGATAAAAGACGATGGTGTTCGTTCATCGGCAGCCAATTATTTGTGTACTTTTTTCCTTCTCTCTCTCTCTCTCTCTCTCTCTCCCTTTCTCTCTCTCTCTAACTCTCTCTCCGTCTCTTTCTCTCTCTCTCTAACTCTCTCTCCGTCTCTTTCTCTCTCTCTCTCTCTCTCTCTCTCTCTAATGTTGATTGAAGAGTTTCGCCTAACACGATCTGATGTGGTTCGTCAGAAAATTAGAGAAAAAGAAGAAAATCGTTTTCCCCGCCAAAAATCAAGATTCAAATTCGAAAACCAAAAAAGAAAAAGAAAATAAACCATTTTTGAGACGAAAATTTGTGAGAAACAAATAATTCGACACAACGACAAACGACAAATGGGCGGGCGCAAGACAGATACAAAAAGAGAGAGAGAGAGAGAGAGAGAGACAGAAGAATTTTTTCAAAAAGCCACAAGGCAATGAGCGATGTGTGGGGAGGGGGGAAGCGAAGGGCAGGTAAGAAAGACATTGAAGAGGAGGAGCAGAGAAGTTAGAGAAAGTTTTGGAGGGGGGGGGAGGATGATTCGTATCAGCGAGAAAAGATGATGAAGATAGAAGAAGATAAAAAGACAACAAAAAATCAATAAATTTCCTGCCTCAAATCCGCCTTCAGAAAAAAAAAGAAGAGAGAGAAACCTTGTCTAGAAATTCCAGAGCATCAGGCGAATCTTGAAGATTGCTAAACTCGAGATTTTTCAGATGTTTGATTATCGATTCTTCACTGATCATCGATAATCGATCGAGAGCTTCTCTCAAAATCAGTCCGAGCTGAGAGTTTTGAATTTCATAGGATTTTTGTCTCAAAATGTGTTGAGTTTTGATGACGTCGACGTCGAGTCGAGTTTCAATGATCGTCGTCAGAACGCCGATTTGTTGCATCATCTCGTGCCACGATTCGAATTCGGACAATTTCACGTTCCATTTCGCTTTCAGCTCGTCAATTGTTGGGCTTTTCCATCCTTCGATGATTCGATCGCACTCTTCCATGTCTCGAATTGAGGCGCGAATTTCGTCGTCGCTTTGCTCGCTGCGCGACAAAATCGCACGTTTTCGAGCGATTATTTCCCGTACGTAGTTTTCGCTCAACACGTTTTCAGTCAATGGTGTCACCGGTGTTGTCTGGAATTTCGTTTTTTTAGGTTGTGCAATAGAGCGCGATTTCATCACTATTACGAATTTTTTTTCTCAAAATGTCCTAAAAACCTGAAAGCTCTTTAAAAAATCCAGAAAACCTTTAAAAGTTCCTTAAACTCCTAAAAAAAATTCTGTAAAACCCTAAAAACCCTTAAAAATCCTTAAAAAAGTCCCAAAAAATCCTGAAAAAGTCGCGTGAAATCCTAAAAATTTCTAAAAAAAGTACCCAAAAATCTTTAAAAAATCCTAAAAAAGTCCCAAAAAATCTTGAAAATTCTTTAAAAATTCTGAAAAAATCCCGTAAAAACCTAAAAAATCGTAAAAAAGTCCCAAAAAATCTTGAAAATTCTTAAAAAATCCTGAAAAAGTCCCGTAAAAACCTAAAAAATCGTAAAAAAGTCCCCGAAAATCCTTAAAAAATCCTACTTGATTATACTCGTCAAAAACAAAAGAATATTTTTTGAGATCCACAAAATTGCCAAATTCTGTCTGCAACTCGATGACGATTGTTCGGATTTCGTCTCGAATTTCATCTCGACGCCACGTTTCAATCTGCAAAACCAAATTTGCACTTCAGAGAATCCCTAGCCGGAAAAGAAGAAGGAAACACGCGTTTGTCACTAGAGCGCGTTTGCAACACAACCTATCTGGGGGGGGGGGGGGGCGAGTTTTTATGTTTCTCATTTTTTTTCAAATTTCATTAGAGCAAAGTTACAACAACCGTTGATTTTTCTTTCTCTGAAAGTTTCCATAGAGCACGTTTGCTTGTAAAAATCAATTTTTTAAAAATTATTTCATTAGAGCGCAATTGCTTCGTCAACCTCCCCCCACCCCCTCTCCCTCAAAACAAAAAATTTCATTAGAGCGCAATTGCTTCAAAGTACCCTTCTCCCCCTCCCGCTGCAAATCATTTCATTAGAGCGAAAGTTCAACATTTTAAAATTGTGTGTTGGCTCGCCGTTTCGCTTCTGCCTCAAGCTCTCCTCCGATTCTCCGACGACACCTGACAAAAAAGTGTCACCGAAACTTCAATTTTCAAACTCTTTTTCTTTCAAAAAGTGTTCAAAAAATGCTGTTTTTTTTTTTGTTCGTTTCTTTCTCTCCGCTTTTTTTCCATCCAAAATCAACCTCCTCCTCGGACGGGGAACGGGGACGGGGAGGGCACTAGCGGGGGGGGGGGGGGGGGGGGGGATTTCAACCCTGAAAAAAAAATTACTCCTCTTCAAATTATTACACACACACCTCATCCCGTTAAAAGACAATTCAAGCAATTACGCGCGGATTTTATATCAAACAAATGACAGACGCAGAGAGAGAGAGAGAGAGAGAGAGAGAGAGAGAGAGAGAGAGAGAGAGAGAGAGAATGACCTTGGCAACTCTCCAAAGCGACACACATACACACAAATTTTTAAATGAATGATAACATTGAAGTTTGCTGTTATTGATTTATCATCAATCTCAATGAATCAATGACAGATCTGATGAAGGCAGCGACGGAGGGGGGGGGGGGGGGGGGATTACGGTAGGCGTTGTTGTATCAATTATCATTTCAATTGTTTTCTCTGTTTTTTTCCTTTGCGAAAAACCCCGTAAAATGACTTTTTCTCTCATTCTATCTCCTCTCTCTCTCTCTCTCTCTCTCTCTCTCTCTCTCTCTCTCTCTCTCTCTCTCTCTCTCTCTCTCTCTCTCTCTCTCTCTCTCTCTCTCTCTCTCTCTCTCTCTCTCTCTCTCTGTCTTTGACAACATCGAAACAGCTGTTTTTGAACATTTTTTAAGACAAATCTGATCATGTTTCAAGAAGAAAAACGTGATTTTTCTGTTCAAAAAAAAAAACCCCCCCGCTCACCTTTTCTCGAGCTTCATCCTGATAAAACTGGTGAAGCTTCTCGATGTGCTCGAACTTTGTCTGAATTGTTCGCACCGCTTCACGCCACTTCTCAATTTCGTCTTGCTCGTCGTCGTCGCCGTCGGCAACGGTCCGATGACGTTGTTGTCGATTGCGAAGCTTCATGTCGGCTTTCAGCACTTCGTCGGCTGCTTGAGAGCTTGACGAGATTTTCGCTGTTGGCGTTGATGTGGACGGCTCGAGCTCGACAATGAGGCGACCGCCAATTTTCTGGAAAAAAATGGGGCTTTTTTGAGATTGGCGTCTTTTTCGTCGGTCACTTTTCCCAATTTCTTGAATTGATTCGTCAGAATATCCAATCGTTGATTATTTGCCAATCGAGCTGAGGCGCCAAGTTTTGGTGCCAAATGATCAGCGCCAGCTTGAACCGCCGCCAATTGTTGTGCGTCTTCTGCAGAGCAAAAAAGAAACCAAAACCGAGCTCATTTCGCTTCAGCTCTTCACACTCACCTAACGTCGGAGCCTCCTTCATTTGCTGCCTCTGATCAATAATTGATTCCAGACTGCTCATGCTCGTTTCCCACTCAACCCATTCGGCTTTCAATTGTTTCAGATCGCTCCAAACCGCTTCGAATCGATTCAGTGTTGAGGTCGTCCGATCGCTGGCCGTCGTCATGATTTGCTCTTTGTCCAGTTTGCAGCCTGAAAATGAAGCGGATTGCCGATGCTCAACAAAGTTATCGAACTTGTCTCAGTCGCCAATGCGAGCTTCAGACGATTCAGCTTCGTCGCACATTTTGCTTGGGGATTCTCGGCGTTCAATTGTGAATATTCCTTTATCCAACGTAGCAATAAAGAAACACTGTCAGCCGTTCTGAAAAAATTGATCTTATGTTGCAAGTGCGCTCTATTGACACTTTTCTAGAAATTTGAATTGAGCCTCAGTCAAACATGTTACGACTGAGCGAATCTCGAAATACACGGCCTGAACTTCAGGCGACTGGTCGAAAACCAAACATTTCGCTGCGTGTCAGCTTTTGAACGTGCGTTGTGATGCGCAGCTAAAGTTTTAGCTTCGAAATTGTGCACTGGAGCGAGATTGCACCCTTTTTCAGTGGCGCCAATTTTGAAATACATACATATTATCAATAGAGCAAGTTTGCATTATGAAAAAAATGTTTCGCTGCGTGTCAAAATTTGGATCGAATGCGATACGCAGCTAAAAACAATTGTGCACTGGAGCGAAATTGCATCATCACTTTTTGAAAGTGGCGCCAGTTCAAAATTATGACGAAATTTTAAAATATTATCAATAGAGCAAGTTTGCATCATTAAAAAATGTTTCGCTGCGTGTCAAAATTTGGATCGAATGCGATACGCAGTTTAAAACCATTGTGCACTGGAGCGAAATTGCGTCATCATTTTTTGAAAGTGGCGCCAATTCAAATTTATGTCGAAATTTTAAAATATTATCAATAGAGCAAGTTTGCATCATTAAAAAATGTTTCGCTGCGTGTCAAAATTTGGATCGAATGCGATACGCAGTTTAAAACCATTGTGCACTGGAGCGAAATTGCGTCATCATTTTTTGAAAGTGGCGCCAATTCAAATTTATGTCGAAATTTTAAAATATTATCAATAGAGCAAGCTTGCATCATGAAAAAAATGTTTCGCTGCGTGTCAAAATTTGTATCGAATGCGATACGCAGCTAAAAACAATTGTGCACTGGAGCCAAATTGCATCATCACTTTTTGAAAGTGGCGCCAATTCAAAATTATAACGAAAAAAAAAACCTCCAAAGAATGATATTCTCATCAATGTGTTGCAAATATTGCAGGAGAATGTAAAAGGTGGAAAGAATTCGCAGCGTATTAAGACGCGGCTCATTTTCTTCGGCAATTTGCTCGAAACGTTGACGCAATGGCTCGCTGAATTCGGAGGCAGCTGGCCGACCGCCAAGACCACCGTGTAAAATCGCCGTCTCGAGACTGTCGCGTCTTGTTGGCAGCTCTTCCATGTACTTCTGAAAGTGCATCGGGTTGAAGTCGGACGCTCTTTTTTTTTCTATCGATTTTTACCGTGTGCTCGGCGATGATTCGTTGAAGGTTCGCCAACGTGGTTTTGGCGTTGTTCGGATCGAGATCGAGCGGACGCGACATTATGTGCTCGGCGCCGGTGAGCCACGTGGCGATTGAGGCGAATGGTTCGGGAAGATAACGATCGGATCGGCGAGAATGCTTTTCGAGCCCTTCACGGATTGTATCCCATCTGAAAATTAGGGAGAATAAAGTTTGAAAAATTCAGGAAATACTTCAGAGAACTTTTGAAGATCAGATGAAAGTTCAAAAAATTCTGAAGATAAGATGAAGCTTCAAAGAAATTCTGAAGATCAGAAAAAGCTTCAAAAAAGTTCTAAAGATCAGATGAAGCTTCATAGAAATTCTGAAGATCAGATGAAACTTCAGTAAAATTCTAAAAATCAGATGAAGCTTCAAAGAAATTCTGAAGATCAGATGAAGCTTCAGAAAAATTTGGAAGATCAGATGAAGCTTCAGAGAAATTTGGAAGATCAGATGAAGCTTCAGAGAAATTTGGAAGATCAGATGAAGCTTCAGCAAAATTCTAAAGATCAGATGAAGCTTCAAAGAAATTCTGAAGATCAGATGAAGCTTCAGAAAAATTTGGAAGATCAGATGAAGCTTCAGAAAAACTCTGAACGTCAGAAAAAGCTCAAAAAAAAAACCAACTTTTTCTCGATTTCCACTAATTCCTCAACGTCGTAATTAATTTTAGTGACAATAATTGTGTTAAACATTGGCCGATACTCGATGAATTCTCGTCGAATTCTCGAGCATTCCTGTGACGACAGCTCATGCTGCGAGCAAAAAATGGCAAAAGTCGTTTCGAGCCACGCCAAAAACGTTTCGTGCTGCTCGCGACCTGTCATCGGCGATCGTTCGCCGAACATTCGAACGAACTGCGAGACGTAGGTGATGATTGATCGCTTGTCAGGCTTGGCAATCATCATATCATCGACCAAGAGGAGTTTTCGAATTCGTAGATGCTCGTGAGCCGAGTTGAAGGCGAGCTCCAGATTGTCACGTGGATTCGCGTTGAACACTTCGCGCATGTTGATAATGTCTGGACGCCAGCGAGCCACCAATGCACAGAAAAGCACACCGTCACGCCATTGTTTATCCATGTTTTCGACGCGTTTTCCGCCGATCAGTCTGAACATGTTTTTTTTCAAAACTTTAAAAGTTTATCAATAGAGCATGTTTGCAACATGAACTTTTTTTTAAATATTTTTCCTTAAAAATCCAAAAAAAATCAATAAAATGTTAAGCTTTTACTCTATTTTTTAAATCTGCGTTTTTTCGCGCTGAAAAATTTGGCTGCGTACGTAATAAATATTGTATCAATTCAAGCTTTGACTGAGTACCCAACCAACCAATGCTTAAAAAAATGTTTTCACGTTAAAAATTTAGCTGCGTACGTTCTAAATATGTTTCTAGTCAAGCATTGACTGAGTATCAAGCTAATCAATGCTTAAAATGAAAATTTTTCGCGTTCAAAAATTTGGCTGCGTACATACTAAATTTTTTGTTCTAGTCAAGTGTTGACTGAGTACCAAACTAATCAATGCTTAAAATAAATTTTTTTCGCGCCAAAAAAAATTAGTTGACTGAGTATCAAACGTCTGGATTCTTACAGAATTTTTGCGGGTTTTTATTTCGAATTATCAGTAGAGCGTGCTTGGCAACACGACGTTCTCACTTTGCATTCTTCCCGAAGTCAAATAATCAAAAAAGTGCGACTCACTCTCCGATCTCGGCATTGATCCATCTCAAAAACACTTGCTCCACCGACTGCTTCACCGGCAGCGTCGACAGTTTCGCGTGCCTCTTCGTCGGCGTCAGAAACGAGGCGATTCGTTGTCGCAACGGCGACGCCGGCGTCTGCACCGCTTTTTCCCCAGACGGTGTTGACAGCGACGACGACGGCGACGGCGACGACGGCGACGGCGTGTCGTCGCGATTTTTCGATGTTGATGGTTGTTCGATGGTCGTCGCCGCCCATCCCCATTCGCGAAGGAGAATCATATTTGTCTCAATCTTAAAATGCAGATTTTTTTTATTGATTTTTTATTGATTTTTTTATTGATTTTTTATTGATTTTTTTTTTGAAAGGCGAGAAAAAAATCGCACGGCCAATCGACACCTTCGTCGTTCGGATCATCTAATAAATCATTGTGGCGACCTTCAGAATTCGAAAGCGGCGAAAATCGCCAAAAAAAAAAAGCGAAGATTGATCACTTTTCGATTCAAACCAGCCCAGAAAAAAAAAGAAAGGCGCCGACCTGAAAGTGTAAAATGATTTGCCAAATGAGGCCGAGAACGATTCGCGGATTGCCATCGGCAATGTCGGCCGCGTTGTTGTTGATCAGCTCGAGACCGCGACGTCGTAGCACTGTCAGCGCTGTCGTCAGGTTGGCAATGTGGTGGACACGTTTCGACACTCGTCCCTTGTGCACCGCCTGAAATCGATTTAGCATTTTGAAGAGGTGACTTGTTCCAACATTTTTAACTGCCTATCTCAGTTAACAAGGAAGGGGGTTGCTGCTCAGCAGAAATTTCAAATATTTTTCCCAACTTTTTTTTTCAACTGCCTATCACTATTAATATTCATTCGGGTTGATACTCAGTGAAAAATAAAGTGTTCCGTTTAAATTGCGTATCATCCACCACACTAAAAGAGTTGCTGCGCAGCCAAATATGGAATTTCCGTTCTTTTCAAAAAATAAAAAAAAATCGTTGACGTGGCAACTCAAAAATCAGATCAGTTTTTTTCCGTCTCGTGTAATCTTGATCTTGTGTCAACGAAGATCACCCTCCCCTCCTCGTCAAAAAAAAAAAAAACAAAACGTTGACCCCCGCGTTGCGTCGTTGCCGACCGACACTGCTTCCCAGTTGTCTTCCGATCGTTCTTGATCTTTGGATGGAATCTTCAACTCTCCTTTCTTTCTATGGCCGCCTGTTATTGACGCGTAAATTTGTGTCGGTTTCTCTAATTCTCTTGCTCTCTCGTTCTTGGCCCCAAAAAAGTTTTTTATCATTAAATTCCCCTCCCCTTTCGTCTCCGTTTCTTTTGTTTGTTTTACACTCGAAACCTTCGGAAAATTAGAAAAAAAAAATCAAAATTAGAATTTTTGAAATTATTACGTGAAAACTTAGACAGAGAGAGAGAGAGAGAGAGTCAGACAGTCAGAGAGATAAGCAGCGAAATAACACAACGATAAGCCTTTTTATCAATAAAAAGAGCGGGGCGGGGGGAAGGCGGGGGGGGAGAGCTTCACCTACCAGAGCTTCACCGGTAAGAACTTCAATGAGATGACAAAGCAGCACACCATCTCGAATGTCCTCGAACAAGTCTTCAATGCGTCCAGACGAGCTGTGCTGTAACAGAGCGTCAGTGAGATTTCAGCTCAACAAGAAATCAAAGGCGGGGGTGGGGGGGGGGGGGGCGGAAAAAAAGAAGAAAACCTCGGTTAAATGAAAATTGATCCATCTGGTGAAGGTGTTTTTTTGCGCTTTTTCGTCCTCGTCTGGAAAAAAAAATTTTTTTTTTAAAGGGAGGGGCCGGGGGGCGGGGCGGGGGGAGCCAAAATTCTTGAACTCCAAAACCAAACAAAAAAAAACCCACGTGGCCTAAACCTAAAACAGACACAACACGGTTTGGCGGTTGGTGATGTCGACATTATTTTTTGTGCTCCTTTCCTCAACCGTAAGAGGGGGGGGGGGGGAGGAGGAGGATTACTGTACAATTTCAGCCCACACACGAAAAACAAATTTTTTTTTTTGAAAGCCGACTGGTAATAAAAGCGTCGAGGAACGAAATAGAAGAAGAAAAAAAACGTTTTTTTTTTTTAAAACGGAGCGAGGGGGTGGTTGGCAAGACTGTTCAGTGACAGGGCACGACAGATAGAACGAGAAAAAATTGCCTTCCTCTTCGCGAAGGAAAGGGAAGAGAGAGACAGAGAGACAGAGAGACGGAGACGCACTAATAGAAGTGAAGAGAGTAAGAGAAACAGAGAAATGAGGGAGTGGGGGAGAGAGAGAGAGAGACAACGTGATGATGAGAGACTGTAAGAAAATATTAAATATATACACAAAATCGACCCTTTTTATATACAATTATGCATAGAAAAAGACACTCTTCAAACGATTTTTGGTTTGACCAGCAAAAAAGACAACAAATTTGGTCGAATTGTTGCAAAAGTAAGACGAGAGAGTGACGCAGACAGGCAGACAGAGAGAGAGAGAGAGAGAGAGAGAGAGATTTTCGTGAGATTTGTCGAAGAATAATAAATTGTAGAAAACCAACAAAAATTTGAATTTCAAGTTGAATTGGAAAAAAATGAGACGGAAGTGCGGAGTGTCGTTAGTCTGTGACGTATTGAAGGGAATTTGTAAAGAAAGGTTTTGAGGAGATTTTAGAGGAATTGAAGAACCCGAAATTTTTTGGTTTTTTTTTTTTTTTTTGAGAAAATTTCAGCAATTTTAGGGGGAAATTTTAAAAATATTTTGATGACAACAAAAATGCAGGTGACAGTGATGCAGGGGCAGAGACAGAGACAGAGAGACAAGCAAAATTTGAATTTTTTCCCTTCTGACATCTGAAAATTTTACGATTTCTGCAGAAAAATTAGGCAGAGAGAGAGAGAGAGAGAGACAGAGAGAGAGAGAGAGAGAGAGAGAGAAAGAGAGAGAAGCAGAGAGGTAAACAGAGAGGTAAACAACCAACAAAAGAAAGAGAGAGAGACAGAGAAAAACAGAGAGAGACAAAGAGACAGAGAAAAGCAAAAAAATAAGGAACGAAAGAGAGACAGAGAGACAGAGAAAAGCAGAGAAATAAAGAACGAAAGAGAGAGAGAGAGAGAAGCAGGGAGGTAAACAGAAAGATAAACAACCAACGAAAGAAAGAAAGAGAGAGACAGAGAGAGAGAGAGAGAGAGAGAAAGAGAGAAAAAATGGAAGAAATCCAGATTCAAAAAAAAAAAATTCTCGAAAAATTTATTTTTTCCCCGTTTTGAAGACGAAATCGATTCGATTCGAATCGAATCAAATCGAATCGTGAGAAAATGACGAAGAAAAAAAAATTCAAATTTTCAATCGATTTCGTCGCTTTTTTTTTATTTCGAAATTTTCCCGGTCGGAGTGGCGCAGATTTTATTTCCAAGAAACAAAAAAAATGTGTTTTTCTGTGTGTAAAACAAATTTTTTTTTTTGCCTGAGCAAACATAAACATCTGGAATAAAAGAGAGGCTCCCCCCTGCCCCCCGTCCCTGCCCCCGTCCCTGCCCCCGTCCCCCGTCCCTTTTCATTGGGAAACAAAAAAAACACTCACCGAAATGTGTAAAACGAAGACCAAAAAGACTCATCCTCGTTGTTCGCCTTCCGACTTTCTTCCTATCGTTTTCCGTTTGCAGATTCGTTGAATCGATTAACAAATTTTCAGCATAAAATTTATTTTTTTTTTTTGCTTCTGCTTCTGCAAGAAAAATAATTGGAAAAATGCCAACAAAATTTTGAAAATAAAATGCGGAAAATTTTGATGAAAATTGATAATCAGTGATGACGAGCCGCCAAATCGTTGCGAGGCGATAAGAAAAAATCCAATAAAAATTATGAGAAAACGCGCCCCGTTTTTTTGTTGTTGCTGATTTTTTTTTTCAAAATTTGAAAAGCCAGACGAGCCAGCCTCTCCTGCATTTAATTAATGATTTTGCTCTTTGTGCTCTCTTTCTTTCTCTCTCTCTCTCTCTCTCTCTTTCTCTCTCTTTCGTCTTCAGCAAAAAAAAAAAAGAAACAAAATCGATAAAAAATGAGTCATCAGATTTCATTGCACGTTTTTCTGCCAACCAAAAACGAAGAAATCAGGGGGAAAAATTCAGAAAAAAGGAGGGGAAAAATGGTTTAAAAAAGACCTGAAAAAGGGGGGGGGGGGTTGGAAGAGAAAAAGGGTAAAAAGTGGGGGAAAAAGAGGGAAAAAATAGTGAAAAAGGGGCTGGAAAGGGGGGGAGGGGAAGGGAAGAGGGAAAACGGGGGTTGAAAGGAGGGAAAAAATAGTGGAAAAGGGGCTGGAAAGGGGGGGGGGGGGAAGAGGGAAAAGGGAAAACGGGGGGGGGGGTTGAAAGGAGGGGAAAAATAGTGAAAAAAGCGTCTGGAAAGAGGTAGGAGGGCAGGGGTGAAATAAGAAAAAAAAAACGGCAAAAAAATAGGAAAAAATAGTGAAAAAGGGGCTGGAAAGGGGGGGAAAGGGAAGGGAAGATGGAAAACGGGGGTTGAAAGGAGGGGAAAAATAGTGAAAAAACCCTGAAAAAGGGGGGAAAAGGGAAGAGGGAAAAGGGAAAACGGGGGGGGGGTTGAAAGGAGGGGAAAAATTGTGAAAAAACCCTGGAAAAAGGGGGAAGAGGGAAAAGGGAAAACGGGGGGGGGGGGGGGGTTGAAAGGAGGGGAAAAATTAAAAAAAAAAAGGGGGAAAAATGATGAAAAAAGAGGGGAAGAAGAGATAAATGAAAGAAGAAGAAGAAAAAAAAGGTAAGAAAAATCTTCATTTTTTTCTTTTTTTTGAAAAAAAAATGCAAAAAGTCGTAAATTTAAAAAAAAAATAAAAAAATAAAAAAGAAAAAAATGATACGATTTGATGAAAATGGATAAAATTCGAAAAGAAAAAGAAGACGGGGGGGGGAGGAGGAGAAAGTGATGAAATTACACAAAACAAACAGAATTTTCAAATGTTTTTTTTCCGTTTTTTTTTCTCTCTCAGACAAAAAAAAAGAAAAAATTTGAACTTAAAGCAGAATTCATCATTGTCGTCGGAAGAAAAACCCGTTCGCCTTGCCGGGGGTTTCAGAATTTTCAGAATTTTTTTTGTTTTGGGATGGGAAGCTTTCAGAAAATTCACGAAAATTGCCTGTTTTTGGCTCGATAACAAGGCTGAAACCCTTTTCTCTCTCTCTCTCTCTCTCTCTCTCTCTCTCTCTCTTAACCAAAGTGATTTCAAAATTTGGGGTCTTGACACGAAAAAAATAAATATTATTCAAGTGACGTAATAATCAAATTTTCTCCCTTTTTTGTCTTTTTTTTATCCAAAAAAAGGCGAAGAAAAAACGAAAGAAAAAATGAAAGGCGAAAACCCATAAAACGATACAAAAAGTGAAGAAAAAACAGAGAGAGAGAGAGAGAGAGAGAAGACGAAAAATTTCTAAAGAAGTGGTAAACAGTAGAAGAATGTGGGATAACGAGAGAAAGAGAGAGAGAGAGAGAGAAAGAGTGTGTGAGTTAGAGAACGAGAGGAAAACGATGACGACGACGACGAAGCTTTTTCAGAATAAAAAATACATCGAAGCGCAGAATTAATTTCAAATATTTTCGAAATAATTTCTTTCGCCGCCGCCGTCGCCGACACTGAATCAACCAAGCATTTTCCACATAGGACCCATCCACCCCCACCCCCAGTGTTTTTTACCAAAAAACTGTTTGCCGTTGTCACAACAAATTTCCATTAAATTCGCACTTTGTTGCACAACGTTTCTCTCTATCGGCCATCGCCATCTTTTGTTAAATGTGTTTGTTCAAGTCGAACGATGATCCGCTTTGACAGAAAAAAATTTGAAAAAAAAAACGCAAAAATCATTTACAAGTTTGCTGTTTTGTCAACATTTGTTCGTTTCTTTTCTTTCTTTTTTTTTTTTTGGTAAATATTTGATTTTTACAATGGAGCGCAATTGCTTTTTTGTTAAAGAAATGGAAAAATGACGAAAAAAAAAACGTTTCACAATTTCTATAAGTTCAATGGAGCGCACTTTCATTTCCACGAATCTGTTTTTTTGTTGGAAAAAAATCGTTTTTTTTTTTTTTTGAAATTCTTCTCAAACTGCTTTACTAGAAAAAGAAAACTTCAATAGAGCGCATTTGCTTCTCCTCAGATTTTTTTTCTCAATTTTCACCTGATTTCTGTTGGCGCGAAAATAAATAAATTCAAATTTTGATCGATTTTTTTCACGAAGAAAGGCCGATGAAAAACGCAACATGAAACTCGTAAAAACGGCGAAGAAGAAGTGAAAAAACGAAAACAACAAAGCAATAAAAAGTGACGGGAAAAAAGAGAAAATGCGGACGATTTTCGCCTTTTTTTTACCTTTTCACCCTTGCCGGCCTCTCTTTCTCTCTCTCTCTCTCTCTCTCTCTCTCTCTCTCTCTCTCACTTCAGCCGATTTAAATAATTTAATGGAAGGGAAAAGAGAGAGAGAGAGAGAGAGAGAGAGAGAGAGAGAGAGAGAGAGAGAGAGAGAGAGAGAGAGAGAGAGAGAGAAAGAGAGTATCGATTTTATTGAAAACATTTTCCGTGAGTTTGGGAGAAATTCAAAAACAATAACTTTGCCGCCAAAACTATTTTCTCTGCGCCTTTCTCGCTGTCTCTGTCTTCTCTCTCTGATGATGGCTCCTTCGGTTTCTTCTGGGCCAGAGCTTCCAACAAAAAAACAAACAACGCGTCGCGACTACAGTAGCCCGGTGACATTTTCCTTCCTCCCATTTTTTGTGGTTTTTTTTCGATACGCAGCTGGTCCGCCAAACTTTTCCATTTTCAACAAAATTCAAAAAAAAAAAGCGCCAAGAACAAAAATTGAAAGGAGCAGGCCAAATAATTTTCGAGTTGTCAATGGAGCACACTTTCAACATTGAAAAAACTTTACAACAACAAAAAAAATGCAAATCAAACGTTTTTTTTTTTACTTTTTTGCTCTACTGTTGTCAATGGAGCACACTTTCAACCTTGTAAAAATTAATTTTTCAAGTCTGAAAACATTGAAAATCAAAAAAAAAGGAGAAAAAAAGTTGAAAAATTAAAATTTGCCACCATAGATTTTACAAAATGCAAGGACTGGTGGTGGTTGTGGTGACCACAAGCTTTCATTTCGTTTTGTCGTCAATGTCTCTTCTCTCTCTCTCTCTTTCACTTTCTTTTTTTCCTCCACCACACAACACACTCTCTCTCTCTCTCTCTCTCTCTCCCGCACACTGTCACTCTCTTTCAGTTGTGCGATGACTCAGAGTGATCCAATATGCACCCATTTGCCCTTTCTCCTCGCCCGTCTCCCTCTTCGTCACCATCCTTCTCACTTCTTGAGAACAAAGGCCGAACTTTTTTCAAAAGTTTCTTTTTCAGACAAACAAAAAAAAAAATTCAGTTTGGCACATGAAAATGCGCTCTATTGAAAAAATCAAACACGGAAAGCGTTTTCAAAAATTTAAAAATTTCAAATTTCGCGCCAATCTTTTATTAACTACTAAAAGAAGCCAAAAAAAAATGTTTTATTGTTAAACTTTTAGTAAAAGATTATGAAACAAATAAAAGTTCTCCCTTTTAACCTGAAAATTAAACTATTCTTTAAATCTGGAATTAATAAAATGGGCAATAAAAAATCTGGAATTTTAATTTTCTTAAATATGGTATATAATTATCACAATTCAACTCTCCTTCTTATCAGAAATCAAAAAAATACAATTTACATTTGAAAGGAAAATTTTGAAAAAAAGAAAAAAGGCACTGAAATCACAGTATGATTTGGTTTTTATAGCTGCATGTCAACTCCTTGTATGGCAATACAACACAATTTAGGATGATGGTTTCTGGTGCTACTGAAACATCTGAGCCAAGGATCGTTAATGAAGGTGTCAGTCGACCATCAGCCATGAATAATGGTTTGTTGTTTATCTGCATAAAGAAATCGCATTTCATTTAACCATTAAATTTCAAATCACCTTGGCAAATGGCAAATTTGGATTCGGTTCAATTGGAATCCCTTCAATTCTTGACCACATTCCAACTATTGATCGCCAACCAATCACTGATTGAATAACACACGCGTTTTCTTCAATCACTGATTCTGGCAGAATAATTGATTCTTTAATTCGGACGCCTTTTCCAATCACCGTATTCGGTCCAATACTAACATTTGGCCCTATTTTTGCTGTTGGATCGACCTGAACAACTCGAGAAAATTCTTGAAATCCAATAATCTTTCTTATTTTTATACCTTGGCACTCGGATCGATAAAAACGTCGCCAATTATCTGTGCTCCACTTCTGCACAATCTTGCCGCGTATCGCCTTTTATACAATCTCAAATAATGACGATTTGCGTAAAGAACTGCGCTGAAATGTCAAATTGATTTCTTCTTTCAATTTTGGAGTTGATTTTTTACGCTGCTGTTTTTGTCTGACTCCACCATCGTGTTGTGTGAAGGGCATAAAGACTACCATTTGCTGCTAATACTGGTAAAACATCATTTTCAAGCCAGATTCCTTCTCCATTCAGTGGAAGGTCAAGTTTCTAGATTTTTAAAAAAATTATTTTCAGATCTTTTTTTATTTCAGCTAAATACTTCTAAAACATTTGACTTCATTAAATAAACTCCACATGAGATATTTGTAGATACAAAAGTTGTTGGTTTATCGACATAGTGAATAACTTTCCCATCAGGATCAGTAACAACCTACAAAATCGATTTTTATTCAAATTTAAATAAAAATAAAAACGAACACATCCAAAGTTCACAGATTGTTGACGAGTTGCCTCTGTTGTCAAGATCAAGAACGTTTCCGATCCGGATAGTTGATCGATTCGATCACCCATGTCTTCAATCGGCAAATCGCCACAAACATCTGCGTTGATAACGAATATTGCGCTTGGATTACCAGACAGAATTGTTGATTTGAATTGAACTATTCCGCCAGCGGTGCCTGAAGAAGAAAACAAAAAATTATTTCAATTCTTTCATTTTTTTTATTTTAGAACAATGGAAATTAACAACAAATATCGAAAATTAGGACAATTCTAAACTCGTTTTTTTTCTTTATTAAAGTGTCCTCTATCAAAACAAAAAAAAGGAATTTTTTCCTTTTATTACACCTCCACAATAATATTTGTTATTAACTTACCTAATGGATTTGGTTCTTTCAAATATTTGATACTAATTCGATACGTTTTCTGGCACCGATCAATAAATTCTGTGAATAATTCTGGAGAATAAAAGCCAAGAAGGAAGATTTCTGACAGTCCGGAGAGCTGCAAACAAACTCAAATTTAGCCACATAAAAAAATGCCAAACTTTGATGATTCAACAAACCTGACAAAGTTGATCGATGTGATGTTCAATGAGTGGAACACCAGCGATTGGGAATAATGGTTTAGGAAGTTGAAGGGATAATGGACGAAAACGGGTTCCTGAAAAAAACTTCTTTTTTTTCTTCGGTGAAACTTTTGTTTTTCTGGCTGATTTTGTATTAAAACTTGAAACTTGAACTAAAACCAGAATACTTGTTAAGATTTTTCAAAATTTCAATACTTGAAAATGCAATTCAAGTGTTTTTTTTTTAATTAAAAAAATGTAAAACTTACAAATTTTAATGAAGGAATAAAAAAATAAAAAATAAAAATAAAAGCTAATTAATAATGATTCTTTTAAATGATTTTTTTTCAAAATAGAAATTGATTTAAAGTCTCAGTGGATGATTCTGAGCGACATAGGCCATAATAATGACTGGTAAGACCAGGAAAAAAGCATAAAGTGACAAAAGAGCACCAGCGGCAAGAATCATTCTAGATCAGGAAGAGAAGGGAGGGATAAAATTTGAAAATTATCGAAACGAAAATATATGAATGTCGTCACACAATTTGGCCGCCGCTTTGAACACGAAACTGACTATTCGTCTTTTCTTTCTTCCTCACCTTTTTGTGGGCCTCCCACTAGAATGACTGCCTTGAAGGACATTTTGAAGGTGTACAATACACAGATACACAATCGCCGACAGTGACAGTGACAGTGACGACGACGATGACGAAATTAAATGGTGGAAAGAAGACGACGATTTGGATAATACAACTGGATAGGATTGAGATGAATCGACCAGCGACGACGACGACGGCGGCGGCGGCGGCAGCAACGAAGATTTCGGAACCGGGTCACTACAGATTTGGCTTTTATCTCTTTTCCTTCCCTGTCTTTACGTTATTTTCGCTTTGGTGATTTTTTTCGTGTGAATCGATGCGTTTCTGCAATCCGTTTTTGGAATAAGATACCGATGATGCAAAAGAAATATCTCCAATTTTCTGAAAAATCCAATTTTTTTTAGTTACTTTTTTAAATTATTAATAATAATAGTAATGATTAAATAAGTACATTTAAAAATTATAAAAAAAACGAAAGATAAAAAATATCATTAAAAAAAATTCTTTGACGTTGCAAAAAAAAACAGAGAAAAAAATTAAATCGACAACAAGTATCGTGACGAGACCAACAGCTAAAAATATAGTGTGCCTTTAATTCAACCTAATTCAAAACTATATTTTTCTTCTTTTTATTTTTTTTTGTCAAATTCATTAAGTGTTTAACAGAAAATTTTATGAAAATTTTTATTGATAAATCGTTTGTTTGCATTCGACTACACTTTTTATGCCACGTCTCAATTTCAAAATGCACGTAATTTTGCGTTTTGAAATCTCGTTCATTTTCTTCTTATTCTTCTCATTGTTTTCATCCTATTATCCTGTCTAGACAATTTCTTTCTTCTTCCTTTTTTAATTGAAATTTTAAAATTAGTAAAGCAATTTTAAGTCTAACAAGGAGCTTAGTGTTAAGAATTTAATATCTATTGATTGATGAGTTTTGATATTAAAAAATTTATTCATAATTTTTAAATTCAAAAAAAAACGGAAGAAACTATTAAGAAATAAAATTTAACGAAGAGAAAAAAAACGTCACTGGGTAGTTTTTCATGAAGGCGATACCAAAAAAACAAAAATTTATGGAACATTTTCAAAAAGAAAAAAAGCAAAACTACGCAAAAAGAAACTAATGTTCCGATGAGGATAAAAAAATGGCACAAAAGTGCAATGAGTAGAGTATCAAAAAACAATATCGAGGTTAGACTGAGAGGCGATGTGTGCGATAGATCAAAACAGAAAAAATAAAAACAATAATTGATAAAAATTAAACAAGTTTTTAACTACAAGATGTACAAACATTGTTGAAAGTTTCAACAAAACAAACAAAATTCTATCCTTGGATTAGTTGAGCATGAGCTGCAGGCCTTTGTTGTTGAGTTATAAATTGTCCTTCTGGATTTGTTATTAACGGTTGTAAATTGTGTTGCTCTTGCTCTTGTTCTTGTTGTTGTTGCTGCTGTTGCTGCTGCTGTTGTTGCTGTTGTTGATAAAGCTGAATCGGTATCATTTCTCTTAATCGATATTTGTCTCGCAATATTTCTCGAACATCTTTTCCCTAAATTCAATCGTCAATTTTTCAATGATCCCCCTCCTTATTTTTTGAACTCACCGAAGCTGCTATATTCTCGAGAAATGGCAACAATTTCAGCAATTCTTTATCGTTCCTTTCTGCAAACCAGCTCTCTATTGGAATTCCGTTATCCATTTGATAGGCAAACGATTGTGGTGCGTTATCAATTATCACGGTTTTCGATAGATCTCTGCCCAATATATCCAGATTTTTTACATAAATACCATATATACACGCGCAGTGCTCCCGAAACAAACGGTGGCGAACAAACAATTTTCGCGGGTCCAGTAGATCCTAAAAGTTTTCATTAATTTCTTCATTTTTTAAAATGTTTGTTTCTATGAAAACATAATCGATAAAAAAAATTTCCGGATTTTTTGTCTGGAAATATCGAATCTCAATATCTGAACATCAGTTCAAATTCGTCATAATTTGTTTTTGTCTATTCGAATTGAAACGCTTTAATAAATCGAGAAATAATTTCATTACTTGAAATTCTAATTTTTTTTTTTCAAAATTTTTAAGATTTGAAAAGTTCCAATTTATTCTTAATTGCTTCGATTTTGAAACTTGAATAAAAATAATTACCAGAAGCTTATTAGCGTAGACTTTTTTGCTAGCCGTGAACAAAATTATTTCGAATCGCTTTGATAATCGAACTAGAAATGTGCGCAAATAAGGTCGAAGTCGAACATAAACCTAAATAGAAATTGAAAATATTATTTTTTTTTTCTATAAGAAAAATGATTACTTGATATCGAGTATTTTGAAAATCGACCGGGAAAATCATTGTCGCATCATCCAAAGGTGTCAGGCTGCAATGAACCAATGTTTCGTCCTAAAATGTGTAGGTTTTCGCTTCATAAAACATGCAAATTTCCTAGTTAATTTGGTTACCAAGTCCAAAACTAGCGTAAAATCCGGTGCAGATCTTGTTCGAACTGGTAACGCTGGACAACGATTTCGTATTTCGTCAGTCACTGGCGGTGGAATATTAGAAAGCATCACCAATCTAAAAAAAAAAGTTTTTTTTTTTCAATAATTCGGAATGGTTTTGTTTTGTTTTCTATTTTTTGTTCTTAAAACAACAAAAAATTTAAAAAAAAAATGTATTTTTTCATTTTTTATCAAAACAATTTTTATGACTTTTCGAAAATTAAATTTTCGAACTCTAATTTTTTTTTTCTCAATGATTTTTCGAATATCACATGAGATACCAAGGTCGCTTTTCTTATGCATTTTTTCACAATTTGGTGGCAACAATTGGGTTTTTGTTGGCATTTTGCCAACAGGCAAAAAAAGTGTGAAAAGGAAGAAAAAGAAAATAAACATACGAATCGAAATTAATCGAAACAGGACCGCGATGTTCTTCTAATTGTGTTTCGTCAATGTATTCATCATCTTCGGGCCAAATTGCTGAATCATTAAGCTCGAGCATTCCGCGAAGATGATGATTTTTGGCTCGTCGTTGTCGCGACTGTGGTAATATTAGCGGCGAAACATTTCCCACGCGGCTGCCACTGCTGCTTTCAACAGTTTCGTTTCCCGCCGTGTTGGGCCGCGGGCAAGCCGTTTTGCGGCGGAAAATGTTGCGCGTCTTCAACGTTTCAAATGATTTGAGTCACCGGCTGCTCGTTGCTATTAAAAATAAGAATTAGTATAAATGGAGATATAAGCCGAAAATAGATGATGGAAAAGAAGAAAAAAGAAAAAAAAAATGAAGAAGAAGGAGACGATGAATAGCGAAGGAGTATCGCTTTCGACTTTCTACTGCGCTGTTGTTGCACCACCCTTCCTCTCTTTTTCCCCTTCTTCTTCTTCTTCTCAATCTTCTCTAGTAATTTTCCGTACTCTCTTTATTTCTTCATCATCCTGTGTCTATATATCGTTTATATGTTGGGTGTTAAATAGGATAAAAAAAGAGGTGAAAAAGAGAGCAAGAAAAATACGAAATGAGAATCAATAGTGAAAGGTTATAGAAACAAGAAGGATAGAGAGAGAGAGAGAGAGAGAGAGAAAGAGTAAGAAAGAGAGAAAAAAGGGTGTCGCCCTCTCTCCTCGCTTGTCGTCATTTCGAAATTGATGTGTATTTATGTAAGTGTGTTTGTTGGACGGTTGCCAACAATTTTCTCGATCCTCTCTCGCCGTCATTATGCTCTCTAAAATGTCTGCTTCTTGTGAGAGAATGTGGAGTGAATTTTCGAAGTTTCATCGCTTCCTACGGTTCTTAACGCTCGTCTATTCATTCGTTTTTAAGTAAAAATAGTGTTCAACATAGGTCTCATCGGTTGTCGCGTGTTGCGCCTTTAAACATTAATTTGTTTCCGGTGGTTTGAGAACGTAAAAACAAGGGGGGAGGGGGGGAGTTTAACAAAAAATAAGAAATATTCAAAGAAAAATGAAAGATTTAAGCTTAAAGCACAGTTTAATCCGAAAAATCGAAATAAAGGAAAGAAAAAGTTCATTTTGTTGATAAAAAAATGGTTTTTTAAAAATTTTTTACTTAAAGTATTTGAAAAAATTGAAAAAAAATCGTTAAAAAATGTTTTTTTTTAATATAAAAATCAATAAATTTTCGAATTCTTGCAGTGATTTAACATCTGCCAATCAAAATTGTCAAATAAAATATTCTCTTTTCATAAGAAATATATCTTCTACAATACAAATGAATTATTCAAACAACCGTACGCGATGACATCGCCCTTTTCTTTATTTTTCATAAAATTTCCGAATTTCTCCTTTTTTTTGTTTCTTTTTAAATTTAGTTAAAAATTTAAAAAATTAAAGTATTTTCAGAAATGATTAATAGGCGAATAACAAGGTCGACAATAAGATCAAGCGTGGACGTTGGTAAAAATGAAATAAATGAAGTTAAAAAACCAGAAAAGGTAAATATTAGTCGTTTGTAAACTTTTCCTTTGTTAGGTAAAATTAAATTTTTTTCAGAAAAAGAATGCAAAAAAAGGAAAAACTGAAAGAAAAGTGGAAAAAAAATCAGAATCGCCAACAAAAAGATTGTAAGAAAAAAAATATTTAAAAACTAAATTAAAAAAAAAAAGTATTTTTTTTAGAGAAACTGAACCTGAAATCAAAAATCGTTCGAAAACTGGAGGAGGAGCATTAAAAGGAAGAGTTGAAGAATTTGATTCTCTGAAAGAATGGATAAGCGAAAGTATTGAAAATAAAAAAGCCGTTTCAATTTATATCAGCGGACAACCTGGAACAGGTAGATATTTTGCCTCGTTTTCACCCACATTTTATGGCTTAAAAACTTTGAGCTAAAGAGATATTTGATTACTGAAATTTTCATTTTAGAATTAAGAAGTGGCTGCGCAAAAATCAATTTATTTGTGTTAAAATTTATAACCCCCTTCACCCCCCCCCCCCCTCCTCTCTCACTTCTCAGATCGGAATTTAAGCTAAAACGTTACCAACGTTTGTTGACAAACAAAAAAACATTTTTTTAAGGTAAAACAGCAACAACAAAACGAGTTTGTGACTCATTCAATTTAAAACAATTAGAATGTTGCTATATCAACTGCGCATCAATCAGCACTAAAACAGCATTATTGTCAGCAATTTTCAAGTCTCAGGAGTTTGAAGGAAAAGCATCCCAGGAGAATTTTGAAAAAAAAATTCGACAAATGCGAACATCGTTAGTTCTTGTATTGGATGAGATTGATCATCTTGCATCTGGAAAAAATTCAACACTTTATTCAGCATTTAATTGGCCATATAGTTTATCATATAAGATTATAATTATAGGTAAAGTGAATCTGGGTTACAAAAAAAATTTAAAAAACGTTGTTACAGGAATCGCGAACTCAATCGATTTAACTGAGCGATTATTGCCGAAATTGATGCTGTCGGAACCGCCGAAAAGATTAGTTTTTGAGCCATACAGCAAAGAGAATATTGTTGAAATTCTGACTGATAAAATGGAAGAGGATGATGTAAAAACATTGAGAGTTTATCAAAAATAACTTTTCATTGACAATTTGCAGACGGATATGGATAAGAAAGCTGTCGAATTGTGCGCTAGAAAAGTGGCGGCAATGAGCGGAGATTTAAGGACCGCATTGCAAGTTTTCAAACAAACAAAGTATTAAATAAGCGAATTATCAAAAACAAACAAAAAATTATTCTCAGACATAGAACGTTTACAAAAGTAAAAATGGAAGAAGATGGTTCACCAGTTCCGAAGAAAAACATTTGTCGAGAAGTTTTAGGAGTCATAAATAGCGTTTATTCATCACCGTTGGCCAGAGCAAAACTTCCACATCAGCCGCGAATCTTGTTAGCGGTTTGTTTAGTGTTGTCAAGTAGCAAAAAAGTAATTTTGTGTTGAACTAAAAGGAAGATATTTAACCAACGCGTAAGACTTTTAGGCACCGTTCAACCGAAATATGTTAATGGATGCGTATGCTAAAGCGTGCACAGCAATTCATGCGCCACAAATGGATGATGATGATTTTTTGGCGGCATTTCGATCGCTAGAATCGCAGTCATTTGTAAAACAATTGAATAATGGTAATTTGATGTTACAAGTCGACTCAGCAACAGCAAAAGCTGCGATTAGTGACAACTCAATGTTGGATCAAATAGGATTGCTCAAAATTTAGTTAAAAAACTAACAAAAAATGGAATTTTGATTGTGAAAATCTGTTTCAACACTTGCATTTATTTTTTTATTTATTGTGAATATCTTGCCATTTTTCGGGTTTTCTTCTGTTTTGTATCTCATCAATTTGTAAAATGATAAAGATTGTTTCGATTAATTTTATTTTTAAATATAAGCTTGAAGGTTTTTGCCTTTGTTACTTGTTTTATTGATTTTTTTTTGAGTTAAACAAATTATTTTACAGATGAGACCATTGACAGAAGAAGAAACGTCACTAGTTTTTGCAAAACTTGCAACATTTATAGGTGACAACGTTTCAATGCTCATTGATCGGAAAGATGGAGATTACTGCTTTAGAAATCATAAGGTAATCCTTTGTTTTAATACTTGATGCCCAAACGAGAAAATGTTACAGGAAAGAGTCTACTATTGCTCAGAAAACTTGATGAGACAAGCCGCTTGTATTGCACGAGAGCCATTGTTGTCATTTGGAACGTGTTTGGGAAAGTTCACAAAGTCGAAAAAATTCCATCTTCAAATTACCGCTTTAGATTATTTGGCACCATATGCGAAGGTATTCACATTAATAGTTAATCAACTTTTGCTTGAATAGAAAGAGTTTAGTTCAAAGTCTGGTTGAAGCCAAATGCTGAGCAACAGTTTTTGTACGGAAACAATATTTTAAAATCAGGAATATCACGTATGACTGAAGGAACGCCCACGCACGCCGGAATTGTAATTTTCTCAATGACTGATGTTCCTCTTGGGTGAATTTTTTCGTTTTGGTTGTTTTAAACATTCAACATGTAATCATTTCAGATTTGGCGTATCAGCAAAAGGAACGGCAGACTGTAAAAGAGCAGATCCAACAGCTTTAGTCGTTCTTCATCAATGCGATCTAGGAGAATATTTGAGAAATGAAGCGACTCTCAATTAAATTCAAAAGTTTTTCTTTCTTTGTTGATTTGTTATTTGTTATTTTTGTCGTTGTCAATCATCCATTTTTCGATAAATTCCAAAATTATACTGATGAAAAAGTTTACATGAATAACTTTTACCGCTAAATAGTTTAATTCACATTGTATTTCTTGAAATTTTCAGCCTTCATTTTTTCTAAGGAATTGAAATTTATTGCCACAGAAATCTGCTTATAAAAAAAACTGGATATCTCGAAAAGTAAATAAAGGTTAGAATGGTTCTCCAATAGAAGTACACATTTTTTTTAGAGCGAATCTTCACAATTTGATCGCAACTCGACAGGGCAATTTTTATCAGCTGATCTAAACCACTATGGAAGAGTTCAATAAATAAGCTGCCCATCATTGACAGGGTAATTTTTTAATAAGTAAAATTCGATGAATCCCAACAGTGTGAAATCCTGGTTCGCTTTTACAAATTTTCAATTTCTGACGTGTTTTTTTTCAAAAGAAAAAAAAAACTTTAACGTAAAACGTCATGGAATTTGGTTTATTCGAATTCTGTTTTGAAATATTATTCGATTGAAATTGTTTTCAAAACATCTGCAAATCAGAATGAGAAATTCAATTAAAAAGTTTGTAAAACTATTTGGAAATTCCTGAGCTTTTGGAATTTTCAGAAAATTTCTTTTAACTGTTTTAATCTCCTTTGCAAATGGTTTGCCAATCGAGTTTTGCGAGACTTCAGAGTGTATTCAAGCTGCCAATCAATTTGTAGAAGAAAAATAATTTCCCGAAAATTATATTTTTCTTGATTTTAGTTAAGCCTTATTGATCCAACTGCTGATCCTTGTGTTGATTTTCATCAGGCAGCCTGCGGTGGATATCAAAAATCAAACATAGTAATCAATGAAGCGTTTATTTTAAAAACGAAACAAAATCAAAAAAAATATAAAAAAGAACGTTCGTGATTCGAATTCAAGTTCAAAATTGTTTTTTTTTATTTACAGAAATTTTTGACACTTTCAAGGAACCTAAAAAGGGAAGTTTGAATCCAATTCCAATTTTTAATAAAAAATGTTTGGAATTCACTTCTAATCCAGCACAGTAAAAGATCAAAATCAGCTTATAATTATATAAGATCTATAAGTTTTCTTTTAGGAAAATTTGGGATTTTATAAAAAATGAACTCGGCGGTTGGCCTATTTTTGAAGAAGACTGGAATGAAGCGAATTTCGACCTCAATCGGGTTCTTCAATATTTTCCAACAGCTGATTTTGTAGTTTTTTCATTAAAACTCAACGCACAACGAAAACGATCGAAACAATTTTCAATTGTTTTGGAACAAACGTTTTCAAAAGATCAAACAATCAAACAATTAACCGCCGATGTATACAAAAGAAAAATTATGTATTTTCAAAACTTTCTTCAAAAAGAAGCAAACTCATCAACATTAGAAAGAGACATTGCTGATATCGATAATTTCGTTCAAGATTTTATAGTTTGTTGAAAATAGAAAGATTTTTCTGAAAATTAATTTTAGGCAGAGTCATCATCAAAAGCTGAAACTAAAATAAGTTTGGGGGAAATTCAAAAATTGTTCAACATTGATTTCCAAAAATTATTTCCACTATTTTTCTCGGTTGAATTTGATCCTAATCAGACTGTTATTGACGATAATTATGCTCATGTCAGTTTAATTAAATTCAATTTTCTCATTAAAAAATACAAAACTTAAGGCAGCTGACGTTTTACGAAAAACTCCACGACGCGTTTTAGCAAATTTATTGATTTTGGGTTGGTTTGAAATCGTCATCAAAGATTTTATTCAAAATAGAGGAGAACAAATTTGTGACATTGTAAGTTGATAAAAGTATTTTGATACGGAGGTGTAAAATTTCTTTACAATTTTTGTTTTTAGATCATAAAAAGGCAATTTTTACCTGTTATTGATGTTGCAATTATAAGAGATTTATATCCGAACATTAAAAAAAATATTGAAGCAATGAAAGAAGTTATAAATTATATTTTCGAAGCTTATAAAGACATGTTCGAAAAAAGTGAATGGTTGGATGAAGCTACTCGTACGGCTTTTTTTTTTAAATTAGAAAATATGGACAGTCTTATTGGATATCCTGAAGAATACGATGATCCAAACTTCACGGAAAACTACTTTAGAGAAGTTTGAAACACTTTTTGAGATTTTGAGATTTTTTGAAGTTTTTTAGTTTTTTTTGGCTGAAACGGATACATTCATTTCTGCATTGATAAAAAATTATCAAAGCATGTCTGGTTTTCGCACCAAAAAAGAGATTTACATGTTTATGAGAATACCTTTCACAGATTTAAAGGCTTTTTATATGCCAACAATGAATTTTTTTGGTTTGAAATTAAAATTCAAAACTTATTAATTTTCAATTTTAAACATTTTAGCTGCTTTCGCTCCATTCCTAAATTCAGCTTTATTTGATTTCTCATATCCGGATTCATTTAAATTTTCATTATCTGGGTCTATAATTGCTCATGAAATAGGTCATGCTTTTGATTCCAATAACATGTTTTTTGATGAATATGGATTTAATAAAACAATTTGGACTGAAAAATCGATAAAAGAGTTTGAAAAAAAGACGCATTGTTTCATCGATAAATTCAATTCATTCGAGTTTAAATTTATGGATAAAATTGTGAGTTCTTTGAAATCTTTCATTTTTTATGAAAGTCTCTCTCCTTTTATTTAATAATTGTTAACTTTTGCCAACAAATTAAAGAAGGGAAAATAAATTTCAGGCTAATTATGGAAATAAAACTTTGAATGAAAATATAGCAGACTTCCTAGGGTTAGAAACTGCTTTTATGGCTTATAAAAAAGCAAAAAAACAAAGAAAATCAATTCTCCGACTTCCTGGCCTTAACCAATATTCAAACGATGAAATATTTTTTTATCGAGTAGCCCAGGTAAAATTAAAATTTCGGATGAAATACTAAATGAGAAATTTAAAGAATTTTTGCTCAGTTGATTTGAAATCGATTAGACGCGTGGTCTTTGATGTACACGCTTTTACCAAATTTCGAGCTCAAGCAGTTATGAATTCCAAGCATTTTCAAAAAACTTTTAATTGTAAACCAAAACAAAAGAATTGTTTGGTTTTTTAAATTTGAATTTTATTTACTACAAAACAAAAAAAAGTTCATAAATGATCAATAAATTCATTTCGTCTTTTCTTTTCTTTTCTCTGTTGAGTGTGACGTTGATTTTTCTATTCGAAAAATTATACACCGATGCTTAAAAGGTCACAAATTTTCAATTTCTTACGTGTTTTTTTTCAAAAGATGGAACATCTAAACGTAAAACGTCATGGTAAAATTGGCTACGGTAAAATTGGCCTAAAAAATAGAATGAAATTTTATGATTTCTCAAAACAACTGAGGATTCATTTTTTTTTTGTGAACCTAATTTTCTGTTCTTTTTCTTTTCTTTCCTCTGGAATACAGCCACTGAAGAATTTGATAGGTAGTAAGAAACTCAGTAAGAAAAGTAATGGGTAGGGTCAGCAGAGGCTGACACCCAAGAGAGAAGTAAATAAAACTAATACTATCAATTTTTTTGCTTGCTCGTGTTTTAATTCTGGCAAATAAGTTAAGTTTGCAGAATATGGACCAATTGTTGGAGAATCTTTTGGACGAAGCTTCTACATTAGTGGAAGAACCAAAGGCTGAAGAAAGATTAAAAACGATAGCCGAAAGAATCGAAAAGGAGGTCAAATATTTGGCGTGTGACATGAGAGAACACGCCAATGACTCGAATAAATTAAAGAATTTAATGGAGGAAATTCTTTTTAAATTCGGAAGTATCCAAGGGTCTTTGATGATGATGGAGGATTCATTGAGACACCTGAATGGTTGCGTGAGGGTCTTGATGGCAACACCGATGGCACAGAAGATGAAAGTGGACTTGGTCAAAAAGTTGAAAGGAAAAAAGAAAGTACATCGATCTGCAGTGATCAAGGGCATGTAATGGTCGATTGTGGAGAGTTTCCGAACTGGGAACAGAGAAAAAAAAATTGCTGAGAGGAAAAGACTTTGCAATAAATGTATGAGGCATTCCGAGTCAACGGAATGCAAAATAGGAAGCTGTACGACGTGTGGAAAATTCGGACACAGTGTAACTTTATGCTTGCGGAAATCATTAAATTGAGGAAATGTTAATTTTTTTGTGATTTTCCTGGTGTTGGGTCGAATAAGACCAAAACGATTTTTTTCTTTTGTTGGATTGCTGAAGAATAAATCGAGGTCGTATTAAAAAAAATTGTTTTTTAATTTTTACAAAAGAAAAAAGAAAATGAATAGAATATGAGCACGGAAGAATATATAGATTCAGAGGTAGCAATTCTAATTTAAGATGGTGTGAAGTTAAAATCCATGGAAACCTAGTCTAAATACACAGGCAGGCGGAAATGGTAGAGTCTGGTGGAAGATGGCCACTGAAATTAGAGTGAACTCAAGTTTCAACGGAGGTTTCAAAAAATGAGAGCTGGGAGTATCAGGTTTCTCAGTTTTTTGGAAGAGGACTAATAGGTGGCGAACGCACCTGGAGCCACTAAAACCTATAGACAGGCAGAGCTCCCGTTCTGATCATCTGGGAGGAAAGAGAAATTTGACTCTACGTAGTATAGGCCATTTCTTGGCCTTCCGTAGGCAATTGTGTATTCAAAGGTTGCTGAAGTAGCTATACGGTAACGGCCTGGTATAGTGCAGAAAAAAAAATGATTCCAAAAGGGGAATAAGATTTTCTGCTAGAACCAGTAGTCAAGTCCGAGCAATGTGTCATAATAGATTATGATTCAGTTTCAGAAGAAGTAGAAGGAGATTATATGTACGTATTGAGTGAATACGAATAGCTTCTTAAAAAATCATATATCAGTAAAAACAGAGCTGACAGAGGTCAGAAAACTAGAAAGGCAAGAAATATTAGAGCGATTCATAAGTGTCACATTATTTTCACGTGTATAATTTTATACTTGAAAGCGAAAAAAAGCGAAACTGCTAGTTTTCCAAATAAGGAATAAAAAAATAGAGAAGGGAGCAACAAGAGTTGAATCTACAATAAAATTCTTTATCGAAAGTTTGAGAGAATAAATGATCAAGAAATGAGCGGTTCCAATCTTTTCGAAGATGCTTCAAGAGGTGTTGCTCCTAGATTGGGAGTATGTACTAACCAATTGGAAAAAGAGAATGACAGCGGAATTGAATAAAGTTAATAATCTGAATGAAAAGATTCAGAAATTATTAGATGAAGAATTTCTTTCCAATGAAAGAAGAGAGGATTTGGAAAGATCCGCAAGAAAAGGAAAAAGAGCTCTCGAGGAGTTGAAGGCAAAGGGGGAAGGAAAGTTGTTGCATGAGAGAAACATGGAACAATATCTGAAACCTCATAGCTTTGAAGAAACCTTGCTCTGGATTGATCGAATCATTAAGAAGTTGGTAAAAGAGCCACAGGAAGAAGTCCTAGCATTAAATGAATCGAATCAAGCTAATAGAAATGAAGAATTTTTAGAGAGCGCCACACATAAAGTTGATCCGAGAAATCAAGTTAATGGAAGGGCGTGTGGACACTTATTCACCTTTTAAATATCAATTTAATCATTTTCATATCGTTTGATTCAACCACATTATTGTAATGGAATTTTTGTATGATTGAATTGTGTAATGTTGATTCAATCCGATTGCACCTTTTTGAATGTGCACACCCACACATTGTTGTAATAGATAAGGGATTTTTGTATTTCAACCTTATCAACGATTGAATTGTGTAATTTTACTTTAGCTTTGAATTCAATTTATTGAATGTGGATGGTCCGCCCACTGCTAGTATGAAAGGACACCGATTTACTGTACGAAGAACATTTCTCTTAATTTATATCGTGTTAGATTTTGTTATAATAATTTTGACGTTTAATTTATTGTTAATTTACTTTTGCTTACATAAAGGTTTAATTACCCAAGTTTGAAGTGATCTTCGAGGAAGAGCCACAAGTTTAAATTACCACTGAACCAAGCAAGATATCCAAGGAGATGATATCAAATCAACAAAGAATCAAAGTCTCTTTAGGGCGTTTCGAGAATGGTTACTCCCGCGTGGGATTCCAATGGAGCGATCGAAATTTGCCTCAAAATATGCGATAAAAATTAATCTTTTCACGTTCAACCGAGATCCATTGGACTTCCTAGCATTCAGAAATGTGTTTGCAACATTGATTGGTTTCAATAATGAGATACCAGTGGCCTATAAATTAATGAAGCTACAGTCATTATGTAATTGCCGGGTCTGTCAAAGGTAAGTATGCAGCCAGTGAAGACGGGTTGCTAGCAGCAATGAGAATGTCAGATTTGAAATACAGAAATCCAGTAAATATAACAAAACAGATTGATCATAAATTGGCTTCTATAAGAAGAGCAGGTGAAAGGACAGATGATCTTTTTAGAGTGTTCGATGAGGTTACAACATTGATTTTGATGCTAGAAGAAGCAGGAGATAGTGCAAATAACTTTCATCGAAACGATCTGATACTGAACAAATTTCTTACTTCCATGTTAATGGCAGTAAGTAAGAAAGAAGGAAAATTAAGAAGAAGGCTGAACACAGATGAAATTATAGAATTCATTTCAGTCAGATTGGAGATTTCAGCAGCAATTCAGTGCAGATCTGAAAAGAGAATCTCAGAAGATGAACAAGAATTTAGGATTTTTCAACATTCTTCAAGAGACACAGAAACATCCAGACATCAGGGAGCATCCAGAAGAAGTTCTGAAATATGTCCTTTTGATGGTAAGAACTATCGGGCAAAAGATTGTGATTGTGAGTTCTGCGGAAGACCTCACAACGTGGCACTATGTAGTAAAGAGTTTTTTCGTCTCATCAAGAGACAATGAAAGTCAAAAAAGACTTAAGACAACTGAAATTAATAAGAATCTTAACAAAAATTTAACTAATCCAGCAAACAATACTAATGCAAAAATGATGATGATAACTAACATTAGAGCAAAACAAAATGGGCAGCTAATGCTGACAATAGTATCCCTGAACGGGAGCAAATGTTTGGCAATGTTAGATTCGGGGGCGGAATGCTCATTAATAACCAAATCGCTAGCTAAAAGAACTAAATTATTTCCTTTGGGAAGGAGAAATGTGAATTTAGTAGGTATTGGTCATAAAAAAGAAAGTATAACCATGAAAGAATACCAGATTGTGATAAAATCGGAATTTTCTAATAACACTTGGAGGATTATGGTATCAGAAATACCTGAAATCACAAGTGCAGTGACATTCCCCTTGGTTAAAGAGGAAGACAGAAAAGATTTGGAGAAAAAAGAGTGGAAGTGGCTGAACCCTTTGGAATTGTCAGATCTAGTTGATGTTGAAATTATAATCGGCATTGACTAGTTCTGGGAGATTTTAAAAAGAAGTTCATGTTTTTGTTTTTGGCTAGAACCTGTTTATTTTATTTTTTCTAACACAGACGAACACCACACGTTGGAGCATCAAAACGCCGTGATGTGATTACACTACGCGCGTTCATGTTGTTTGATGAATATGGATTTGATAAAATAACTTGGACTGACAACTCGATAAAAGAGTTTGAAAAAAAGACGCATTGTTTCATTGATCAATTCAATTCATTTGAGTTTAAATTTATGGAGAAAATTGTGAGTTCTTTGAAATCTTTCATTTTTTATGAAAGTCTCTCTCCTTTTATTTAATAATTGTTAACTTTTGCCAACAAATTAAAGAAGGAAAAATAATTTTCAGCCTAATTATGGAAATAAAACTTTGAGTGAAAATATAGCAGACTTCCTAGGGTTAGAAACTGCTTTTATGGCTTATAAAAAAGCAAAAAAACAAAGAAAATCAATTCTCCGACTTCCTGGCCTTAACCAATATTCAAACGATGAAATATTTTTTTATCGAGCTGCCCAGGTAAAATTAAAATTTCGGATAAAATACTGAAAAAAGAAATTTAAAGAATTTTTGCTCAGTTGATTTGAAATCGATTAGACGCGTGGTCTTTGATGCACACGCTTTTACCAAATTTCGAGCTCAAGCAATTATGAATTCTAAGCATTTTCAAAAAACTTTTAATTGTAAACCAAAACAAAAGAATTGTTTGGTTTTTTAAATTTGAATTTTATTTACTACAAAACAAAAAAAAGTTCATAAATGATCAATAAATTCATTTCGTCTTTTCTTTTCTTTTCTCTGTTGAGTGTGACGTTGATTTTTCTATTCGAAAAATTATACACCGATGCTTAAAAGCTCACAAATTTTCAATTTCTTACGTGTTTTTTTTCAAAAGAAAAAAAAACTTTAACGTAAAACGTCATGGAATTTGGTTTATTCCAATTCTGTTTTGAAATATTATTCGATAAAAATTTTTTTCAAAACATCTGCAAATCAGAATGAGAAATTCAATTAAAAAGTTTGTAAAACTATTTGGAAATTCCTGAGCTTTTGGAATTTTCAGAAAATTTCTTTTAACTGTTTTAATCTCCTTTGCAAATGGTTTACCAATAGAATTTTGCGAGACTTCAGAATGTCTTCAAGCTGCCAATCAATTTGTAGAAGAAAAATAATTTCCAGAAAATTATATTTTTCTTGATTTTAGTTAAGCCTTATTGATCCAACTGCTGATCCTTGTGTTGATTTTCATCAGGCAGCATGTGGTGGATATCAAAAATCAAACTTAGTAATCGATGAAAGGCCTTTTGTAAGAACGAAAAACAATCAAAAAGGATATAAAAAAAAAAGTTCGTGATTCGAATTCAAGTTTAAAGTTGTTTTTTTTTAATTACAGAAATTTTGGAAGCTTTCAAGGAACCTAAAAAGGGAAGTTTGAATCCAATTCCAATTTTTAATAAAAAATGTTTGGAATTCATTTCTAATCCAGCTCAGTAAAAGATCAAAATCAGCTTATAATTATATAAGTTTTCTTTTAGGAAAATTTGGGATTTTATAAAAAATGAACTCGGCGGTTGGCCTATTTTTGAAGAAGACTGGAATGAAGCGAATTTCGACCTCAATCGGCTTCTTCAATATTTTCCAAAAGCCGATTTTACAGTTTTTTCATTAAAACTTAACTCACAACGAAAACGGACAAAAAAAATTTCATTTGATTCGAAACAAACGTTTTTAAAAAAAACAGTTAAAACCGATGAATTCAAAAACCAAACGCTAAAAATTCAAAGTGTTTTCGGAAGAAAAGTAGATCCATCAACATTAGAAAGAGACATTGCTGATATGAATAATTTCGCTCAAGATTTTAACGTTTGTTCAAAATAGAAAGATTTTTCTGAAAATTAATTTTAGGCAGAGTCATCATCAAAAGCTGAAACTAGAATAAGTTTGGGGGAAATTCAAAAATTGTTCAACATTGATTTCCAAAAATTATTTCCACTATTTTTCTCGGTTGAATTTGATCCTGATCAGACGGTTATTGACGATAATTATGCTCATGTCAGTTTAATTAAATTCAATTTTCTCATTTAAAGATACAAAATTTAAGGCAGCTGACGTTTTACGAAAAACTCCACGACGCGTTTTAGCAAATTTATTAATTTTGGGTTGGTTTGAAATCGTCACCAAAGATTTTATTCAAAATAGAAGAGAACAAATTTGTGACATTGTAAGTTGATAAAAGTATTTTGATACGGAGGTGTAAAATTTTTTTTTCAATTTTCGTTTTTAGATCATAAAAAATCAATTTTTTCCTGTTATTGATGTTGCATTTATAAGAGATTCATATCCGAACATGAAAAAAAATATTGAAGCAATAAAAGAAGTTATAAATTATATTTTCGAAGCTTATAAAGACATGTTCGAAAAAAGTGAATGGTTGGATGAAGCTACTCGTACGGCTTTGTTATTAAAATTAGAAAATATGGACAGTCTTATTGGATATTCTGAAGCCTACGATGATCCAAACTTCACGGAAACCTACTTTGGAGAAGTTTGAAACACTTTTTGAGATTTTGAGATTTTCTCAAGTTTTTAAGTTTATTTTTACTGAAACGGATACATTCATTTCTGCATTAATAAAAACTCATCAAAGCATTTCTCGCTTTCGCAACAAAAAAGAGAGTTACAGTATTATAATAGAGCCATTCACAATTATTGATGCTTTTTATATGCCAACAATAAATTTTTTTGGTTTGAAATTAAAATTCAAAACTTATTAACTTTCAATTTTAAACATTTTAGTTATTTTTGCTCCACTCCTAAACTCAATATTTTTTGATTCCTCATATCCGGATTCATTCAAATTTTCATCATCTGGGTCTACAATTGGTCATGAAATAGGTCATGCTTTTGATTCCAATGGCATGTTTTTTGATGAATATGGATTTGATAAAACAACTTGGACTGAAAAATCGATAAAAGAGTTTGAAAAAAAGACGCATTGTTTCATTGATAAATTCAATTCATTTGAGTTTAAATTTATGGATAAAATTGTGAGTTCTTGAAAATCTTTCATTTTTTATGAAAGTCTCTCTCCTTTTATTTAATAATTGTTAACTTTTGCCAACAAATTAAAGAAGGAAAAATAATTTTCAGCCTAATTATGGAAATCAAACTTTGAATGAAAATATAGCAGACTTCCTAGGGTTAGAAACTGCTTTTATGGCTTATAAAAAAGCAAAAAAACAAAGAAAATCAATTCTCCGACTTCCTGGGCTTAACCAATATTCAAACGATGAAATATTTTTTTATCGGGTAGCCCAGGTAAAATTAAAATTTCGGATGAAATACTAAATAAGAAATTTAAAGAAGTTTTGCTCAGTCGATTTGAAATCGATAAGAAACTTCAAAAACTGGAAATCTGGTGTACACGCTTTTACCAAATTTCGAGCTCAAGCAATTATGATTTCCAAGCATTTTCAAAAAACTTTCAATTGTAAATCAAAACAAAAAAAATGTTCGATTTTTTAAATTTAAATTTTATTTACTACAAAACAAAAAAAAGTTCGTGAATGATCAATAAATTCGTTTCGTCTTTTCTTTTCTTTTCTCTGTTGGGTGTGACGTTGATTTTTCTATGCGAAAAATTTGTACAGTACCGTTCCTAAAGATACGAACACCCTAAAATTTTGGTGTTTCTCAAGAATGGCTGGAAAAAATTAGCCCATACAAACAAAAAATGTTTGTTTTTTTGAAGAAAAATGAAATGTGCAAAAAAATGGGAAAAACCGGTAGTAAAGTTTAAAGCCTTATAAAATCAGTAAGAGGTCTCAGAATTTCTCAAACTCGGTTTTAAATTATTAAATACATCTAATACTTTGTTTTTATTCTATTTGCAACAATCCCAGCGGCACATCTTCTTGGCATGGAATCAACTAAGCTCTTCAATGTTGAGGCTGGGATGGTGTTCCAGGAAATCTTCAATTTTTCGAACTTTTCATTTTTATTTCGAGCAGGTTTTCCTTTCAAACTTATTCCCAACTCTTCCCATAAGTGTTCGATTGGATTCAAGTCTGTAGATTGGCTTGGCCGCTCCATCAGATTGACTTGACGTTGTTGGAACCAATCTCTGACAAGCCGGGAAAAGTGTTTTGGGTCGTTGTTTTGTTGGAAAATCCACTCCAGACCCATTTTTGAAAATGAAAATAGTATCACAAGATCATTGAGGATATCCTTATACAAAAATCTAAGATCGATGGAATAATGGATAGATAAAGTTGAAAAGTTCGAAAAATTGAAGATTTCCTGGAACACAATCCCAGCCTCAACATTGAAGAGCTTAGTTGATTCCATGCCAAGAAGATGTGCCGCTGGGATTGTTGCAAATAGAATAAAAACAAAGTATTAGATGTATTTAATAATTTAAAACAGAGTTTGAGAAATTCTGGGACCTCTTACTGATTTTATAAGACTTTAAACTTTAATACCGGTTTTTCCCATTTTTTTGCACATTTCATTTTTCTTCAAAAAAACAAACATTTTTTGTTTGTATGGGCTAATTTTTTGAACTTAAGCTTTTTTCACCGTAAAAAACAATCTCAGAAAGTTTCATGAAGAGTGGTCCAGCCATTCTTGAGAAACACCAAAATTTTAGGGTGTTCGTATCTTTAGGAACGGTACTGTACATCGAAAAGGTCACAAATTTTCAATTTCTTACGTATTTTTTTCAAAAGAAAAAAAAACTTTAACGTAACACGTCATGGAATTTGGTTTATTCCAATTCTGTTTTGGAATATTATTCGATTGAAATTGTTTTCAAAACATCTGCAAATCAGAATGAGAAATTTAATTAAAAAGTTTGTAAAACTATTTGGAAATTCCTGAGCTTTTGGAATTTTCAGAAAATTTCTTTTAACTGTTTTAATCTCCTTTGCAAATGGTTTACCAATAGAGTTTTGCGAGACTTCAGAGTGTATTCAAGCTGCCAATCAATTTGTAGAAGAAAAATAATTTCCCGAAAATTATATTTTTCTTGATTTTAGTTAAGCCTTATTGATCCAACTGCTGATCCTTGTGTTGATTTTCATCAGGCAGCATGTGGTGGATATCAAAAATCAAACTTAGTAATCAATGAAGCGCCTATTTTAGGAACGAAAAACATTCAAAAAGGATATAAAATAAAACGTTCGTGATTCGAATTTGAGTTTAAAATTGTTTTTTT
Source organism: Caenorhabditis drosophilae (assembly GCA_963572285.1). NCBI lineage: Eukaryota > Metazoa > Nematoda > Chromadorea > Rhabditida > Rhabditidae > Caenorhabditis > Caenorhabditis drosophilae. The sequence goes on along the minus strand of OY751560.1, from coordinate 4,314,326 downwards.
AATTACAGAAATTTTGGAAACTTTCAAGAAACCGAAAAAAGAAAGTTTGAATCCAATTCCAATTTTTAATAAAAAATGTTTGGAATTCATTTCTAATCCAGCTCAGTAAAAGATCAAAATCAGCTTATAATTATATAAGTTTTCTTTTAGGAAAATGTGGGATTTTATAAAAAATGAACTCGGTGGTTGGCCTATTTTTGAAGAAGACTGGAATGAAGCGAATTTCGACCTCAATCGGGTTCTTCAATATTTTCCAAAAGCCGATTTTATAGTTTTTTCATTAAAACTTAACTCACAACGAAAACGGACAAAAAAAATGTCGTTTGATTCGAAACAAACGTTTTTAAAAAACAAAATGATCAAGCAAATAACCGCCGATGTATACAAAACAGAGATTATACGTTTTCAACATTTTCTTGAAGAAGAAACAAACCCATCAACATTAGAAAGAGACATTTCTGATATGAATAATTTCGCTCAAGATTTTAACGTTTGTTAAAAAAAGAAAGATTTTTCTGAAAATTAATTTTAGGCAGAGTCATCATCAAAAGCTGAAACTAGAATAAGTTGGGGGGAAATTCAAAAATTGTTCAACATTGATTTCCAAAAATTATTTCCACTATTTTTCTCGGTTGAATTTGATCCTGATCAGACGGTTATTGACGATAATTATGCTCATGTCAGTTTAATTAAATTCAATTTTCTCATTAAAAAATACAAAACTTAAGGCAGCTGACGTTTTTAGAAAAACTCCACGACGCGTTTTAGCAAATTTATTGATTTTTGCTTGGTTTGAACTCGTCACCGATGATTTTATTGAAAATGAAAAAGAATTTTGTAACAGTGTAAGTTGATAAAAGTATTTTGATACTTAGGTGTAAAATTTCTTTATAATTTTTGTTTTTTAGATCATATATAATCAATTTTTTCCTGTTATTGATGTTGTATTTATAAGAGATTCATATCCGAACATTAAAAAAAATATTGAAGCAATGAAAGAAGTTATAAATTATATCTTCGAAGCTTATAAAGACATTTTCGAAAAAAGTGAATGGTTGGATGAAGCTACTCGTACGGCTTTGTTTTTAAAATTAGAAAATATGGACAGTCTTATTGGATATCCTGAAGCCTACGATGATCCGAACTTCACGGAAAACTACTTTAGAGAAGTTTGAAATACTTTGAGATTTGGAGATTTTTTGAAGTTTTTAGTTTATTTTTACTGAAACGGATACATTCATTCCTGCATTAATAAATAATTATCAAAGCATGTCTTGTTTTCGCAACAAGAAAGAGAGTTACAGTATTATAACAGAGTCATTCTCAACTATTAATGCTTATTATACGCCAACAATAAATTTTTTTGGTTTGAAATTAAAATTAGAAACTTATTAACTTTCAATTTTAAACATTTTAGTTATTTTGGCTCCACTCCTAAACTCAATATTTTTTGATTCCTCATATCCGGATTCATTCAAATTTTCATCATCTGGGTCTATAATTGGTCATGAATTCGGTCATGCTTTTGATTCCAATGGCATGTTTTTTGATGAATATGGATTTGATAAAACAACTTGGACTGAAAAATCGATAAAAGAGTTTGAAAAAAAGACGCATTGTTTCATTGATCAATTCAATTCATTTGAGTTTAAATTTATGAAGAAAATTGTGAGTTCTTTGAAATCTTTCATTTTTTATGAAAGTCTCTCTCCTTTTATTTAATAATTGTTAACTTTTGCCAACAAATTAAAGAAGGAAAAATAATTTTCAGCCTAATTATGGAAATAAAACTTTGAGTGAAAATATAGCAGACTTCCTAGGGTTAGAATCTGCTTTTATGGCTTATAAAAAAGCAAAAAAACAAAGGAAATCAATTCTCCGACTTCCTGGGCTTAACCAATATTCAAATGATGAAATATTTTTTTATCGAGCTGCCCAGGTAAAATTAAAATTTCGGATGAAATACTGAAAAAGAAATTTTAAGAATTATTGCTCAGTCGATTTGAAATCGATATTTAATTATAAAGACTTGGAATATGATGTACACGCTTTTACCAAATTTCGGGCTCAAGCAGTTATGAATTCTAAGCATTTTCAAAAAACTTTTAATTGTAAACCAAAACAAAAGAATTGTTTGGTTTTTTAAATTTGAATTTTATTTACTACAAAACTAAAAAAAGTTCGTGAATGATCAATAAATTCATTTCGTCTTTTCTTTTCTTTTCTCTGTTGAGTGTGACGTTGATTTTTCTATTCGAAAAATTTATACACCGATGCTTAAAAGCTCACAAATTTTCAATTTCTTACGTGTTTTTTTTCAAAAGAAAAAAAAACTTTAACGTAAAACGTCATGGAATTTGGTTTATTCCAATTCTGTTTTGAAATATTATTCGATTAAAATTTTTTTCAAAACATCTGCAAATCAGAATGAGAAATTCAATTAAAAAGTTTGTAAAACTATTTGGAAATTCCTGAGCTTTTGGAATTTTCAGAAAATTTCTTTTAACTGTTTTAATCTCCTTTGCAAATGGTTTACCAATCGAGTTTTGCGAGACTTCAGAGTGTATTCAAGCTGCCAATCAATTTGTAGAAGAAAAATAATTTCCCGAAAATTATATTTTTCTTGATTTTAGTTAAGCCTTATTGATCCAACTGCTGATCCTTGTGTTGATTTTCATCAGGCAGCATGTGGTGGATATCAAAAATCAAACTTAGTAATCGATGAAAGGCCTTTTTTAAGAACGAAAAACATTCAAAAAAGATATAAAAAAAAACGTTCGTGATTCGAATTTGAGTTTAAAATTGTTTTTTTAATTACAGAAATTTTGGAAGCTTTCAAGGAACCTAAAAAGGGAAGTTTGAATCCAATTCCAATTTTTAATAAAAAATGTTTGGAATTCATTTCTAATCCAGCTCAGTAAAAGATCAAAATCAGCTTATAATTATATAAGTTTTCTTTTAGGAAAATTTGGGATTTTATAAAAAATGAACTCGGCGGTTGGCCTATTTTTGAAGAAGACTGGAATGAAGCGAATTTCGACCTCAATCGGCTTCTTCAATATTTTCCAAAAGCCGATTTTATAGTTTTTTCATTAAAACTTAACTCACAACGAAAACGGACAAAAAAAATTTCATTTGATTCGAAACAAACGTTTTTAAAAAAAACAGTTAAAACCGATGAATTCAAAAACCAAACGCTAAAAATTCAAAGTGTTTTCGGAAGAAAAGTAGATCCATCAACATTAGAAAGAGACATTGCTGATATGAATAATTTCGCTCAAGATTTTAACGTTTGTTCAAAATAGAAAGATTTTTCTGAAAATTAATTTTAGGCAGAGTCATCATCAAAAGCTGAAACTAGAATAAGTTTGGGGGAAATTCAAAAATTGTTCAACATTGATTTCCAAAAATTATTTCCACTATTTTTCTCGGTTGAATTTGATCCTGATCAGACTGTTATTGACGATAATTATGCTCATGTCAGTTTAATTAAATTCAATTTTCTCATTTAAAGATACAAAATTTAAGGCAGCTGACGTTTTACGAAAAACTCCACGACGCGTTTTAGCAAATTTATTGATTTTGGGTTGGTTTGAAATCGTCACCAAAGATTTTATTCAAAATAGAAGAGAACAAATTTGTGACATTGTAAGTTGATAAAAGTATTTTGATACGGAGGTGTAAAATTTTTTTTTCAATTTTCGTTTTTAGATCATAAAAAATCAATTTTTTCCTGTTATTGATGTTGCATTTATAAGAGATTCATATCCGAACATGAAAAAAAATATTGAAGCAATGAAAGAAGTTATAAATTATATTTTCGAAGCTTATAAAGACATGTTCGAAAAAAGTGAATGGTTGGATGAAGCTACTCGTACGGCTTTGTTTTTAAAATTAGAAAATATGGACAGTCTTATTGGATATTCTGAAGCCTACGATGATCCAAACTTCACGGAAACCTACTTTGGAGAAGTTTGAAACACTTTTTGAGATTTTGAGATTTTCTCAAGTTTTTAAGTTTATTTTTACTGAAACGGATACATTCATTTCTGCATTAATAAAAACTCATCAAAGCATTTCTCGCTTTCGCAACAAAAAAGAGAGTTACAGTATTATAATAAAGCCATTCACAATTATTGATGCTTTTTATATGCCAACAATAAATTTTTTTGGTTTGAAATTAAAATTAGAAACTTATTAACTTTCAATTTTAAACAGTTTAGTTATTTTGGCTCCACTCCTAAACTCAATATTTTTTGATTCCTCATATCCGGATTCATTCAAATTTTCATCATCTGGGTCTATAACTGGTCATGAATTCGGTCATGCTTTTGATTCCGAAGGCATGTTTTTTGATGAATATGGATTTGATAAAACAACTTGGACTGACAACTCGATAAAAGAGTTTGAAAAAAAGACGCATTGTTTCATTGATAAATTCAATTCATTTGAGTTTAAATTTATGGATAAAATTGTGAGTTCTTTGAAATCTTTCATTTTTTATGAAAGTCTCTCTCCTTTTATTTAATAATTGTTAACTTTTGCCAACAAATTAAAGAAGGGAAAATAAATTTCAGGCTAATTATGGAAATAAAACTTTGAATGAAAATATAGCAGACTTCCTAGGGTTAGAAACTGCTTTTATGGCTTATAAAAAAGCAAAAAAACAAAGAAAATCAATTCTCCGACTTCCTGGCCTTAACCAATATTCAAACGATGAAATATTTTTTTATCGAGTAGCCCAGGTAAAATTAAAATTTCGGATGAAATACTGAAAAAGAAATTTTAAGAATTATTGCTCAGTCGATTTGAAATCGATATTTAATTATAAAGACTTGGAATATGATGTACACGCTTTTACCAAATTTCGGGCTCAAGCAGTTATGAATTCTAAGCATTTTCAAAAAACTTTCAATTGTAAATCTAAACAAAAAAAATGTTCGATTTTTTAAATTTAAATTTTATTTACTACAAAACAAAAAAAAGTTCGTGAATGATCAATAAATTCATTTCGTCTTTTCTTTTCTTTTCTCTGTTGAGTGTGACGTTGATTTTTATATTCGAAAAATTTATACACCGATGCTTAAAAGCTCACAAATTTTCAATTTCTTACGTGTTTTTTTTCAAAAGATAAAAAAATTGAACGTAAAACGTCATGGAATTTGGTTTATTCCAATTCTGTTTTCAAATATTATTCGATTAAAATTTTTTTCAAATCATCTGCAAATCAGAATGAGAAATTCAATTAAAAAGTTTATAAACCATTTGAAAATTTCTGAGATTTTGGAATTTTCAGAAAATTTCTTTTAACTGTTTTAATCTTCTTTGCAAATGGTTTACCAATAGAATTTTGCGAGACTTCAGAATGTCTTCAAGCTGCCAATCAATTTGTAGAAGAAAAATAATTTCCCGAAAATTATATTTTTCTTGATTTTAGTTAAGCCTTATTGATCCAACTGCTGATCCTTGTGTTGATTTTCATCAGGCAGCATGTGGTGGATATCAAAAATCAAACTTAGTAATCAATGAAGCGCCTATTTTAGCAACGAAAAACATTCAAAAAAGATATAAAAAAGAACGTTCGTGATTCGAATTTGAGTTTAAAATTGTTTTTTTATTTACAGAAATTTTGGACACTTTCAAGGAACCGAAAAAAGGAAGTTTGAATCCAATTCCAATTTTTAATAAAAAATGTTTGGAATTCATTTCTAATTCAGCACAGTAAAATATCAAAATCAGCTTATAATTATATAAGTTTTCTTTTAGGAAAATTTGGGATTTTATAAAAAATGAACTCGGTGGTTGGCCTATTTTTGAAGAAGACTGGAATGAAGCGAATTTCGACCTCAATCGGGTTCTTCAATATTTTCCAACAGCCGGTTTTGTTTTTTTTTCTTTGAAACTCAACGCACAACGAAAACGATCGAAACAATTGTCGTTTGATTCGAAACAAACGTTTTTAAAAAATCAAAAGATCAAAAAAATAACTGCTAATAAATTCAAAAAGAAGATTATACGTTTTCAAAACTTTCTTCAAAAAGAAGCAAACCCATCAACATTAGAAAGAGACATTGCTGATATGAATAAATTCGCTCATGATTTTAACGTTTGTTAAAAAAAGAAAGATTTTTCTGAAAATTAATTTTAGGCAGAGTCATCATCAAAAGCTGAAACTAGAATAAGTTTGGGGGAAATTCAAAAATTGTTCAACATTGATTTCCAAAAATTATTTCCACTATTTTTCTCGGTTGAATTTGATCCTGATCAGACTGTTATTGACGATAATTATGCTCATGTCAGTTTCATTTAATTCAATTTTCTCATTAAAAAATACAAAACTTAAGGCAGCTGACGTTTTTAGAAAAACTCCACGACGCGTTTTAGCAAATTTATTAATTTTTGGTTGGTTTGAATTCATCACCAAAGATCTTATTCGAAATGAGAGAGATTTTTGTGACCTTGTAAGTTGATAAAAGTATTTTAATACTTAGGTGTAAAATTTCTTCCCAATTTTTGCTGTTTAGACCATAAATAAGCAATTTATACCTGTTATTGATGTTGCAGTTATAAAAGATTCATATCCGAACATGAAAAAAAATATTGAAGCAATGAAAGAAGTTATAAATTATATTTTCGAAGCTTATAAAGACATGTTCGAAAAAAGTGAATGGTTGGATGAAGCTACTCGTACGGCTTTGTTTTTAAAATTAGAAAATATGGACAGTCTTATTGGATATCCTGAAGCCTACGATGATCCAAACTTCACGGAAAACTACTTTAGAGAAGTTTGAAACACTTTTTGAGATTTTCTCAAGTTTTTAAGTTTATTTTTACTGAAACGGATACATTCATTTCTGCATTAATAAAAACTCATCAAGACATTTCCCGCTTTAGCAACAAGAAAGAGAGTTACAGGTTTATGAGAAAATCTTTCACAAATATTAACGGTTTTTATAAGCTCACAATAAATTATTTTGGTTTGAAATTGAAATTCAAAACTTATTAACTTTCAATTTTAAACATTTTAGTTATTTTCGCTCCAATCCTAAATTCAGTTTTATTTGATTTTTCATATCCGGATTCATTTAAATTTTCAACATCTGGGTCACTAATTGCTCATGAAATAGGTCATGCTTTTGATTCCGAAGGCATGTTTTTTGATGAATATGGATTTGATAAAACAACTTGGACTGACAAATCGATAAAAGAGTTTGAAAAAAAGACGCATTGTTTCATTGATAAATTCAATTCATTTGAGTTTAAATTTATGAAGAAAATTGTGAGTTCTTTGAAATCTTTCATTTTTTATGAAAGTCTCTCTCCTTTTATTTAATAATTGTTAACTTTTGCCAACAAATTAAAGAAGGAAAAATAATTTTCAGGCTAATTATGGAAATAAAACTTTGAATGAAAATATAGCAGACTTCCTAGGGTTAGAATCTGCTTTTATGGCTTATAAAAAAGCAAAAAAACAAAGGAAATCAATTCTCCGACTTCCTGGCCTTAACCAATATTCAAATGATGAAATATTTTTTTATCGAGCTGCCCAGGTAAAATTAAACTTTCCGATAAAATACTGAAAAAAGAAATTTTAAGAATTTTTGCTCAATCGATTTGAAATCGATAAGTTATTATGAACACTTGGGCATTGATGCACACGCTTTCACCAAATTTCGAGCTCAAGCAATCATGCATTCCAAGCATTTTCAAAAATCTTTTAATTGTAAATCAAAACAAAAAAAATGTTCGATTTTTTAAATTCAAATTTTACTAAATAAATTCAATGTTTTAAACTTATACGTTGGGGACAAAATTTAATTTTAAAATACAGTTCTCAAGTAATCAATGCAAATATGCAGACTAAAAAATACGTTCCATCAAAAAAAAAAAAAGCTCGTAAAAATTAACAAAAAGAGATGATAAATGTTCCAAACTTTTTTGAGAAACGAGGAAACCCCCCCCCCCCCAACATTTGAAAAAGACATTGCCGATATCATTAATTTCGTTTCTAAAAATGTTGTTCTATGAAATCGAGTGCTAGAAAACGAGGATTGAAATTGATTTGTTTAACTACTAACTAGTGCATGAAACTTGAAGAACAACTTTCTAAAACAATCCAGATCTTATTTTTTCGTATCACCTAAAACTAATCAACTTAATAATTGTAGTATCTTACTGAATCATAATTTTTAGTAGGAAGATAAACTGTACTTGGCATTCCTGACCAAACAATACACAACTTAATTAAAAAAGTATAAAAACCTAAGGCAAAAAGAAAAAAATACCGGTTTAAAAACTTTTAAAGGTTTAACCGAAGAAATTAAACGAACAGCTTTGTGTGCGGCAAAATATTTTCAGTAAAATTCTTTTCTTCTTACCCAAATTTCTTTGTTTTGAATTAAGTTTTTCAAGCAACAAAAAACTTAAACAAATTACGGCAAATTGGCTGATTTAATTGCGGTAAAACATGCCCTAACTCAATCGGCGAATCATCTCCGTTCCGTCGAAAAAATGTGAGAAGTGCCAACATTGATGGGAAACGATCGGCAATTGCTTCGGCTCGCGAATACGACATTCCGGGACAAACCATTAATTGTCGCATCCATGCTTCTTTTACTGTTTCAGCCTTCTTTTTTTGTAATAAATTCTGAAGTGTGTTGAACGAAACACCGGATATCTAAAAAGAAAATCTTAGTTATTTTTAGTCTTAGTCAATCGTCTTAGTTAATAAGCTTCTTCACCTCGTCTTTTTCTGCTTTTTCTTGTAATAAAACGGTAACTTCTTTTAAAAAATCAGCAGTATCTTTTGTGTCGACACACCGTTGAATTAAGTAACCACCATTAGATAATGTTGATGCAACTGCTTGTTCACATGCTACGTCACCTTTCGAATTCGCTTCAATCAAATAAATTCGATGTTTCATTGGAGCCATTCCTAGTCGTGCTTTTTGTTCATCATATCTTCCCTTAAAATATGTTGCAAAATTATTTTATATTGATTTCTGAATCATTTTACATACGCCTCGTATACTTTTTTGTAAATCTTCCCATGTTTTTCTTTCCACCACCCAATCCATCACGATTTCACTTCCATCAATTTTTCGACATATCCAGATATAATCTCCCACTGATAAAGTTCTCATTTCAACCTGAAAATTAAAAATAAACTTTTCTTTTCTAACTTTTTAAACTGTTTTTTTACTGAAATGTCGCTTTTCTTTTCTAAATGCTCAATAACTGATTTGTATCTGGTATTCGTTCGGTGTTCTCGACTATCAGCAATTAGAATTACTCTTGGCTCTTCAAATGGTCGACAAGCGATTATTCGGAATTCCGTTTGATCTTGAGATGATGATGTTAATATTGTGCTGCTGCTATATTTTTGAGCAATAGAAGGTTGTGTTAACATATTTGGTTTTGGAGCTACATTTTGCAATTTTTTAATAGAAAACTGAAATTATATGTATTAAATTAAATATAAAAATTATTTTTTAAAATTAAATGAAAAATTAGTTTTAGAAAGTTGAAAAAAATTAAATTTTAGTTGATAATTCAGGCCGATAAAATTTAAATTTGAAAAATGCATAGACACCGTACTCTTTTGTAGAGTTTAAAGGGACAGTACAATGTTGTAATAAAAATAAGTTAGTGAATTGTTTTTTTATTTTTAAATTTAACATTTTTTTAAATTAAAATTGAAATAAGAAATGCAAAAAAATATTCCTTTAATAAAATTTTTTTTTTTTTATTATTTACCGCTTCATTTCTTTTTTCCTTTTCTCCATTAGAATTTACAACTTGTTCAATTTGCTCGTTCCTTCTTTGTCCACTACTCGTTTTCTTTGAATTTAAAAATCTTTGAAAGTCTTCTTAAATTTTATTTTCATTTTTAAAACTTTTTTTTATTTTTTCTAAAAAAACCGTTTTTCAATTGTTTCACTTCTTTTAGACTCAATTCATTTTCTTTTTCAGCACAAGCTTTGTTCCACGTCTCGACCAATTTCACAGCAATATTCTCGCCAATTCCTGTAATTTCTTGTTAAAAACGTTACATTTTTTTTCTTAAATTCACCTTGAATATTCTTCAAATCCGCAATTTTTTCAACTTCAAAAGGGCACTTTTTCAAATTTTCCAGCGCTTTGAACAGAACATATTTATAATTTTTATCATCTTGGTTTTGTTTCATAACGTTTAATATTCTGTTTAAATAATTTTTATTTGTTTTTTTTTCAATTTCAATTTCAAAAATTAAAAAAAAACCAACTTTTCATAAAAAATCTTTTTTTTATGCTCAATCTTTACAGTTATTCTTGTTTCCATCTTTCTCTCTAAAAATCCTAATTAAAAATAAACTTCTACAGCAATTTAATCGGAAAAGTATTTTTGTTGAAAAATAAATCTTTGAAATAAAAAATTTAAAAAAAAAACACACAAATTTTTTATTTAAAAACTTTTAAAACAAAAAGAAAAAATCAATCTCGTTGAAGGGTTCCCAAAAGAAACTAACCGCTGACGCATTTGAAAGAATCGAGGAGAAGTCGTTCAGTAAACTTTCTCGCTAAAATTCTTCTTTCAAAAGTTGCAAATTTTACCACGCACAATTATAAAGTGGCTCTTGTAGTAAAATGAGTGCTCAATTCCATCACAGCTTCCTTATTCTTCCTGTGAGCTGATTTATTTAACCTTCTAAAAAAAAATTAGAAAATCGAAATGTAAGAAAAATTGAATTTTCATGTTTAGGGGGGCTGAGTCTCTTCAAAAAAAGACCATTATTGGTCCTACAGCGAAAGTAAAATTAACAATGTACATATATAAACTGGAAATTGTAACATTTTTAGTTTTTCCAACCTTAAATAGAATATTTTGGTTCAAGTCTCACATTTTTATTTTATTCAACAAATACACTTTTGTGATAAACGGTTTGGGGAAATTAAATGCACACTCAGATTTTAAAAATGACACAAAACAATTTTTAAATTTTCAAAAAGCTTCAATCATTTGTCTCAATGTTTCGACTGTTACATCAGAACTATTGGCAGCTTCAATAAGTTGTCGAACTTTCGGATCTGTTGCCATATTTGATGCGAATTTGTTACTTTCCGCATAGGCATTTCTTACAACTTCTTGATCAATTCCAGCTAATTTCGCTGCATAGAATCCATACGATTTCGGGCATATTCCTGTTTCGAGTTCGTATAAGAATGTTACGTCTTCCATTGTCGGATCTTCATTATTTTCTTTATCCACAACACATTTCTGTGTTTTTAAAAAAAACTGTCTTTGCTGTTTTTTTTTCTAAAATTAACTTACCATATGAGCCAAGCGAACATTTGGATGACTGAGAAATGTATTACAAATTGAATGATAATGCGTTGAAAAGAATGTTCGACAAACCAACACATCTGCAATATTTTGAAGAACTGATGACGCAATTGCAGTTCCATCAAAAGTGCTGAAATTTTTATTGATTCATTGACTACAGAGAAAAAGAAAAAAAAAGAAGAAAAACACCTCGTTCCTCTTCCAAGCTCATCAACCAATAATAATGAATGTTTTGTTGCATTTTTAAGCATCACATCCGTCTCTTTCAACTCAATGAAAAATGTTGATTCACCACACATGATTCGATCGTTCGCTCCGATTCGTGTGAAAATACGATCGATCGGTGTTAGTCTCATCGATGTCGCTGGAACCATTGAGCCGATGTGTGCCAGAATACAAAGGACGGCTGTTTGTCTCATCAATGTCGATTTTCCACCCATGTTTGGTCCGGTTAATAACATTACACCAGCTTCATTCTCGATTCCCATCACGGTTGTGTTTGCTTTAAAAAAACACACATTTTTCGGCATTTTTCTTTCTTTTTTTTTTTTATCGGCGAGAGGAGAGAGAGGGAAGAGATAATTTCGTTATTCATTTACCAATATATGTTGTGGCTCCTGTCACATCATTTTTTGCTTGTAATGCAAGACATGGATGAACACCTTTTTCGACAATCAAAAACGGTTGATTTGTTTCAAAATCAAATTCTGGCATGCACATATCGAACGGTGACGTTTTTGAAAATAATGTCAATGACATTAACACATCAAACTTGGAAATTGACTCCACAGTTTCCGACCATACCGCATTTCTAAAAGAATGAAAGAAAATCAATCATTATAGTATTGTTTTTTAAGTGTAACCAACTTGCAACCAAATTGCTCAAAAACTCGTCTTGTTGCATCATCACCAAGTTTTGCCATTTCTTTTTGAGCTTCATCCAAACATTTTGTGATTTCTTCTAATTCCGGCGTCATATAACGTATAAATCCCTTCAAATTTCTTCCATTTTCCAACGAAAACAAAAAGTTTGTCTTCAAACCTTTCGTTTGGCTTTTAGCTCAAATGACGACGAAACTTTCGTTGTGTCTGGCATTTCCAATAAATGCTTCAATTTTCCACACGAGACATATTTGATCTTAAAAAAAAAAGAATTGTTGTATTTCTTTTCTCCTTCTTTTCACTAACTTTACACGAATATTTTTTCGCTACCGTAATTCGATATGTTTCCAATTGGTTCTCAACTTCTTTAACACGTTCAACAGCTTCATCATATTCACTGTCACATCCTTTGTTTGGTACGATTTTGCCGGTGTCCATTGCTTTTTTACGATCAAACATTTTCTAGAACAAAAAAAAATGTTGATTTTTTTTTTTTGGAAATTTAAATTTTCACTTCAAAATAATCGATATTCTCTTTAATTATTGATTTATTCTTTTCATTTCCTAAAATATCATCCAACAATTCACATCTGAAACAGTTTTTTTATTCATTTTAAATTATTTTCAAATTCGAAAAAGCGTTACCCTTCTCCTTGTTGTTGAATTTCTGAATATTCTTTTCTTAATTCATTGCACAATTTGAATCCATCAATTGTGGCTAGAAGTTCTCCAATTTTTTTCTGATTATTTTTCAGTGTATCAAACATCACAGCTCGACTGTCTGGATGTTTTTCAGCTCGATATTTTAATCCAATTGTGTGAATTCTGAAAATTTGTTTCGTTTTCTTTTTTTTTTAATAAATTTTATTTATTGATACTTTTGTAATAATCGATCCAAATCTGGAATTTTTTTCAAAATTGTGCACGAATTTTTAACAAAAGATGTCGCATCTGATGATGCCATCCAATTGATTGCCTCTTGTCGCGATTTTAAAAGTTTCGGATCACACGTTGGTTGTAGAAGCCACGATCGGAGAAGTCGTCGACCGAATGGTGTTTGACATTTGTTGACAACATAATAAAGTGACGATACGTGAGTGTCTCGCCCGTTTGGCACAATATTCAGATTCTCAAGCGCTGTTCCATCAAGAATCAAATTTCTGTCTGTCCAATTAACTTTTTCCTCATTTTTCTCCATTTCTTTATTTGTTTTCTTGAAGAAAAAAAAACCATTATTGACCTTTACCTTTTTTTTTCTTTTTAATTTTTACTTTTATTATATTTCCCTCATATCGAATAACATTTTTCATTGAAATCATATCCACATCAATTAAACTATCGCGTAAATACCATAAAATTGCTCCAAATGCCGAAAATGACAAATTGTATTGATTGGAGGCTTTTGGTAAAACACTTGATGAATCCATCATTTCTTGTAGTGCAATTGGCCAATTTGACGATTCTGATCCATAATAATCATCACCAGATACCTGAAATTGTTCATTTTGTTGTTTTTTTTTCTTAATTTATGCTTTCGCTTGAATAATTTTGAAAACTTACAATTTTTACAGCTTCTTCTGCTGACAAAAATTGTTTTTTTGAAACCAAGGATTCAATCGGAACAGAACACAAAATTCCGTTCAAGATTAATTTTGTTGAGGATGACAATCCATTTCTTTCAACAAGGACCTAAACATTTTATTCTATTTTTTTCTTTCTTTTTTTTTTTTTTAATTTAACAAGATTTCACCTGGACAACTACAATATTTGCCAACAAGGTTCTTAATTGTGATCGATAATCATCATCATCGAATTGGCCGACTTGAATTTTCGCTGTTGATGTATCAATCATACAAACTCCATATGACGATTTTCCCGTTTCAGAATTCTGAAAATCCATTGGTTTTTGGTCATCTTCCTTATTTTATTTTTTTACGTGAGACTCTTTAATTGCCAATAAGTATTTAGCTGTGGGATCTAAAGCTTCTGATGTATTTCCCAAATCAACACCATCCAATACACCGTAGGTTCGTGTTCCATTTGTTGTAACACGACAAACTTCTCTGAATAGCTTGATCAGATTGTATCATTCATCAAAAAAAAAACACCAAACCTTCGAACAACTTTTTCTTTCGACTTCATTTTCATATTTCGTTCTTCCATTTGTTGTGGTGTTTCAGTTTGTTCAACTCTTGCCACTTTATAACCATGATTCATTAATTGATCAGCAAATTTTGGAGCAGCATGTTCTGGAAATCCAGCATGAGCAAATGATCCCTTAAAATCTTTCATTTTTTTTTTCTTCAAATTTTTCTTTTTATTTTTTTTACTCTCATAAATGCAATATTTAATGATCTGACAACTTCAACTGCATCCATATGATAAGTTTCATAGAATTTGCCAACTTTGAATAAAATTATTGTATCAAAGTGTTGCGATTTGATTAGCCACCATTGTTGATGCCCCGGTGTTTGCTTTTTCAAAAAATCTGGTGGAACGAATAATGTTTTTGGATCGTAGTCATCATCTGTTGGCTTTTTTCTATTTGCATCTCGAATATTTTCAGGCTAGAAACGTTTCAAAATTACTCGACTTCTTCTTCTTCTTCTTCAAAAAATAACCTTTAAAAATTCCAAAGTTTCATGAATGAAACGTTCCTCTTCTTCTTCTTCAACACATTCATTTCTTGAATCTGCTAGCTTTGCGATTCTCTGAAATTAAATATTTCAAAAACAATTCTTTTTTTATAGTTTCAAACCTTTTTTCTTCTTTCTTCATTATCCTCCACAATTTCATTCATTTTATTTTGAATTGACTCCAAACAAATATTTCCAATTGGGACTTTATCAACATTTCCGATTTTTGTAATTTCAGAACTTTTATTCTGTAATTTGAATGTTATTTTAGCATTTGCGAAAAATTTATGAAATGTACGGTTATTGATCGTTTAGTTCTTCTTTCTTTTTTCGGTGTTATACTTGATTCACTTCCACTTAGATCATCATCTTCTTCATTTTCATCATCCTCTTCTTCTGATTCTGCTTCTGATCCAGATACCGACGATTCGCTTTTCAATTCCTCTTCTTTCACTTCAAAGCTTTCATCATTACTGTCGTCATCATCATCGGAAGATGATGATGAAACAACAATTTTCGGCTTTTTCGCTACATGTTTTGGTGTTTTCACCGGCGATTCTTCATTCAAAATCGTTTGAGAATTCGCTCGTTTAAGCACATTTTTCGTCTCTAAAACGTTCAACGTTCTGCCATTTCAAAACAAAAAAAATTTCAAAAACCTTTGAGTTTCGTTAATTTCACATCTCGATTTTCTCCGCTTTCCACAGTTTCAGTTTTCTTTTCTCGTTTTGGAGTTAACGCAAAAAACGATGTAATCGAACTTTGTTTCTTTGCAGACATTACTTTGAAAGTTAGTTAACAAATACTGAAAAACTTGTTAATGAGAATTATTCAAAATTAATCAATTATTTAAAAAAAAATATTGGAATTTAACCATTAAAGAAAACAAAAATATAAAAAACACACATTTTTTTAAAAATGCTTTAAAAACAAAATTTATCATAATACAGGAAGATTTTATTACAGAAGTTTTAAATCATAGCCAGCTTTGAAATCTTTCTCATTTTTCTTGTGCTGTGAGCGATATCGTCTAAAATCGGTTTCAAATATGTCCCTTTCTTGTAAACTTCTGAAAATCAATTTTCTTTTTTGCGTTTTTTCTGAAATATTCTTAAAAACCCTGCTCACTCAATAAACGTAAAGCTGAGTTTTATGAGACAAATAACTTGAAAAAATGCTTACAAGGCCGTTGATTCTTTCAACCAAAAAGTTATCATATTTTCATTTTCTTCTTTCAAATTTGCCAACGGAATTCCGAAAAATGTTTTTAGTTGAACAAATTCCGAATATTCTTTTAGCAAATTATTTTTTCCAACCTAAAACATATCTTTGTTCAAAACAACTAAAAATAAGGTTTTTTTCTAAACCGAATTCCAAAAGTTTGTAGTTTCTGTCGATTTTTTGTATGGAACGTTTTCCGTTTTCATTTTCACCTTTTCTCCTTCAACTAATCTGAAAAAAAAACTTAAATTCTTTTAAAATAAGTTTAAAAAAAAAATTAACACACGATGCAGTATATTGAACAGTCATGGACGATGATCTACTTATTTCTTCATCTAAAAAAAATGATTTTTTTAATTATTTAAACTTGAATTTTACATTTCTTTAAAGTCTCCAATGAATCTGTGGGAAAATCATTTTGCATTATTTTATTTCTAATTTCTGAATTTTTTTTAAATTAAAAAAAATGCTTTCAACTAAAAAAAAAAACTTTGGTTATTTATTTTATCGCTGAGTCGTGATCGACCTCGTGCTCTCTTTTCTTCCGGATGCTTGTTTTCTGGTTCTCCTTGGTTTTCTAATTCTTAAATACTTTTTGTTAATCTTTTCTTGTCATACTTACTATTCTTTTTAGTCTCTGGTCCTACGTTATCGTTCTGCCGTGATCGTCGTTTTCCATTCTTTGTAAGACTTTCGTTTGGATTTTCCGCACTTTCTAATTCTGTTTTGCAACTTTCGTCCAAACTTTTTCTTCCTTTTTCAACTTCAGCATTATCCGAAGTGTGTTCGCTGAATTCTTTTTCTAAAAAATCTGTTTTTCTATTTTTTATTTGATTTTCATACTTATTGATTTCGTATTCAGAATATTTGGGCTTCTTTCAATTTTGTTTCCAGTTTCTGAAAATATTTTTCATTTTGTTAATGATTTTTTATTTAATTATTTTTTAATTAAAAAAGTTTTTTTAATTATTAAATTTAAATTTTCCTTTAAATGCTCACCTAATAATAAATCATGGAAATCTAATTTTTCGTTGGTTTTTTCGTCGTTATTTGTTAAATTTTCCTTTTTTACTGTATTGAATACTTCCCGCTTGTTTGGTTCATTACATTTTTCATTATTTCTTTCATTTTTCTCAATTTCTAAAATTATTTTAAATGGAAAAAAAACAATAAAGATTGAAAACCTTCTAATTCTCGTTTCATAAAGGTATTTTTTGGTGAAGTTTCTCCTACTTGCTGGATTTCTAAAATATTTAAAAATTTAGGCCTAATGGTTTGAAAATGAATTACTTACCTGTCATTTTTACTTTCAATTTTAATGGAATATATAAGAGATCTTTACTTCTTTTTAAAACTTCTACTGATTTATTGTTAGGTTTCATTTTTAATTCCATTTCTTCTAAATCGACATCGCTATTTATTTCTTCTTCCTCTTCTTCTTCATCTTCATCAACATCATCATCATCTTTTTCATATTCTTCTTCTTCTTCTTCATCATCAGCACTTTCGTCATTAGATTTTGTAGGTTTGTCTGAAAAAAAAATTTAAAAAAAAACTAAAAAATAAAAAACTCAAACATTACTTTCAATAAAAGAATTTGTTGAACCTGTCGACAATTTTGGTTTACTTTCAGATTTGATTATTTTTCTTTCAAATATAGATGGTTTGTTTTCAAATGAGACGAACACATCTGACTCATATTCTTCCATTCTAAAAATTAATAAATAAAATATGAATAATATGCTAAAAATCACTTTTCATTATTTTTTGGTGCATCATATTTAAATCTGACTTCTGAATTTTTATTGATTAATTTCTTTTTTTGATAACAACTATCAATACTTGACGAAGTATTGGTAGATGGCTCTGATCTTCGATATTCTTGTTTAATGCTTTCATAAGACCTGGCTTCATCAAGACTATCGTATTCGCTTAAACGATAACTGAAAGCCTGGAAAGAAAAAAGTTATATTTGAAAAAAAAACCCAAAGATAACTTTATCAATTTCTTCACATTTTTTAAAGAAATGTTTGTTTCCATCACATAATTGAAGCGAGTTATGTGGAGCAGAAAACAGTCCTTTTCTGAAAAAAAACCAGATTTGAATAATTGGATATTCGTATTCGATACCCAAAAGCTTCATCCTGTCGATGCCACTTATTTAAATAAACTTGTTGTTTTCTACCGTTCATATCTTCAGGAAAATAAAAATTACCACTGAGATCCATCTAAAATATTTTTTTGACTTTAATAAATTCAAAAACCAATAAATTGGGACCTCAATTTTTGATTCTGGAACATCCACTCGTTGCTTATATTTTTTTTCAATTTGTTTTAAATTGAATTTAAACCTAAATTAATTTTAATTCATTACAAAAAAAAATTTTCAACTAATTTTTACCGATAATCTGCTTTTCTCATTCCATTTGCTAACTGTTGAGTAGGAGTTAATGGAATGTTTGAATTTTCCTATGAACAATGGATTTTTAAAAAATATTGAATTCAAAATTTACCTTGTCTTCATCTGATGAATAATTAGGTAAACACTCATCAGAACTTGAAGAATCTGAATTTTCATTTGAAAAATTGGTGTTGCTCGTATTCCTCTCACCTTCATTTTTTAAACCGCTTTCTCTTCTTAATTTTTTCAATTTTTGCATTTTTTTCGCCTTTTCCCGACGCACATTTTCAAGCTCTAATTTTATTTTTTGAATTTCATCCTCATCTAACATAGTCTGTAAAATTTGAAATTATTTTAGCACATTCTCACGAAAGTTAATGTTTCACCTCATTTGTACATGTTTCAACAACTTTTTTTGATTTTATTGGAACTTTTTTCAAGCGGGGCATTATTGAGAAAAAAAAATTATTTTTCGAAAAAAAAAAATAATAAAATTTGAAATTTTCAAAAAATTAAATGCGGGAAACTGCCGCGCAATCGTAAGATTCGGTGTAATAAACAAACTGTGCGGTTTTACGTGATGGTGTACAGCGGCAATATCATCAATTTAAAATTAAATCGTTTTAATTTTTAAATTAAAATTTATTTAAATGAATTTGCATAAAATATTCATAATTAATTTTTCAGTATGCGTATTCAAAAATCATTAGATGACAAAAGCAAAGATGAAAAGGAAAAAATTTGCCAAAATATGGAAAAAATCAGTCATCTTATTGAAACCTACATATCAAATATATCAAATGTTCAAGATGAAGTATTAATTTTTTATTATTCTTTAAAAGCATAAATTTTTCAGGTTTCCAATGCTTTAATAAATGAATTCGGGGAAATTGGATCAATTGATATGAACTCAATAGCCAAACTAGCTCGGGTTACATCAAGATTTGCAAATATTCATTCTTCTGGTTCAATACGAGAGTTTCCTCGAACATTACAAGTAAAAATATTAATTTTTAATTTAAATTTATAAATTTGATTGGTTTTTGTTTCAGCGTTGTTTCGATACTTGGAAAAAGGCTAGGCTTCATATTATTTTTATGACAAAAACAGAAAGAAAAAAATATGCAATTATTCCGGCTCGTCTTTCATTTTGTCTGTTTTATAATGGAGAAGTTTGAATAATTTTTTTTTCAAATTATAAAATCGTTTATTTTTTAAAGATTTATAAGGCAGTGGACTGTTTAATAAATTATACACAAATTGTAAAAGAAGATTTATGTGCTAAAGAAAATGTCATTCGATGGTTAATTTATCTCGGAGAAACCGAGTTGGCAGAACAAAAAATAAAAGAATGGAAGATGAAAGAATCGTCAAGTGTTCTTGGAAATATTGTCGACTTGTATATTCAGTATGTTAAATCAAGAGAAAATCGGGTATATTTTCAGTTTTATCTAATAAATTTTTAGACTTTTTTCTTCAGGGAGATTTAGTAGAACAAATTAAAGAAATTCATGAAAAAATCAAAAGTGATGGATTAGCGAAAAAATCATTTTCTGTCTATATTTTAATGTCATTTTCGTCATGGATTCTTTCCACACTTTCACATACCGCAGTATCTGGAAAATTAGAAGGAAAAGATGTAAAAAATCAATGTTTTTTTTGTGAACTTTAAAAATAAAATTATCCTCTCAGCTACCAGATCGTTCAACAAATCTTATTGACGCTGTGAATCGAATTGAATCAGTTGTAAGAAATCGGGCAAACGGATTTGGACCATATAATTTTGATAATTCAGCATTGGCAAATATTAAACTAGTTTTTGAAAAAAAGAAAGCAATGATATCCCCAGCTGATTATTGTATTAATTTAAATTAAAAAGAAAAAATAATAATAATTTTTTTTTTTTTGAAAAGATGAATTAGGATCTGATTTAGCGCTAATGTTCGAATTGCGACGAGAATGGGCATTATTCAATATTTCTGTTGCACAAACTCGTGACGCAATATCAGCAATGATACTAAATTGGCGAGTAGCATTACGAAGTTCTTCATTTTTACGGTAAATAATTTTCGATCAAAAAAATCAAGGCAATAATGGTTAGTGTTCAGAGTGCTTCAATCAGCCAATAATTTACTATATTATTTTATTTTAATGGAAGAGCCAGATTCGGAAGAAAATATCAAATTAATGAGAGCAACTCAAGTAAATATGCTGAATCCTCAAGCAATGATTGTAAAATGTAGTACACCGATAAAGGAAAATGAATTGAAAAGAGCACAAACACCTTTGACTGGTAAAAAAAATGAGAATATATCAAACCAAGATACAATGATAATGGAATTAACTGATCAAATGACGGATCTTGATTTGTAATTTTTCGATTTAAGACAAATATTTAATTAAAAATGTTTTTTCCAGAGCTGCTGAACAATCATTTCATATTATATCAAAAAATTGTGGATGTTTTGTATGTTCAATGTATTTAATCAATAGTTCAATGGCTTCTGAATATATGTTTTCATCATTATTACATTACGATTTTTCACAAGTCGAATAATTTTAATTATTAAAATATATTAATAATAACGTTTTTTTTTTTACAGAAGGCAATGCTCCAATTCGATGCAGAATTTGTCGAAATTCGCGCAAGAGCAATGAAAGATCAATGTTCACTGTTTGGTGATGATCAGATTCGACCAGTTGAGAATGAGTTTTTAAAGAAATTGTTCTTCAATTTGAATATTTTAGAGACCACCTTTATTGTTAAATGAAATATTTGGGGTTTGCGCAATTCGTTGGTTGGCAAAAAAAGTGGAAAACAATGAGAAAACTGACACCTCAACGATGTGCATAATAAAAAATGCTCAGAAGGTAAAATTTAAAAAAAAAACAATTAAAAAAGAAAGGAAAAAATTCAGATAATACGATATGTTCCTTTAAGAACAGTTGAATTAATGATAACATTTGCTCAAATATTACGACAATATCAGACGCCGGAACAAAAAACGTTATCATGGATGCATCCGATTGATCGAAGACCGTTTGCGAAAATTGGAATCGAGTGTGCTGTAAGGAGACAAACTGATTGAAATTCTTATCAAAATACAAATAAAATCGTTTATTCTTCAGAAAGACATTCTTCGAGCCGTTTCGCCATTCGGAAGACGTCAAAAAATCAAATGTGAAAAAATGGAAAACGAACAAGAGAAAGACGAAGAAAAAAATTTTGAAAAAATGAAGTTTGAAGGAAAATGTGAGATGATCAAGTATTCTCACATTTTATATCGGTAAAAAATTGTTTAAGCTAAACGAGAAAACAAATGATTAATTTTCGTTTCGTTTGAAGAGAATGGAGAGCTAAAGCATTCAAATACGGAGGACGAACATCATCAGAACAATGGGAAAGTGCCTATTTTTGGATCGAATCGACATCAATTGGATCACGAAATGCGGTTCAACAAAAATTGGGAAAATGTCGAAAAGGACTTGTGACAATGTCGGGACCGGATCGCCTTCGAAAATGTGCTGAGTCAATGTCGCCTGACATGACATTAATACAAATCGCAATTGGTGACGATGACAATGTTTATTTGATAAAATTGCATTCGGATCGAATCCCAATTATTATGCCGATCGCCCATCGTTCACAAATGATTGAAATGATGGACAAATTTACGCATTTATTGTTAGAGGATGAGAAAATTGCCAAGAATCCCGGTAATCGAACACCCGAACAGTTTTGGTCAACACGAACCGCCATTGATGATCGAATAAGAGTATGAAACAATTGATCGCAGTTTTCAGCGGGGTTTCATCAAGAAAATTTCAGACGCTTGTCGAAGAAATTCAAAGTAATTTTCTTGATGTAGCCGCCTATTTGTTGTTGCCATCGGAAAAAGTTGGAAGATCTGTCGAGGTGTTGGCGGAGAAATTGGAAAGAATCACAAAAGGTCGAATTCGACAAGGAGAAGCTAAAGTAGGCGGAGTTTTTTTTTTTTTTTTTTTTTGGGAAATAATTTGGGGCGTTCTTTTTTCAATTTTATTTTCGTTTTCTCTTAACAGGAACTCGTTTATTTGACAACAAAAATGAAGGAAAATGAATGGGTGAAATTGATTGAACGATTTTGTGAAATGAAAGACATCGATCAAAGTTTTGCATCAAAAATCACTGTTGCCTATCAATTGTTCGGTTTTTTTCGGAATTTTAAAGCGGAACTCAAATTTTTTGTTAAATTTTAGATGCTTAACAACCATGCAAGAAGAACGAGTAAACGACGATAATAAAAAATATACATATTTGGCAATTTGCCCAGTAAGAAAAAAAAAGCTTGATTTTCAAACTTATCAATCAAAAAAAAAATCAATAATTTTCATCCAGGAAATGTCACAATTTTGCTGGGAGCGTTTGCCGATTTTTGATAATCATCCGTATGTTTGCCGAACAATCTCAATTCACGCAATGTTCTGTCAACTCGAAACGATGGAGAATGAATCGAAACGTGTTCCACTTCAAATCGACGTTCAGAAAGCCTATTATGTGTTGGATCCGGAAAACAATCTGGGCGACACGAAACGTCGTATGATGGAATATATCAATAAGTTTCAATGGGAAGGAACAGTTGGAACGGTGCCAGAACCATTGAAAGTCACAGATGCGTTGGAGCAGAAAGATGCGTTTTTGTAAGAAAACAAAATTGATGGGTTTGATTTGGTCAATAATTTTTTGAATTATTTGAAGCTATTTTGGACATGGATCTGGTTCAAAAGTCATTTCAAGAAATACCATCAAACAAAGCAAATGTAATGCAATCAGTTTATTAATGGGATGCGGAAGTGTGAAAACAATACCACAAGGGATTGGTTTCGATGGAAAATCCGTATTGTTGGATTATGCACTGGCGAAGTGTCCGCTAGTTGTTGGATGCTTATGGACAGTGACGGATGGGGAAATCGATCGATATTTGATGCGAATGATCGATGATTGTTTTGTACGACAGTGTCATTTAACAGGAACAAATCAATTGAGACAGCTGACAGAAGCAATGCAAGAAGCAAGATCGAAAGCGAAATTAAAATATTTGACCGGTGCTGCTGTTGTAATGTACGGATGGCCGGTTGTATCGAAACCTGAATCATTGATTTCGTCGACATCAATGGAAAAAATGCCGAGAATGATCGGAAAGGATGGTAGGTGGAGAGATGAGAAATTGAAAAATTAAATAGACTTTTTGCAGTGCTGGCTGAAGCACTTGCGGCCGCTTCAATAGAAGGAGAAGAAGAGAAAAGAAAGAGCGAAGAGAATGTGATTGAAGAAAAATCAAAGTCGCCAACAAGAAAAATGATGGCGACACCACCACGAACGCCAAAAACGCAAAAAAATGTGCTAAAAGTGAAGCAATTGAAGGTGTTCGAGGACGACGATGATAAAGAGAAAAGTTGTGGAAGAATCACAAGATCCCGAGCAGCACCACAAGCGTCGATCAATAAAACACCAGTAAGATCAAGAAAAAATGTGAATTCTTAACATAAAAAATTTGAATTCTGTTTTATAATGGGTTAATTTAAATAATTTTATTCTGCATTGTCGATCTCAAGTTTTTTTTTGTTTTGGTATTTAGCGGGTTTTCGATGTAGAATTTGAAGCGAATAGAAGGGCGGGGATGAATAGGGGGGGGGGGGGGGGGCGTTTTAAAAAGAAATTTGCATGAAAAATGTTTAAATTTTATTTATAAAAAAAAAACAAAATTTTAAACCAAATCTATGAATAAAGTTGTTAAACTTGGTATTGAGCATGAATTCATAAAGGAGGAAGAGCTGAAGAATAAAATGAGGAAGAAACAGAAGATTCTTCTCGACTTACTGTAGTTATTTTTTCGAATTGTATAGAAACAAATCAAAGAGACGACAATTAAAACGAGAAGAATCAAAAATGCTAATGGAGCAAATCCGCTTGTTAGAAAATTGACGATCGTGTCTTGCGCTGAAATGTGTCGTCGCATTTTTAACGAAAAAAAATTATTTTCTGGAAAAAGACTAGAAACGTTTCTTAAAAAAAAGAAATGAACCCTGTTGTAAATGCGCTCTATTGTGAATATTGCGAGTAGGGGGAGAGCGAGAGAGGGAATTGCGAGCTGAAAATGTTAAGCAGCGAAACAGCTTTGGTGGCAAATAAAAAATTTTGAATTTTCGGGTTCGCAAAATTGGTGGTGAATTACTTGGCGTGACGGTCTCGCCACGAAATAAGCCAAAAACAAGACTTGATTGAATTTAAAAAAAAATTTTAAACCAAAGGGGCGTGTCTTGCAAGCTGCGCAAGCATTTTCGGCATACTTTTGTGATTTGTAGAGAAAAAAATTGTTTTTTTTTACCGACAAGGCAGATGTGCTCATCGCGACCATATGGACAATTTGGTCGACCATTACAAGCCAACGATTTCGGAACACAATTCTCATCGCCACAAGCAAAAAGACCTTCTTGAGAACAATTTTTCACTGAAATTTATTTTCGTTGCGAGACCTTTTTTTTTCTTTTTTTTAAATTTGGATTTATTGTCGTCAAATATAACGCTTTCTGTTACCTTTTGTTTCTCGGTGTCTGCAGACAAATGGTAACCGAGGTTTTTTTTTGAGAAATTTTGATTTATTGTCGTCAAATATAACGCCTTTTGTTACCTTTAAGGTCTCAGTGTCTGCAGACAAATGGTAACCGAGGTTTTTTTTTGAGAAATTTTGATTTATTGTCGTCAAATATAACGCCTTTTGTTACCTTTAAGGTCTCAGTGTCTGCAGACAAATGGTAACCGAGGTTTTTTTTGAGAAATTTTGATTTATTGTCGTCAAATATAACGCCTTTTGTTACCTTTAAGGTCTCAGTGTCTGCAGACAAAGAGGACCGAGGTTTTTTTTTTTGAAAAAAAAGAAACGGAAAGATCTCTTACTTCTTGTGTAGGAAGAAAATAAAACAGAAATACTAGTAATATTCAAATTTCGAACATCAGAAAGATAAAATCGAACAAAAATTTCATTGGATTGCGAGAAGACGTCAGTCGCTGTAAGACCACAAAACCTGCACAAAAAAAACCAAAATTCGTTTCGATTTAAACTCAAAATTCAAACTGCGTATCAAAACGAGAGTTGATACTCAGCGAAAATGAACGACGCTGTTCGGTGTGGGGAAGGAACAAATCACCTTCTCAATGGTTTGTCGGATGTGTCTCCTGCGTAAACTTCAACAAAATTGTGAGCGCATTGATTGGGATTTTTGAGCGAAAATTCTTTGATGTAAAAAGCGATTCGGAAGTTCGATGGCACCGCCAATCGCCAAACACAATCAAGAGTTCCAGACGCATTTTGAGGCTGAAAATCATCAAGATTTTATTGATTTTTTCCACGGCTGGCGATTCTGACAAGATTCGTCATCAAATCTTTTGTTTGAATAAAACCGTCCAACCCATTCAAATATTCTAGAAGACACTCTGAAAGTTTGATTTTCAGACGTTTCAGCGACGCGTTTTTTTCCCGCGTTTCAAACCGTGTTGATTGATGCGATTATGTTTGGCTGGAACGATTGCGAATTCGGCTGAAAATCCTTGATATTCAAGCATCGAATCGGATCGGAAGCGGATCCAGAGAAAACCCGACACTGCTCGAATTTCGCGTTTCGGCATTCGATTGCCGCAAAACCGTGCGATAAGTGGAGAAAACCCGTAGCGTCCGTCGCGAAACTCCTGCAATTCTCTGCATCATTGTAGTTTTTAAAGGCGCACGGCGTTTTTGGGTGGGCTATGGTCTTGTGACGCAACGAAAACTGTTGGGTTTTTTGGTGGAGAACTTTCTAAAAAAACAGTCTTTCACGTCGTATTTAATCGAATTTTTGGTGGAAAAAATTGGAAAAAATGAAAATTCGAATCATTTCATGTTATTTCAACGATTCGGAAAATTAAAGGAACATTCGGCCCAGAAAATTTTTGATCTTCTTTTCTGAAACCAACATTTTTCAAACTATTTTTACGGCAAATATTGCGTCAAATCAAGCAACGGAATGGAATTTGACTATTTTCTTCAGGTTAGACATACGAGAAACGAAGAGGAAAAGAGAAATTGAAAATAAAGTGAGAGAGAGAGAGAGAGAGAGAGAGAGAGAGAGAGAGACACACACACACAGAGAGTAAAGAGACAAAGAGAGAAAGAGAAATAGAGAAAATTAATAATTTTTTCAAAGTTTTCTTTTACAGAATTTTTGAGAGAAATGAAGAAAGTGAGAAAGAGAGAGAGAGAGAGAGAATTTGAGAGAATTTGAGAAAAAAAAAATGAAATTTTTTCGGATTTTTTTGTTGATTTTTTGAGAGAAATGAAGAAAGAGAGAGAGAGAGAGAGAGAGAGAGAGAGAGAGAGACAGAGAGAGAGAGAGAGAGACAGAGAAAAAAAGAGAAAAGAGAGAATTAAAGAAAAATAAAAAAATGAAAAATTTTTTTCAGAGTTTTTTTTTATTGATTTTTTGTAATTTGATTTTATCGTGCGGGAAAAAGAATAAAAAAACGAATTCAGTGATGTCGAAACAAAATGAATCAATAATGATCAAATCCGGAATTGTAAGTCCGATCAATATTCGAAGAGAAAAAAAACCCCAGACAAAAATCGGAAATGTTCAGAAGCCAGTGACAATCGAAGGCGGCCTACCACTTTCAACACCAAAAGAAGAGAAAAAAGAAGAAGCAAAAGCTGAAGAAGCAAAAGGTGATTTTTGAAAATTCTGGAGGGGAGAGGAGAGAAAAAATCGTGAGCTCTTAAAGAAACGAAAGCTGAAGGCGGCGGTGCTGGTGGTGCTGGCGGTGGCAGTGACGGTGGCGGTGAGCAGAAGGATGAGCCCAAAAAAGAGGAGCCGCCACCGAATGAGGCGGACAAGAAGGATCCGGTCGCCAAATCGCAAAAACCCTTTCCGAAATTTGTGATGCCGACTGAAAGCACCAAGAAGAAGAAGGAGAAGGAGGCCGAAGCGGACAAGAATAAGAAAATCAAGGAAGGATTCTATCAGGTGAAGCGGGGTGGGGCGGGCCGGGCCGGGCCGGGAAAACATGAAAAATGTGCTTCTTCAGGCAAAATCTGATGAGGACGATACGCTGGAAAAAATTGAAAGCTTAAAAGTTGAAAAATCGGATAAAACGAAACGATCGCAGAGGAAGAAAAAACCATGATCAGTCGATCAATCGATCAATCAATAAATATCGATTTTTTTTTTTTTTGGTTTGTCCGACTCACAATAAAATCATTGGGACATTCTTGACCGGCCTCAATTTTGTCGTAAGTCGATTCAATCTGAAAACCAAACTGTTTTTCGGCCACGTTTTACGTGAAAATTTACGTGAAAAACGTGATGAAATTTGACGACGACGTCGTGCTGAGCTCTCGAATGAACCACACGCACACAATCGACGTTTGGAGGGTATCTGAGAAATTGGAAATGGAGCCGGGGGAGGGGGAAGAAGAAGAAGCTGAAACCTGTCTGGAAAGTTTGGCGAGGTGAACACGTTGAAGTTTTGCAAACCGATTCCCTTGATTGATAGGCATTGATCAAATGAAGTCGAACTTGATCGAATCGAAACTGTCCAAGGGAAGAGAAAAATCAATAAATCGATAAAATCGATTTTGCAACAAAAAAAAAAAAAAACTTACAAACGGCCAAAAACGGCAAAATGAATCTCATGAATGGCGAACATGCGCGCGGCGCGAAAAACAAATTTTTTTGAAAAATTGTTTCTTCGTCGTTGTGCCTCTTCTGCTTCTCGTCGTCGTCGTCGTCGTCGCCCAGCCACAACAAAACAAGCACAAAGCACCGGGAAAAGAAAAGAAGAAATAATCGAGAGAGAGAGAAAAAAAATTGGAAGGCGATTATTATTTTTTCTTCCCTCTCCTCCTCGTCTTCGTCTTCTCAACGAGGACAGCCAGTGGGAAGGGGAAAGGGGGAAGGGGGTGAGGAATATTTGAATTTGGCGCGAGAGTGACGAGCGGAGAACAAAAAAAAAAAGAAGGAAATCTCTGAAATTCGGCGTCTGAAAATGCTGAAGCAGTAACCAGTCAAGGCAAGGCAAGGGAACAATGCTCAGAAATGAAACACCAAAAACAGATTGAATATTTATGAGCCGGAGAATGGAGGAAAAGCTGGCGGTGGCGAAGCAGAAATCAAGAAATACCAAGTCGCGGTACCTCCGAAATTGAGTTTTTTCCAACAGAAAAGCTCGTGTCTCTCTTTCTCTCTCTCTCTCTCTCTCTCTCTCTCTGAGCTATTGTGTTGTTGTTATTTGTTAGAAATAGGAAGAGAGAGAGAGAGAGAGAAAGAGAGAGAGAGAGTGTCAGAGAAGCAGAAAAAAACGTTCTGAAAAAAAAAAAGGAAAGAAAGAAAAGCGGCCGACGATGTGAATACGAAAGAAGAATACCAAATTGAGTTTATGAGTTTATCCAGATGCTTTTCTTTTCTCTCTTTCTCTCTTCTCTCTTCTCTCTCCTTCCAATTTTATTCCCCCCCCCCTTCTTTATTCTGACATTCGTTTAAGTCCCAGCCAGCCAGCCAGAGCTTCTTCTCCTTTCTTTTGATAACCAACAACACACAAAAAAAAGTGGGTGGGGGGGGGGGGGGTGACGATAGAGAAGAGACGCAGACAATTTTTGAAGAGGAGCACGAGCAGAAGCTGACATTCCAATTTGCCAAAATGGCTTCAAGTGGAGGAGGAGGAGGAGGAAGAAGATTTCTTTTCTCGTCATCGCTGACTCTTCGCGACACAAAACAATTTTCAGACAAATCGAATCGAAACCGTGGAGAAGGTGAGAATTTCAGCTCAGCTTCATCGAGCAGCACGGCTTCTTCTCGGGGGGAGGGGAGAGCGTCGCGCATTTGGAAAGAAAAGGAATCAAATGAAACCATGACAAAAAAAAAAAGCAGGCGACACATAAAAATTCTGAATTTATGAACGACATTCTCTTCTCACACTTCTTCTGACTAGGCGACCGAGAGACAGAGAGAGACAGAGACGCAGAGAGACAAAAAAATGAACACATCGGATTGCCTGAAGCGCATTATTTTGACGCTCAAAGAGCTCCAATTTTGCTCCAATTTGTTGAGCATTCATCGAGCATTGAACAACATTTTTTTTCTTGGCGACGACCCCCCCCCCCTCCCTTCTTAGCTTTCTCCTCCCCCCTCTCTCGCCCCATTTTTCCCTTTCTGAGCTTTCTCCTTCCCCCCCCCCCCCGCACTCCCTGTTTTTCCTCTTTTCGGCCTTCTCCCCCCCTCTCGCCCCGTTTTTCGCCGTCTCCCCCCCCCCCTCCTTCTTAGCTTTCTCCTTCCCCCTCTCTCGCCCCGTTTTTCCCCTTCTTGGCTTTCCCCCCCCCCCCCCCCCGCACTCCCCGTTTTTCCCCCGTTTTTCGCTGTCTTCCCCCCCCCCCCCCCCTTCTAATAGAATTCTTCCTATTCAAAAATTTGCGGCCGCATTCTTCTGATTTCCTTCGAAAATTGAATCAGTAAACCTTTGTGAGGGATCCTGCTCTGGCAGAAAACCTCCCCCATTATTTTTTCCTTCCTTCAAAAAAATTTGCACACAAAACAATTTTACTCGTACACAAAATAAAAAAGATACAAAACGAGCAAAAAAAAAATGAAAAAAATGCAAAAAAAAACTTTTTTTTTCTTGTGAACAAAATAAAGCGGGGGTGGTGGAGGCGAGGAGCAAAAGTGACAGACAAGTGAACGTCAATTCGGGGGAGCACGGTGGGGCAGGGGCCGGGGCTGGGGCAGGTAAATCTAATCAAAAAAAAAAAAAAAAGGTACGAATTGCTTTATTGATGCGATTGAGCGTTGATCGGTGGCTGCTGCTGCTGCTGAAAATCGGCCGCCTCTTCTGGAAATTCGAGCTCCCAGATTCGTTTCAGATGTTTTCCCTTCACATCGCGCGGTGTTCCGAAGCCGGTCATTCCCTGCAAAAAAAAAAAAACGACACTCATTTTTTGTTTCTTTTCTTTCAAAAGTACACTTTTCTTTTCTTCTCTCTCTCTCTCTCTCTCTCTCTCTCTGTTGGGTGGGGGTGGAAGGGAGCAGGGGGCGGGGGAGGTAAAAAATTGACTAATCCGGGTGGTAAACATCACTTTTTTTCTTCTGTTGCTTCTTTTCAGCTTAAAACGAGACGTGGAAAAGGCACACACAAAATCACCAAAGACACAGACAACACTAATTACACATGTACAAAGGACAAGGAGAGAGAGAGAGAGAGAGAGAGGGAGGTGGGGGTGGAAGAGACATGCTTCATCCAAAAATGTTTCCTCCGCCGCCATGTCAAACCTTTTGACTTTCATATTGATTGGTGCCTGATTGTAACCGAACAAAACTATCATGTTTTGTCGATTCTTCGTTCACCTCCCATCGAGCTCCATGATCGGCGAACTCGATTTTGGTTTGAGTATTTCTTGGCATTCCGAAGCCGGTTTTTCCCTTAAAAAGACACCATTCAATCACAAAACAAGAAACAAAAAACGACAACAACACTCCGGTGTGGAAGGCTGGTTGGTTTAGTTTAGTGAATACAAAAAGGCAAACAACAACAACAACAAAAAAAAGCGAAAATTTTCCAACGACCTTTTGGCTTTCAAATTGATTGGTGCCGGATTGTAATCGAACGATCGCATCTGAATAATGCTTTTGCTCTTCAATCGTCCATTGCTTATCCCGATCAGCGAAATCCACTTTTGTCTGTGTGTTTCTTGGCATTCCGAATCCAGTTTTACCCTAAAACAGTTCGACGACACAATTTTTAATGTTCAAAACAAACTAATTTTTAAGGAGGACGCAACAATGCTCTATTGCTAATTCACCACCCACGCTCTTCTACTTGATAACACGTCGCGGCTTAATTTTATTTCAAAAAACCCCGTGAAATGAAGCAACAATGCTCTATTGCTAACTCACCACCCACGCTTTTCTACTTTTTCCCCGGGGTTTTCAATCAAAAAGCGAGGAAGACAATTGATAACACGTCGCGTCGCGGTTTGCGCAAGCGGCTTAAATTTGTTTTTTCCACAAAAAAAGAGTCAACAGCAAAATTTTTTGTTGAAAACCAAGTATTTTGTGTTAATGACGCAACAATGCTCTATTGCTAATTCCCCACCCACGCTCTTCTAAAAAACTGATGCAAAGATTAGATGGGCCGCGTCGCGGCTTGCGCAAGCGGCTCACTTTTGATTTTTACATATTTCGGATTAATTTCACAACCAAAAGCGACAGAAAACCAATAAAATCGACATTAAACACTGAAAAAACACCGAACGATATTGAGCTCAACTTTGTTGCTCATTTTTTTAAGAGAAAAAATCTGAAAATGAAGGGGGGGGGGGGGACAAAAAAAACTGACCCGTTGACTGTCGAATTGATTGGTTCCCGATTGAAGCGGAACAATCGCATCAGTTTGGCGCAATTGTCGAAGAGTCCATTTTCCTGAAGAAAAAACCCCGAATTGCTTTTTTCCACCCCCCCGAAAATTATCGATTGATTTTTACCGTCTCTCGTTCGTCTCTCCAACGATTCGTTGCTCGGCACTTCGACGGCCGCAATTTTCAGTCCTGATTCTGTGCGGATTAGTTGATTTTTGAATTGACGACACTTTTTGATCGTTTTTTACCTGGATTCGATGATGGTGGCGGCGGAACTGGTGAGGCCATTATCTTTTTTGTGAACGAGAAGCTTTCAAAAAATGAATGAAAGTTCGGCTCGGCTCGGCTCGGCTCGACGCGATGTGACGAAACGATAAAGAGGTGCAGAGGGGAGAGGAATGCGCACAGAGCAGTAACAACACACACACACGAAAAAAACCGGGGCGGAGCTTCACTTTTGTGTTTTTCTCTGCTTCTCTGCGCTCTCCGCCCCAATTGACACACTGTTTCGAAATGAAAACCGATGGTTTGTTCAGTGACTGAGAGAGAGAGAGAGAGAGAGAGAGAAAAATTGAGGAGGAGCGCGGAAAAAAAAAGAAATAAGAAATTGAACGGTTTTTTTTTTGGGTTTGCCCTGTGTGTGTGAGTGTGTTTGTGTGAGTGCGTGTGAGTGTGCGCGAGTGTGTGTGAGTGGGAGTGAGCAAAATCAATTTGTACTTTAAAAATTTGTAAATATGACTCATCAATCATTTTTAAGAAACTTCGGTGAAAATTATTGGGAAGACGTTAGGCCAGTTTGAAAACTCCCAAATTTTTTTCGCGATCCAGAAGAAGATCAAAAAAAAGAACGCAGATATGGGAACTTTCAACTTGATTCGTTGCGGGACCCGCGCAATTGAATGTGCGTGTTCCTTTAAATTTTTTTGTTCAAATGAACACTTTTTTTTCAGAAAAGAATCGGACTGCGCACAGTTTAAAGGGGCATTCTTTTGAATAAAAGTCAACTTCTTACTGTAGGTCGTCACAAGACCAATTTTTAAAATTATTTTTTTATGTTCGAAAATGTTTGCGCTTCTTCTTCCTCAATGATGTTTTAAATGGGAGGAAAATGTTCTTTTTTCGAGCTGACAACATCAACATTTCTCAACAAGATTGTCAAACAATCAAAAAATCGATAATCGATCAGTGATCAACCAGGAAATTTTTTTGTTGTTTTCAGCTTTTTCTTTCTCGATTTAAAAAAAAACATTTTTCAACCTTCCCCCCCCCCCCTTTCCCCCTCAAATCCAATCGGATTCCACCAGCTGTTTCCGATTTCCCATCGCTTCTTGAATCAAATTGATGGCGATGTGATCGGGAAAAGCAACTGACTTCCTTTTCATTTTTTTTTCTCGCCCACACCCACCTAATAATAGGATGACGTCATCATCGATCGATTTTTCCCCGATTTCGAAAATCATTTTTCTCAATTTAACAAAGAGAAAAGGGGAGAGGGGGGGGGGGGTTTGAAATTCGTGAGCCGCGTTTTTTTAAATTTTTGTTTATTCAATATTTTTCGGCGATTTCAAAAAAAAAAAAATTGATGATGGTAAGAGAAGATATCAAATCCCTTTTCTTTTCCAAGCTCCTCGGCACCTCTTCAGATTCCAGCTTCATCTCAACTAAAACTATTTCTTCTTCTTTTTCTACCAAAACAAAATAAAGCTCAATTTTTGAATTTTTGCATCATTATCATCCTCCAAAAAGAAAAAAAATCTTCTCAAAAAAAAAAATGCGAGAACTGCAAAGTATCAATATAAATCGAGATGTGGCATTTTTCGAGTGTTTACTTTCTGGTCGAAGCTGGATTTGTGTGCAACGTTTTCCACGCTGACGATTTGAAAAACGATCAAAAGAAGAGAAAGATCAGAGTAAACGAAGTTTTAATTGGATATTTGTGAGAAGCCAAAAAAAAAAAAATGAAAAGAGAAAATAAAAAGAAAACTAAAAATTAGTGATATTTGATACTCAATAATGGATTATCAATTATTTATGATAAGTTTTACGTTTATATTGATTGAATAATTCACAAGATGAACAATTATTTTTTCTATTAAATCGTTTTTTTTTTTTTTTAGAAAAAAAATTACAATTAATGCGATAAAACTTGAAAAATCTTTAAAAAATGATGAAATTCTATCGATTTTTATTTAAAATTTGAGATCTCAGTAGAAGAAAGTCAATATATTTAAAATTATTCTTAATTAATTCTTTTTTTTTTGATAAAAATCAATATGCAACAAAAAATTATCACTGAAAGTAGAAGGAAAGAAGGAAGATGGTAAAAATGAATTTCAAAAAAACGCCGGCTTTGTCGTTTTACTCTTCTAAAAATGTTTCAATTCAACAATTTACCGAAAACCCTCGCATCAAGAAAAAGAAAATGACGTCACCTCTGATTGACTATTGAATTCTGTCAGCAGATCAATAATTGTTGGGCGATTTTGAATAAAATCATTTGGCATAAAATATCGATGGGACAACGCTCCTTTGGCGGTTAATCGTCGTTCAGGAGGGAAGCGTAGAATTTCCTAAAAAGAATTTTTTTTTTTTTTGTATTTGAATAATTTGAATTCAAAAACCTTCAGAATATCAAAACCAGCGTCGGTTAGATTTGACATTTCAGCTAATTTTTGTTGATTAAATTTCCACTTTGGAAAAACCACCTTATAATGTGGAAGTTTTTCAACTCCTGGCCAATTCTTGAATGTTTTTTATTTGTTGAAATTAAAAAGTCTCGAAATATTTCAAGTTTCAAAACCTCAGTGTTTGGTGATCCGATCAGTTCGAAAATCTTAAAAAGTTGTGAAATTTCACATTCTCCCGGAAATAATGGTCGCCCTGATGCGATTTCAGCAAAAATACATCCTAATGACCACATGTCTAGTGATGTTGAATAACGTTGTGATCCGAGAAGAATCTAAATGATTTTTTCGTTGTTTTTTTGTTAAAATCTAACAAAAATTTTACTTCTGGTGGACGATACCACAGTGTAACCACTTCATGCGTATATTTTCGACATGGAAATGAGAAATTTCTGAAAGAAATCGATTTTTTTTACGAAATGTCAATTTTGAAAATGTTGTTCACCTTGCCAAACCAAAATCTGCAATTTTAATGATTCCACTATCAGAAACCAAAATATTTTGTGGTTTTAAATCTCGATGAACAATTCTTCTTAAATGACAATAGGATAATGCTGAGAACAATTGCCACATAAATGACTGAAAATTTTTTAATTATCATTCTTGTTGTTTATAAAATTCGCTTACTTTCACATAATTTGGTGGCAAAATGTTTGGTTCAATTAAATCAAGAAGAAGCTTTAAATCACGATCAATAAACTCAAAAACCATATATAACTTTTGGTCTGGAAATTATGTTTAAAAGCTGCAATTTTTCGATGCTTCATTACCGGTGTAAATGATATCATACAATGTTACAATATTATCATGCCGTAGATCCTTTATACATGAAATTTCTCGAAGGCAAGTACTTGGAATTCCTTCTTCATCTCTAAATAATTATTTATTGATTTTTGTTTTTTTGAAATCAGGGAACAAATCAATAAAACCTATCCATGCTAATCATTTTTAGTGCACATTTCACATTATCATTGATATGAATAGCTCGATAAACGACGCCATAAGTTCCTTCTCCAATTTTTTTCATCGCTCGAAAACGACCATTCAAATCATTTTCTGGAAAAAACGGGTTGAATTTTGGACAAAAATGAAAAAAAAAGAAAGAAATTATTGATTTTTTTTTTACCTAGCGACGACCCAGTTGACATTCCCACTGGAGAATCTGCTAATCTTAATTATTTTTTCTAATTAAAATTATTTTGTTTACAAAATTTGAAAAAAAAACGATGGGAAAAAGAAGAACTTTTCGTTAATAAAAGTGCATCAGCTGATAATTTGAATTGTTCAGAATCGCGCTCGATTTTTTACGTTAATGAGAGACGCAGACGGTTAGAGTAGAACTATTCGCTCTTATTTTTTTTTTCGTCGTCGATTTTTATTTTTGAGTGCGAATTAGGCGGTTAGTAATATTCAATTAAAAATCAATAAATTTTGAGGTGAAAAACGTGTTTTTTTAATTATTATTTTTTAGAAATTTGATATTTTATTTAATTGAAAAAAATGCTTAAAAATTTAATAATTTTTATTAATTAAAAACATTTTAAAATTAATAATAATAATTATTATTTATTTAATAATAAAATACAATTTTTTAAATTAAAAAAAAAGTAGAAATTTTACAAAAAACACACAAACAGTAGTTTATTTCGTTGCGGAGTATACATAAATTTTTAATAAATGTGCCTTTAATTTTACTGTAACTTTATCAAAATTTTCGAAAACACGTATCCCAAATTTTCGAAAATAAAACCCCATTTTGTCATCGAAATTTTTAAAACATTGTTTCCAGATGAATTCAATTCATGCTTTACTCAAGAAATCCTCAATTTTTATAGTTTTTTTCTTCGCTCGTTTAACTTTCAATCACTTTACACCACAAATTCTTCAAAAATAATTCGACTTTGCTTGAACAGATATCCGTTTTTATCAAAAATCAAAATGTGATGGCAACTTGTAACACCTGAGCAATACGAAAATTTATCCAAGAAGCTATTTTTTTTTATATTCACACAGCTTCTTCTCATTTTTTTTAATGCGGAAAAACAACAAAAAAAAAGAAGAAAAGACAAATGACCATTGATTGGTTTAACGGATATTTTTCGAAAATTATTTTCAAATGTTTCCTTTCCTTATTTTTCAACCAAAATAAAATAGATTTTTCGAGAGAAAAAACAACAGAAGAAGATAAACTGTAATTATCGGAGTGTCGTATGACTGTGCTAATCGAATCGAATTTCAACAAGAGAAAAAGCAGCTCGTTCATTCATTCCGAACAATTCTTTCCGTTCACTACTTTTTTATTGATTTTTTATTTTTTTGTTAAATTTTTCATTGCCAACCCCGCCCCCGGCCCCCCTTTTTTTATTTGAATTTCAGACAAATTTCAGCGAACGCGGCGACCGGCGAACGACGACAGGTGTTTGGTTTGGTTCTAGACGAATATTGGGGGAAAAAATATAGTTTTTGATTATTTTTCGAAACGATTTGGTGAGTTTTTTTTTTTGTAATTTTTTTTGGGAAAGGGTCCCGGGGGGAGGAGGGGAGCGAAATTTGTCAAAATATCTGTTCAAATATCATGAAGAAGATATTTGATGCTTCAAACTCGCATCGTAAACTCAAACACGTCGAGATTTTTCAGTTTCAAATAATAAAATTCGAAAAAAAAAATTTTTTTAGTTTCATACCAGGTGGATGTATACTGTAGCACAAGGTTAGCTGTGTCTTATTTTTTTCTTACTGTAAAGAAATTTAATTTTTTTTGCAGATGTGTTACAATTAAAAAATTAAATTTTAAAAATTTTTTCCGCTTCCTTTTCTTTTTGCTATCATTTCACATTAAAAGGTACTGTAGCATAAGGTTAGCTGTGTCTTTTTTTTCCTTTTAAGTATTTTTGTAGGATTCTAACCACGAGAAGTTTACTGTAAACATTCTTTCGCTTTTTTTTGGGTTTTTAAATAGATTTTTACATAAAAAAGATACTGTAGCACTCGGTTAGCTGTAGATCCACCCACACTTTGGAGCAAATGTTGTTTGAATTTACAAAAATCCGCTCACAAGTACAGAACTGTGTCTCTCTCTCTCTCTCTCTCTGCCCTCTCCGTCTGATTTTTCTCGACTTCTCTGCTTCTCTAACCGTTTCCGTGTTGTCATCGAATCGTCTCGAACCTCCTTGTTAATCATTGATGATTTCGACGGCTCAAATCTCGTATCACACACTATTTACCGAGACACCTGACGATTTCGATTGCACAATTGCGAAACACAAAAAAAAATGGAAGGGGAGGATGAAGCTGAAGAAAGGAAGAAAAAAAGAAGGCGAGAGATGAAGAGAGAAAGAGAAACAGAGAAAAAAAGGGAAAAGCTTCGTGGAAAAATGTATTTGAAAAAAAGTTTTGTAAATCTCAGTTTTATTTCTTTCTCTCTCTCTCTCTCTCTCTCTCTCTGTCTCTGTCTCTCTCTCTCTCTCTCTCTCTCTCTCTCTCTCTCTCTCTGTCTCTCTCTCTCTCTCTTCACTATATTATTATTATCAACACATTTCTCCACACTCAGCCTCATCCCCACCTCCCTTCAGCTTCTGCTGCTGCTGCTTCTGCTGCCTCGTCGTACTTCCTTCTGATAGAAGAATTCCGGAGGGGAACAGAGAATGAAATGACGGAGACGCGTTTTTCATTCATTCTCGGCCTCGTCGTCTCAGAAACTGAAGAAGGAGAGAGAGAGAGAGAGAGAGAGAGAGAGAGAGAGAGAGAGAGAGAGATTAGAGAGTTAGAGAATGGTCGATAGGATTTCAGAAGTGTGAGATCAAGTGGTGATGGAGAAATCTATACAGATTTTTAGCTTTTTTTTTTTGTTTTTTGAAATTTGAAACCATTTTTATCAGTTTTTGATCAGAAGCCCAACAAAAAAAAATCGATAATTTTTCCAGATTTTTGACAATAAAATTAGTGGCCGACATTTAGCAGGTTGAATGTCGATTTATCAAAAAAGGTGAGACAAAACCCCTTCTCCTCCCCCCCGCTATTGATTTATTGATTTTTTTGAAGATGGTCGTCGTGTGGAACTGGAACAACGCCAGCCACCACCACCACCACCACCACCAATCGATCGATGATTCCAAAATCGAACGGTTTGATAACGAACGCCATTGAGCCGTCGACAATTGGAACGAGCTGGAATTCGGTTCGATGGAACAAACCGTCGACATCGTATCGTGCTAATTTGGCGTCGAAGTTTGAGAATAATTCGGCGGCAACAAATTCGATTTCGACTTATTCGCCGTCAAGATCAACCAGGTTTCGACCAGTTTTTATTTAAATTTCTAAACAAACCAAAAAATGAATCAATCGATAATTTGAGCGGGGGGCGGGGCGTGGGTGGAGGGACTTCAAGTAAAGTCTTGACACTTAAAAAATTTCGCAAACCAAATTCCAAACTAATCGATAATTTCGGGGCGTGGCCTCTGGAAAAATCTGGAAATTTTGAAAAAAAAAAGTCTTTTTGAATCCAAATCAATCGAAATTTTAGCAAATCTGGAAGGAGGGGGGGGAGCAATATTTTATGGGCGGGGCCTATTTTTCAGATATTAAAAAAAACCGAAAAAGCCCCGAAAATAAGCGAAAACTCAAATAAAATTAATTCGAATTTCGCGGGGATTTTTGTGGGGCGAAATTTCAAATATTTTTCAGCTTTTCCTTCGCCGCCGCCCCCCTCCCCTCCTCAACCATATGGGAAAATCTTTTAAATTTTTCATTGGTCGGCTCAGTGTTTTTTTGTTGTCGTAAATGCGGTGTAATGTTTGGCCCCAATAACCACATGGGGTCCAGCCGCATTGAAGCCCGCCAATTCAAAAATGTCACTCATCACACTTTGATGAAGCCTAAACCCCGAGAAGCTTGCAGACGCGTTTTTTTTTTGCAGATTTTTGTCAACAACTTCTGCGGCCGCCAAAAATGCAGCCGACTTGGCAAGGTTTTTTTTTTTTTGGATTTTTGATTTTTGACGAAGAAAAGAAAGGGAAACCAGAAAATCCTTGACTCGTTTCAGTGTTGGACCGTCGGTGAGCGCGAGAGCGTCACGATTCGATTCAACCAATTTTGCGAACAAGGACAAATATCGAAGTGAAGCCCGTGAGCTGATCAATAAATGGTCGAGTCGGGAAAGAACATCAAGTTTTTGGCTTCTGCTGCTTTCTTTTCTTTCAACTTTTTCTTGTTTTTTTTTGCAGTCGGAAATACATTTCGCTCACCAGTTTCTCGATCAGCGTTTCGATCAAGTGATTCTTTATTGTCGACGAATTCTGGAAACAATTTGTCAGCAACACCAAAAGCTTATTCAAATACTGGTAGGCAAACCTTTGAAATTTACTTGGCTTCTGGGCCTTGATTTTAATGAACTCGGCCATCAAATTGGTTTACTTAGGCCATATTTTAATGAAACTCGACCATAAAGCTTGTTTTTCTAGGCCATATTTTAATGAAACTCGGCCATAAAGCTTGTTTTTCTAGGCCATATTTTAATGAAAATCGGCCATAAAGCTTGTTTTTCTAGGCCATATTTTAATGAAACTCGGCCATAAAGCTTGTTTTTCTAGGCCATATTTTAATGAAACTCGGCCATAAAATTTGTTTTTCTAGGCCATATTTTCGTGTAACTCGGCCATAAAACTTGTTTTTTTAGGCCACAATTTTGCTAAAACTTGGCCATCAAAATAGTTTTCCTAGGCCATAGGTTTAGAAAATTCGGCCATCAATTCTTTGGGTTTCCTAGGCCACAATTTTGATATAACTCGGCCATCAAAATAGTTTTCCTAGGCCATGAGTTTAGAAAACTCGGCCATAATTTTTTTTTGGTTTCCTAGACCACGAATTTCGCAACAACAAAAAAAAACTGGGCCATCAATTCTTTTGGTTTCCTAGTCCACAGTTTTGATATAACTCGGCCATCAAACTTGTTTTTCTAGGCCATGAGTTAGAAAACTCGGCCATCAAGCTGTTTTTCCCTCCAACTTTCATTGTTTTTTTCTACACTACGCATCAATAAATAATTCTTCAGCATATCGAACATCGACATCCCTTACACCAACAAGAATAAACATAACGGCAACGTCACCAACACCATCGCGATATTCGACAATGGAACGACTAAGTGTGACGTCACCATCACCAACACCACTTCTACAGTTGGGTTTCTAAATGATCAACCGTTTTCCCATTCGAAAGACACCAAAACGACCCAAAAAAAAACTGATTGCAGCACAACACCGAAAGCCGACCGTCCATGGCGTCAACGAATGGCCGAATCATCGCGCATTCGATCAACACTTGGCGATGATGTGAGTGAAGGGTATTCGACGAGACGAGCCGCGCATGCTTCATCACGCCGCAACTCATTATCGCAAGATGAAGCTGCTGCTGGCC
The DNA here is from genome assembly GCA_963572285.1 of Caenorhabditis drosophilae. NCBI lineage: Eukaryota > Metazoa > Nematoda > Chromadorea > Rhabditida > Rhabditidae > Caenorhabditis > Caenorhabditis drosophilae. The sequence goes on along the minus strand of OY751560.1, from coordinate 4,273,353 downwards.
TATCGAGTTATGAAACGGCCGCCTCTTTTCCATCGCGAGTTTCTAGTTATAGCTCAATAGTTCCGACGGCTTCGGTTAGTTTAATAATCTAGAATGTCATGCATGGCTTCTTCTTCTTCTTCTTCTTCTTCTTTCTTTCCTTTTTTTTCGTGCCAAGACCCATAAAAAAACACTGACTCTTTTTTTAATGAATATCTTGACACGAAAACCGTATTTGTCCGGTTTCTAAACCAAAAATTGTGATGCGTCCCTTTAATCTCTCGGTGAAGTACGGTAGCGGAGAATTTAACACGTCACGTCTGCTTTCCACCTTAAAAACGGTTGAAAGAAAAATGTGAAGAAACAATCGATGTTTAGTATCGTTCACGACAAAATTCAACCGATGGCAGCTCAGTTTTTACACCTTCGAGCCGATTTACGACGAGTTCAACACCAAATTATGTCCCGTACTCCTTACGGAATACAATTGAGGAAACCAATCGAATTTTGAGCAAATATGCCGATCGAAGTTTATCAAGGTAATTTTAATTATTGATTTTTTATTGATTTTTCTTGTTTTTTATTGATTTTTTATTGATTTTTTAGATTTGTTTTGACTTTATAGGGGTTTTTGGTTTTTCGGTTATTTTTATTGATTTTTTTTGGATAGTTTCCTTGATATTTATTAATTTTATTGATTTTATCGATTTTTTCGATTTTCTTCATTGATTTTACTGAATTTACCAATTTTTCTTGACTTTATTGATCGGGTTTTTTCATTTTTTTTTTTGATTTTATGGTTTTTTTTTTAATTTTTTTGATTTTTATCACTGATTTCACTGAAATTTTCTTTTTTTTTTTGAGATTTTTATTAATTTTTTGTTAAAAATGTAATCGATTTAATTGATTGATCGATTTGTTTTCAGGTCGAAATCTCCAACAAGGGAAAATTTACCAATTTCGAATCGTTCAACTTCTCAAATTCCCAAAAATGCGTCAATAAGAGAGTCGAGTAAAGAAAGAGATTCAGAGAGAAAAAGGAAAAAAAGTGTGAAAGAGCGAAGTAATCGATATTGATTCATCGATCGTTTATCGATTTTTTTGTTCCAGCGGTTCGAAGAAATTCGCGACAAAACAGTCAACAAGAAAGCTCGTCGTCGTCAGATGAGGAAATTCATCGAGCGATGAGAAGTCGTTCGACGTCAGCGGCGAGGCTTCGAAAGCTGAGAAAAAAAAGTCAGAATGAAGGTGAAAAAATCGAGAAACCGTCAAAAGACAGTTCGATTATGGTGATTTTCAGCCAAGAAAAAAACAAAAATCGTCAGAATTTTCAGAATAAATCGATGACGTCTTCTTTGTATGAAACCGGAGCCGAAGAAGCGTTGATTCATTCATTGTCATCACAAATCACAGCATCACTAGCTGGTTCGAATCCTCTTCTTCGACGTTTTCAAACCGCGCTCGAACATTTCAGAATCGATTCAGGCCTTATCGATGGCGGCTGAAAATGACGGATTTCATTCGTGTGCCGCTTCTCCTCTTGCTCCATCAATATCGAGAAGCAGCTCGAAGAATGGTGTCGTCAAAAGTCAAGTTATCAGTAGGATTTTTGAGTTTCAAACCACTGAAAGAAAAAAAGCGTTTGCCTCGTGTTGTAAACACGCTCTACTGCAAATTTTTTCTCAATTTTCAAAATATTTTGCTGCAAACACGCTCTACTGCAAACTTTTTCTCAAATTGATTTTCGCAGTTTTCAAAATATTGTGCTGCAAACACGCTCTACTGCAAACTTTTTCTCAAATTGATTTTCGCAATTTTCAAAATATTTTGCTGCAAACCCGCTCTATTGATAAACAGAGTCAAAATGAGCTAAAATCAATTTGATACTCAGTCAACGCATTTAAAAATTTTCTTATTTTTTCCGCACAGAGAGTCCATCATTGGTTGAAGTTCTTGGATTACCAAAAAGCGAGTCAAAAACCAGTTTCAAAGTGAGCTTCTCGTTGATTTTTTGCAGATTTTAAACGCGTCTCCCACCACCTCCCCCGGACCTTTTTCTGTGCCGTTTTTTGTTTTTTCTAGATCTTTAATCCTAGCTGAAATTAGTTTCAGACTAACAATGGAAAAGCTGAATTTCTTGATGATGATGAAATAACATTCGATTTTTCAATCGATGAGGTATTGATTGATTTTTGATCCTCTCGCCTCCTCCTCCTCCTCTATAACCGCATGCTCCCGCTTGCCGCCCACCCCCACCCCACCCCTCCGTGATATTCATGGAGAAGTCGTCGACGCGTCAATTTTCAGCAGCCGTCTGAATGCTCATCTCGAATTGACGACGAATCGCAATATTCAGCTGTGGTGCACTTCAAGCCAACCACAAAGGTTTTGGTTTTTGTGTCTTGGAAGAAGTGGAAGAAAACACTGACTTTCAGAGAATCAAACGATCGGCTCCAGTGCCAGGATTATGGAAGACGGGCGCCGACAATCAGGAATTCATCTCGAGAAACAAACGATTTGTCAAGTCAGTTTTTGGCTTCATGGAGTTTAGAATAGAAATGTGCATTGAACATCTTCTGATGATGCTCACGAATTTCAGACAAATCCATGTCTTGAAATCATTTTTCAGGCAAGACGATTCGGATGAATGCGAAATTGTTCTTCGACAAATTCCGATTCAAAAAGTGGCGAACAAATTCAAGAAAAAAGTGGCAAAAAACCATTTTTCCCGCCAAAAAAAAACAGTTTTTTTTTCTATTTTCAGATGAATTTCGCTCAAAAATCGATAAAATCGACAATCCTTCCTGAAAAAATCGAGAAGAAATGTGGCGAGAAAATGGAAAAAGACGAATCGAGTTCGGGAAAGAATAATTTTGCTCCGCTGAAAATTGAAGATTTGAAGCAGATGGAAGAAGAAGCCAAAAAGCTCCAGAAGCAGAAAGAAGAAGAAGCCAAGAAACTTCAGAAGCAGAAGGAAGAAGAAGCCAAAAAACTCCAGAAGCAGAAGGAGGAAGAAGCCAAGAAACTCCAGAAGCAGAAGGAGGAAGAAGCCGAAAAGGTTCGGAAGCAAAAAGAAGAAGTAGCTAAAAAGCTCCAGAAGCAGAAGGAAGAAGAAGCTAGGAAACTTCAGAAGCAGAAGGAAGAAGAAGCCAAAAAACTCCAGAAGCAGAAGGAGGAAGAAGCCGAAAAGGTTCGGAAGCAAAAAGAAGAAGAAGCTAAAAAGCTCCAGAAGCAAAAAGAAGAAGAAGCCAAGAAACTTCAGAAGCAGAAGGAGGAAGAAGCTAAAAAACTCCAGAAGCAGAAGGAGGAAGAAGCCAAGAAACTCCAGAAGCAGAAGGAGGAAGAAGCCGAAAAGGTTCGGAAGCAAAAAGAAGAAGAAGCTAAAAAGCTCCAGAAGCAGAAGGAAGAAGAAGCCAAAAAACTCCAAAAGCAGAAGGAGGAAGAAGCCGAAAAGGCTCGGAAGCAAAAAGAAGAAGAAGCTAAAAAGCTCCAGAAGCAGAAGGAAGAGGAAGCCAAGAAACTCCAGAAGCAAAAAGAAGAAGAAGCCAAGAAACTTCAGAAGCAGAAGGAAGAAGAAGCTAAAAAGCTCCAGAAGCAAAAAGAAGAAGAAGCCAAGAAACTTCAGAAGCAGAAGGAAGAGGAAGCCATAAAGATTCAGAAGCAGAAGGAAGAAGAAGCCAAGAAACTTCAGAAGCAGAAGGAAGAGGAAGCCAAGAAACTTCAGAAGCAAAAAGAAGAGAAAAATTCCGAAAGCAAAAAATCTGAAAATTTGGAGCTGAAAAAAGTCGAAGCTGAAAAACAAAAAAAAGAAGCAAAATCTGAAATTTCGACGAATAATTTCGAAAAGAAGAAAATGATTTTGACGAAGACGAAGAAGAAGAGCATCGTTTCAGCAGCTGAAATGATCGATGAGAATAAAATCGAGGTTTTTCCTCGATCAAAAAATCAATCAATAAATCAATAATTTTTGCAGATCACAAAACAATTTTCGAACAAATTTGATTCTCATCAAAAATGCGAAAAACGCCTTCAAATTTCTAGAAATCATAAAATCAATTTCAAGTGTGGATCGGCTGGAAATCAATCGATAAAGATCAGCGAGCATTTTCGGCGAAAATCGTTCGGCGAAAGAGCGACGGTGATTGATTTTCAGCATTTTCAGCTAAATTCCCCCGTCTTTTTCGTTCAGGTTTTGGTTGACACTCCGATCGAGGATTTCAATCATTGTTTGGTGAACTTCAGAGCAGCGGAGAGTCGAGACAAAACGTCTGAAATATCGATTTTTCGTCATCTGAAGTTTCGAATTTTTCCAATTTTCAGAAATGATCGACAACAATCGGCTTTATCATTGACGAATTCACGATCCGTGTCGCGAACATCTGAAACTCGAGCATCGGTGATTCTAGATGAAATGCGCGGCGTTGAAGCTTCAGTTGAATGGACTCGAGACGATGGTTTAATCGATTTTCCGAATGATTTATTGATTCTTCCGGATCAATCGATTCTGGAAACCTATGTGAACAGGTTGTTCAGCAGCATCGATCGATCGAAAAATGTAGATCTGTTCGATTTTTGCAGAAGACGAGGCAAACAACATCATCGGGCTCATCACAGGCCAAGCTCAATGTGCTCAGCAAGAGGCTACGAGTCCAGCGATTGTGCTTCACCGTGTCCGTCAACCGTTTCCGAATTGTGCCTTCCATCAACGAATCGACGTCAGAATGATGGTGGTGAGGATCAGAGAAAACGAGCGACAACCGACGCCGTCGATGTTCAGCTCAATTCGATTCCGCAAGGATTTTCGAGGTTTTTCGAAGGCTGAAACGTTTCTCAGCGTCAACAATATTCTCAGAATTCAACCAGCGCCGCCAGTTGTGAAGCCAGTGCCGTTTGAGGCGCCAAAAACGTTGTTCGAGAAAATGATTCAGGAGCAGGCGACGAAAAATCGACAGAATCTTCTGCAACAGACAAATTCCGACTCTGAAGTAAGCGCCTTCTCATTTTTCTAGCAAAAAATTTCAAGGATTACTGTAGAAAATAATTGCGCTAGAACACGATTGTGACACTCTGAAAAGTTTTTTTTTTGGTTGCTTTTCATAAAATCTTCGAACGAACAAATTTTTTTTTCAACTTTGCGTGACACAATGCAATCGTGCTCTATTGCACTGATGTGTAAATTTATTATTTTTTAAACTACAGTAACCTTGGATTATTCCTTTCCTTTTTTTTTGATTTTAAAATTTAACGAAAACAAAAAACAAAGAAAGTTTGAGTGTTGCAATCGCGCTCTGTCGAAATGGAAACTTGAATGAATTTTTTTCAGCTACAGTAATCTTTAATTTTTTCATTTTTTTTTTTTTGAGTTTTATTTTAAAAATTAAGTTTTTTTTTCAATTTTAGAGAAAATTGCGCAAAAGTTTGAAAAATCGATCAAAAATATCGATTTTTGAAAATAAATCGATCAGAAATTCGAATGATTTAAGCGCGAAATTCAATGAGAGCAGAGAAAATTATTACAAAATTGTCAAATTTTTGACGAAATAAAAAGCGAAAAAGATATTTGCGTACGTAATAAAAATGAGAAGGAAGGCGGAAAAGAAGAAGAAGAAGAAGAAAATTGACAAAAGTCGATCGCGATCGCCACTCAATTCCATGCGGTGATGAAGATGATGATAAGAGTTAATGAAAAAGCTGAAGGAAAAGCTGAAGACGATGACGAAGGAGAAGATAAAATGATTTCAAACGAATTCTTGCAAATTTCGATCAAACTCAGCGAAATCCTCGTTTCTTGTTCTCTCGTCAAAAATCAGGAGAGAGAGAGAGAGAGAGAGAGAGAGAGAAACAAAAAAAGTGTAATGTATCAATCACCGGCTTCAGCTTCATCCTCAGCTTCATCCTCCTCTCTTTTTATTGCTCTCTTCCTCTCTCTCTCTCTCTCTGTGCGTATGTATACGCAATTGCAACGAGAGTTGGGTTGCGTCTCTTTGAAGGAGAGAGAGAGAGAGGGAAGACACGCTCGATCTTCTTGCACATCATTTTCTGGCGAAGCACATTTCCGTGAAATTCAGAAGATTTTATTGGAATTTTGTGTACTTTTTACCCGTTAATTTTGTGCTCTATGAATGGCGAGAGATTATAATATTCGGCTACGGGTTGGTTTTTGAATTTTTCAAATATTTTTATCAAAAAAAAAAAAAATTAAAAAAAGGTTTGGTTTTGAAATTTTCTGAGAAAGTTTTCATCAAAACAAATCCCATTCAAAATATAAGGTCTCGCCACGAAAAACTCCCATCCCTGCACAGAGAGTTTTGTGTGTGATGGGTGGGAGGAGTTAAAAAAAAACTGTGCGCTGATTGCAACAAAAAAAATTAGGAAATATTTATATTTTTTTAACTTTGAATAATTTTGCGCTTCGTTTGCAAACCATTAAGCGCCGCCCATTTTTTCATGCCGCATTTGGATCAATTTCACCTCTATTTTATTTTTAAAATGTGCCCGACATTTCTAATCAAGCCCCGCCCATTATTACACGCCGCAGTCGAATCATGTTGACTTTTATGTTGAGCTTGAAATGTTCCGGATTCGCCTGGTCAGCTGGGGTCTTATCACGAAAATCCATCACATTTATTCACCTTTTTTCTTCCTTCTTCTTCGTTTTATTTTAGAACAATTCTAGACACATTTTACCTGGAAAAATGTTGGAAGGAGAAGCTCAAAAAGGTGCACTTTTGGCAATGCACTTTTTCGAGCCTCGAATTACTTTTTTTCATTGTTTTATTACAATTTGAAGTATCGAACTTTTTCATTATAAAACAGAGAGAAAGAGAGAGACCGAGAGAAGGAGAGACCGAGAGAAAGAGAGACCGAGAGAAAAAAACAGACAGAGAGAAAGAGACAAAGGCAGAGAGACAGAGACAGAGACAGAGACAAAGAGAGAAGGAGAGAGAGAGAGGAGCAAAGAGATAAAAAGAGAGAGAGAGCAAGAGGCAGAGACCCAGAGAAAGACAGAGAGAAAGAGACAAAGGCAGAGAGACAGAGAGAAGGAGAGACCGAGAGAAAAAAAAACAGACAGAGAGAAAGAGACAAAGGCAGAGAGACAGAGACAGAGACAGAGACAAAGAGAGAAGGAGAGAGAGAGAGGAGCAAAGAGATAAAAAGAGAGAGAGCAAGAGGCAGAGACCCAGAGAAAGACAGAGAGAAAGAGACAAAGGCAGAGAGACAGAGAGAAGGAGAGACCGAGAGAAAAAAAAACAGACAGAGAGAAAGAGACAAAGGCAGAGAGACAGAGAAAACAGCTGGGAATTTGGCTTAAAATTATTCTTATTTCTTCAAAAAACCTCTGTCTTAAAACATCAGGAAAAGCTGAAAAATGTTGGGGTGTGCGCACATTTTCGTCGTCTCGGTGTTGATCGTTGAATTCCTGCGTTGCACATGAAAAAATTTAAGAAAAAAAAAACATTTTTTCCACCAAAAAACTGGAATTTGAAAAAGAAAAAATGAAAAATTTCAGACTCGAGATCCGTCGCCAAGACGAGGATCCGAAGAGGCAATGTCGTCAATATCTCAACAGTTTGCCGCTGCAGCTGCGTCGAACAACGGCCACAGTCAAGTCAGATACGCGGCTCATCTTCCAGTCAATCGATCGACATCTGATAGTGGAAGAATCAGTGTTTCAAGTGTTGACAGTCAAAAAAGGTTGGGGACTCTTCCATTCTTTTCACACTGTAATAACGGAGCTTCGTATTTCAAAGAAACTTGACGTTAAATCGCAATTTTGTTTGCCAAACCGATTATATTCACCACCTCATTTTTATTTGTTCGAATTTTGAAAACCAGAATTCCTATTCTTCTCCTCCTGTCTTGATTTTTTTTCTGTTTGACTCACAATTAAATCAGCCCATGGATTTCAGCTCGGGCGCCTTGGATGCAGCTTCAAAAAATATTGATCAGGTTATTGATCAGGCTCGTCATCGACATCATCAACATCGGAATAAGTTCAAGGAAGCCATCGATTATCTTGATCAGATATTTGAGGATTTGAAGAAAGAATGCGACGTATGTTTTTTTGAGAGGGGGGGGGGGGTCTAGAAAATTCGATTTGGTAATTTTTTCAAACTTATTTATGACGTAGATCTTCGTTACCTCAATTCGTGACAAAACCCTCTTGATTAAATGTGTGTTCCTTTAAACTCGTAGACTGATTGAACAACAAGCTTTTCAGTGAGGGAAAAAATTGTTTAAAGGAACATTCATTTATTCGAGCAGGTCTCGTCACAAATCAATGTAGCAAAATCGATAATCAGCTTTTTTTCTGTTTTAAAAATATTTTAAACTGCCTGAAACAATTATTTTAAAAAAAGAGACGTAGAAAAATTCAAATTGGCGGGAGAAAATAATAAAATTTGAATAAAACAAAAATGTTATTTATTCGTGGCCTAGAAAACCGAAAAATTGTTTTTTGGTTTCTTCGTCCACAATATTTTATCGTATTTTTTTTATTAAAATTTAGAATTTTTAATTTAAAATATTAATAATTGTTAATAATATTAATTTCTTTTAGCCTGATGACAAAAATAATAATGAAAATCAAATTGGATTGGCTCAAAAACCGACAAAGCCGACAACGACGACAACAAATCGAAAATTGTCCGAAGAAGCGAAAAAAGAATCTGAATTAAAGTAGGTGAAAAACTATCAATAATTCATTTTTGTTGTGGTTGTTGTTGTTGTTGTTCTCTCATCATTTTTTATCTTTGTCCCCTTTGTGGTGAAATGGATGGACAACGAGCTTCGTTGGGCTCGTTGATTTCTCTCTCTCTCTCTCTTAACTCCTCATTATCTTTTATTGTTTTTGAACATTTTCTCTCAATTTTCTTTAAAATTTTCTCAGTTTTACACTAGGAAAAACTTTGGCGAATCGTGTTTAACATTTTTCAACTTTTTCTCTCTTCACAATTTTTACTATTATTATTGAAAAAAGATAATCTTTTTCCTTCCTTTTTTTTCTTTTGATGCCCATCGTATAGTTTGAAAAGTTTGACATTGTTGACCACTAAAAATTGTCATTTTTTCTTCAAAAAACATTCAAAAATGTGTTGAAATTAAAATAGTAAAAACCAGATGTTTCAGACCAAAAAGTAGCATTTCAATTGCAAAAAAGCCGATTGTGTTGAAGCCAAAAACTGCCGCCTCTGTGTCGAATTCGGTTGAAAAGAAGCAACAGATCAAACAGGTTTCATTTCTTTTTCTTTAAAAAATATTTTCAGCTCATAAAGTTTTTGGGAGATTTCGAAAAAAAATTTTGTTTTTGTTTCGCAAAGTTTAAAATGTTTGGGGAAAAAAAAAGAAGATTTTTTAAAGATTTGTACTTGACAAATTTCAATTCAATTCATCAGCTGACATTTGCTCTTATTGAATCACAATTCAATTTTTCTGTTATTTCAGACAGCTCAATCACCGGTTGAAGTTGTGATCCCAGTCAGAAAATTATTATCAGCTGATGAGGTAAATTGAAAAAATTCTTTAATTTAAAGAAATGTATATTTTCAGCCAAACGTTGCTGAAACAATTGTCCTCGCTAAAAAAACAGATAAAATGGATTTTACCCGAAGATGGTTACAGGATGATCTATCATCTTTGGCACATCTTCCGCCAGCTAATATTGCACCAAATGTATCATATTATCAAGATTTTGATGAGCATTCACTTGGATCATGTAGTGCTGAAGTCGCTGCATTTAATACGGCTAAAGAAAAAAAGAGCTCAAAACCGAGTCGAAAACATTCGGACAGTTTGGATCCAGTTCGACCACGTCCATTCCGTCCTCAACCAATTTATCCAATGACTGATTTAAATCATGGATCTGTGATTGAAGCGTTTGGGTCAAACACGTTACCGCGTGTTACATCAACAGATGAAATGAGAAGATCTGGATCGCAAGATCCTTATAATACGTTACGATCGATGCGTTCTGAAGGAGGAGATGGTTATGATCGACCATCACCAAGTGCATTTCAACAAGTTTCAGGGTTTAGTCGAGGTGGATCAATGAGATCATCATTAAGATCCTTACCAGACCATTCGCCGGTTCGACAAAAACCAGTAAGTCAACGTTATGACGAGAAACCGGATCCAATATTATCGATTGATCAACTTGTTGCCGAGCTCGAACTAAACACTGATCAACCAACATCAGCAGTTGAAAAACGGCGATCATTTCCAACATCATTTGTTCGACAAAATCCTCAACAAATCCACCATCACCAAACATCAAACGAATATGAGAAACCGAATCGCTACCGAGCTGAACTAAAACAAGCACCAACACGCGGAAGAATTCAAGGATATGGATCATCGACTGATCAAAAACTGAGCGCAATTCGAGCAGGAAGAGGCGATGAAATTCAACGTCAACAAAAATCACTAGATGAAGTGACGAATATGCTGAACAAAGTCGTTTCACAATTCGGAACATCAACAAATCAACACCAACACCATGCGCCAGTTTATAAGCAAATCAATCAATCGATAATCAATCAAAATCATGGAAATAATGCTTTTGAAACAATCAATCAAGAAAAAATCAATCCGAGTCGAGTTGAAGCAATGCATAACATGTTTGAAAAGGGAACAACATCAACATCATGGAAAATGAATCAACCACAACAAAATTTCAATAAACAAATTGTGAGAGATCAAGAATCAATCGATAAAGTAAGCATATTTCATTGACTATTTGTTTTATTGATTAAAATTCTAGAAAACGTCGCCAGTTCATGAAACACAATACGCGAGCTTAAACAATTATTCGCCATCAAACAACAATCCGAATAGTTCAATAATGACGGGCCGAAATTTGTCACAATCGCATTTCGATTATATTCCACAAATTCCAACATCACAACCACCGCAACGACCACCTGGATCGGCGAATTCATCAACTGGTGGCTATTATTCATCGAATAGTTCGGGAGTTGGATCGAATCATCAATCACAACATCATCAATATAATGTTGGTTTTTGTTTTTCTTCCTCTTTCTCCTCTTCCTTGGCTTTTTAAACATTTTTTTTTTGTTTTAATAGAATCCAAATGCTCGTCGGAGTTTTATTGATCAACAATCGATTTCATCAAGAGTTCCATCAGTTGACGATGATGATGATGGATTTTACGATAATGTTGGAATTGTAAGTTTAAAAAAAGGAGAAAGAAAAATTTAAAAAAAAAATCAATTTTGCAGTTTGATGATCGTCGATTCTCACGTGGAAGTGATTTAGAAGCAGGCGCATCATTTCGTAATCTTCCACCATCTTCATCTGGATCATCACATAAACAAAATCGAATCGGATCATTTTTACGTAAAATTAGTGCTGCTGGAAATCGACCACCTGGAAGTGCAGCAAGTCTGATGTCATTGAACAAGGTATCTTTCAAATCTTTCCCGGTTTCATCTTCAATTTCAGTTTTTTTTTTTAAATTCCAGATTTCCAATGAAACTGTGATGAAGCCAGTAGGACTGATGAAAAGCAATAGTTTAAGCACAGAACCATGGAAGAAGCAGGTTCTTCAATCGAATTCGAGTATGCCTCGAGAAGGTGATTTTCAAGTTTCGCCAAAAAAGTTCATCGATTATTTTATTTTCCAGCATCATCAAATCACAAAACTGGTCTTGGCGCGCGTTTGAAAAACTCGCTATTTGGCTCAAAAAAACGATTGGACGGTTAAAAAATGATTAATTTGTCTGCAAAATCCTGTCAATTATTTTCGATTTTTTGTTATTTTAATTTGAATTTAATTATAATTTTAATTGAAAAACCTAGTCAATTCATTTCAAATATGGTGGGTCATTTAATCAATGTTTAAAACGATTAAATGAGAAAATTTCTCAACGTTTCGAGCATTTTCTTTTCTTCCCTTCAAATGTTATAATTTTGAAGAAGATTTTATTTTAAATTATGAAACCTTTTGTTTTTGAATAAAAAGAAATATGTTTATTTTATTTATTTTTTAAACGAAAAAAATCAATATTTTGATCACAGATCACATAAATTAAGGCCAAACTGAAATAAGTATTTAATTGACTCCCTCCTTTTCAACAGCGAATGGGGTGTCGACTGGAATCGATCCGGATGCGGCGATGACGACGTCTTGAACTGGCCGATCTCCTGGCTTTGTTGCCGTGTTCTCGATTTTTCGGACGACATCGAATCCTTCGAGCACTTTTCCGAAGACGACGTGACGTCCATCCAACCATTGGGTTTTGACAGTGGTGATGAAGAATTGCGATCCGTTTGTGTCTTGTCCAGCGTTGGCCATCGACAACCATCCGGCTCCGTAGTGCTTCAGCTTGAAGTTCTCGTCGGCAAACTTTTCGCCGTAGATTGATCTTCCGCCGGTTCCATCGCCACGTGTGAAGTCACCTCCTTGAATCATAAAGTCCTTGATGACACGATGGAATTTGCTGCCAGCATATCCTTCTCCCTGAATGATTTTTATCGATTTTTGTTTCCTCAAACTCAAAATAATGACAAACTTTTGGTTTTTGAGCAAGTTCGAGGAAGTTTCGGGCGGTTTTTGGCACAGTTTTTCCAAACAATCCAATTACGATTCTTCCAATCGGTTTTCCTCCAATTTCAATATCGAAAAACACTTTATCGGTGACTTTTGGTCCTGTCGCGTCGTCTTGCGCGAAAACGGCGGCAACTAGGATTAAACCGGCGATGAGAAACTTCATTCTGCAATTTCGATTATTGATTTATTGATTTTAGCAACAATTTTCAACAAAATTTAAATAAAGAATTAATTGATGACAAAAAACAATTTTTTTTAAACCATCGCAGGACAACTTTTTAGCCACGTCAGTTACGCCTATTTCTCTGGTTCGCTGGAGCGAACTTTATCATCTCAAAAATCATTCGAATTACTGTTTTTTTTTTCGTCTTATCACTTTTCAAAATCTTTTCTTTTTACATTTTAAAAATACAAAAAAAATTTTCTTCTCTTTCTACAATTTTTCATTTTTATTGCGCAATCATACAAATTTTCAAAAACAAAAATAAAACTACAAAAAATAAAAGTTTAAAAATCCCCTAAAACACATAAAAATAAAACATTTTTCCAATTTCAACCCTAAAAATGCGATAAAAAATGAGATCAAATTACGATAAAAATATTCAAAATATTTTCTCACTTTCGGTAGAGCAAAAATTTTGCACAAAATAGAAATTAAATAATAAAAAAAAAGAAAAAGAAAAAAACGAATTTTCTTTTTTTTTTAAATAAAAAGAAAATCGTGCAAGCGTCCGTCTCACTTTCAACTTCCACATTACTACAACACCATCAACTTGGTAAAAAGATGCACATTATATACACAATGGAAAAATGGGATGGTTTGGCGGGTGACCCTGACCTATCTGAACATTCGCAAGATGAGAAAAAATCAACGAATATCACACACACACACACACACACACAATTTGTATTAGACAAATACTTTCACACACCTCGACCTGACCAACAAGAAAAAAATACTCGAGATATGTTGAGATATTATGCAATTAACGATTATCGCTTTTAAAATAAAAATTCAATTAAAAAACTTCTCGGAAATTATCAATAATTGTTCATTTCTTGTGCTTTTGATCGGAGCTTGTCTGAAAATTAAAATAAAAACCAATTAGTGCTTCTTCTTCTTCTTCTTCCTTCTTTTTTTTTGTTTCTTCTCTTTTGTTCGACAACGAGAAAAAAAGAAAAAAACCCCCCTCTCAAACGATGAACAACCAATTTTAAACTAAATCTAAACATTTGGTGCTGGCTGGTGGCACCTGGTCAAATTTCAATTCGACCGATCAATAAACGTATTATTTCATAATTGGATTGTTTTAAAGAAGACGAGAAGGAACGTACAGGAAATCGAAAAAAAAAACAAATTGATGCACTTACAACCCCAACGGCGATTCGCTTCTTTTCTTCTTCGCTCACGCATTGAATTGGCGATTCAATCGAAAAGTTTGAAATTCGATTACGAAGCAACTTTTGACGCATAAACTGAACGAACAATTGTTGATCATTTGTCTCACTCGAATCCACAAACCTGCTGTAATAGGACACGTTTACATCGTTGCTTCACAGCCAACGCTAAATCCAGCCACGTCCAATTTTGCTCATGAAATTCGCATAATGGAAAGACGAAATTGAATTGATGAACATCAATCAGATTTTTGTCTTTGTTTCCCTTTAAAATCAATTTTTGCGTCTTAACTTCTTCTCGTTTTCAAGTTTTCCTACTTTATAAGAGACAACAAATGACACTTCGGGAATTTTAATATACATAAAATGATTCACTTGATCAGCTCGTTCTTGCATTCGATCGATATCATCTTTTTCAAACGCTGATTGCTAAAAATGATTATTTTCTTTTCGTCTCAATCGATTTCATTTTAAGAAAATCCAAAAACCTTTGAAATCAATTTTTCAGTTGCAGCTCGATTGTGTTTCATGCTCAAACTGCTTGCGATTTTTCGAGTAAACGAAAATGTCTGCAAAAATTTTCAAAATCTTTTTCTTTTTCTCTCTTTCTACCGATGTTTCTTGTTCAGCTTGTTCCAAATTCTCATTTGTATGAATATTTCTTCCTGGGAAAAAGAATCGCATCATTTTATCAAATAATCGATGCGTTATTTCAGCAATCATCGGTGCAATATTCAGCTCGAAATGCTCTTTGACACAAATCCCGCCAACCGGCGGCATGTCGCGAACAAACAGTCGAATTGCTGGCTGTCGAGAGAATCGCGTTTCATCTCTACAAATCGACTTTTTCCTTTTCAAATCTCTCAAATCTCTTATTTTCACCTATGCAACGCGTGCTTGTAAATCGTGTCTGGCAACAGATTTGTGATCCGAACACTTCCAACTTCGAATAGATGATCGCCACAATTTCCATCTCTGACAGTTCGAGTGTATCTGAAAAAAAAGAAGAAGAAGAAGAAGATGATGAAGCGCTTCTCAACAAATCATTTTACAAAAAATTCCGAATCTGCGTTTGAGCCAGTGCAATTTGACCATCACTTTCGGTTAATTTCCATATACAATCTTCAAAACAAACCTGAAAAAACCAAAAATTTATAAAAATCGTCCTTTTCTTCACAAAACCTCAAATCTTCGAATTACTTCAACATCCTTTTGCCAATTTTTATCAATATCTTTCAATCGATTGATTTGTCGCTGCTTGTATGAACTAGAACATTTCAGTTCAGCTTTTTCATTTAAAATTTCAAAAAACCACCAAAAATTCACCTAATATACGTTGCCAACTTTTCTGAAACTTTCATCATTTTCAGCTTCGTCTCTTCGGCTTCAAACATCAATTGCTCTTTCGTCATATTTATTCCACTTTCTTTTCTCAGCTTCTCGTTGTCGCCTTGATTCAAATAGAATAATTGGCGCTCTAGGTATCGTCCCATTAGAACGATTTCTCGTAGGTCACTTTGATATTTCATTATTTTCGATCGCAACTCGATCATATCCATTATTTGGCATTCGAAACGTTGTCGACGTCGTTTTTCGCCAACTTCCTTCTTATTCGGATCCACGAACAATACCAAATTATTTACAATGTCCACAACCATTTCATACTGAATTATTCTTTATTCTTTTCTTTTTTTTGTCTTTTGTCTTTTTACCTGATCTGAATTGCTTGTGGCTTCAAGCATGTTATGCTTCAAGGTCAAAACATCAATACCGACATCGTCGCTTCCCACCATTTTTTTGTCTTTCTCATCAATTTGCGGCGGAACCGAGATGTCTTCGCTCGAATCGGTTTTGAGCTCGTCGGAAAAATAGCAAAAATATATTTGGCAACTGCATCTGGAGACGATTCGTTGCAATTGCACCTTTTCTTCATTGTTTTCGCACGTCGTCGTCATTTTTTCGTGCTGCACAACGCCGCCCACCGCTTCGCCGGTCGCCGAATATTTTTGCACAAAATCGTCGGCGAATCCCGTCGTGTCCTGATTCGATTTCTCCTCGATGACGTCTCGATTCAACCATTGGAACATTTCTTTATTCAGACCGTTTGCTGAGATTGGAGCAAAGTATTGCATTCCGGATAGGAGAGCGCTCCATGATTTTTTGCTCAATAGAAGACCGTCTTTCCAAACACTTCGGTGTATCTATAAAATATTGATTTTTCTTCTTCTTTTTTTTTTTTAATTAAAAATAAAATACGTTTTGTAATAATTGAGCTTTTGCAGCACAAACTAGTAAGTAACCATCTCGTTGGCAACCTTTTAACACTAATTGACTATTGAATAAATCAACTGAAGAGTAAATAATAATTTTCAAATTTAGTTTTTAAAAAATTGCTCAAACTTTGCCAATTTAATAATTTCACATCATCCATTGTTGATAGTTGTACTCCAACCAAGGAATCAATAGGAACATCTGTCGCTTGTTCACAATGCGCCACCAGTTTTGTTCCAGCTTCATCGATCAACTGATTCAGCATCCATGGATTCGCGTCTGTCATGCTGTAACCACGTCGATGCGTTTTTTTCGTTTGCTCTTCTCGATTTGCTCCATCTTTCTTGCTCAATTCAACGTCTTCCTCTTCTAAATGCACGTTTAGGGTTTTGACCGCGTCGTTGCTCAGAATTCGTCTCAACAAATGTGCTCGATGAACACCATCGGCGATTGTCAGACAAGCATTTCGATTTCCAGCCGTCCACGACATCTGAAACGTTTTCTTTTCAAACATATCAATTTTTCAAATTTCTTCAAAAACCACCAACCTTCAAGTCATAAGCTGTCACTTTATGCAGCGGAATTTCTTTTCCTGGAAACGCTTCTCGTGCATACTGAACTCTTCCAAATCCAAGAAGGAACGTGTCTTCAGATGGCTGCCCATCATTTTTTGGTTGACTATTTTCACCATAGACATGAACCTGAGTTGCCCACCATGTGCATGTCATATGATGAGTGCTCCATGTATAAACTTTTCGACGTTGCACATTCATTTCCTAAAAAAAAAAACGAATTTTAAAGGCTTTTTTTTAGATTTTTTTGATTTCATCAATATTTGACGTCTTCTTACCCGATTAACTGATGAATGTTGAACTGTTTGTCGAAAAGAAGCTGTTAATTGAAGACCATCGGAGAATATTCGAAAACCATATGGTGATGCATGAGACATCCAATAAGTGACCAATACTTTTGGTAATGAAACAGACACTTGTAACTTTCCAAAATGTTTACTTAATTGCGGCTTCAACACAATTCGATTCCCAAAAACTGTTCCACGTCGTACATTTCGATTTTTCATTGTCAGCGATTTCTAAAAGATTTTTTTCTTTTCGTTTTTAAAATCAACTCAAAATCTACCAAAAATTGCTCAATACACCGAAAACTGTTCGAATACAGCAACACATTTGGCATTTTATCCATTGATGTGCAGCTTCCAGCTGATACGTCAAAATTTAAAGTTACGTTGACGCACGATGATCGAAATTGTCGATAGGAATCATGCTCGTCAAGCTGAAAATCGCTGGAATTTCTAAAAACCAACAAAAAACCACATTTTTTTTTTCACCGATGAGTATTGTGGCAAACGTTTTGGTGAGCACAACACAATTGAGTGATGATCATGCGGATCGCCGGAACATTCCCATCCAAGTAGAATTTTTAATCGAACGTCGGGCAACGTTAACACTTGTGAATCATCATATCTTGACGCTGTTCTCAGAAATGTTCGAAGGCCTGATTTGATTCGAATTTCGCCGAGTGCCCAGTCCAGTCCGAAATCATCCCAGCACATTTCGACAGTTTCCGTCTCGTTGTACGGATCGTTTGAGGCGAGCATAGTTGTCACAAACTTCTCGCTTGACCACAACAATCGTCCGTGCAACAAAAATCGCATTTTATCCCAGAATGGTAGCGGTGGTGACGGATCTCGGGATGGTGACGAAATATTGTTCCACATCAATGAGATCATCGATAAACACGGCTCCCAGCATGGCCCGTATGTGCAAGTGAAATCATTGCTTGCTGAAATAAAATTCTTCTTTTTTTTTTTTTAGAGAAGTTAGAGAAGCTTTGTCTGCACTCATCCTGACGAAAAAATGCACGATTAAAAAAAGAAAAATTACCACATTGCATGTCGTAATAAAATTTTAACGGAGACATATTTCGTTGAACATTAATTGTTGGCCAAGGTTCGGGAACTTCAATTGAGCATTCTCTCAATGATCTTCCATCTTCATTAAAACTTTCAGCACCAACTAATGTTCCGAAATAATGAAGATCTTTTATATCCAAATATTTCATTGGATAATCTTTGAACATCACAATCCATTCATCAACATCAAATTCGACTGCTCTCGCCCATAACGTTGAATAAATCTGATCCGGTGGTAGTGGACTGAAAAATGTTGACGATCAAGTTTTTCTTGATGTTGCGCTTCAACATCATTTTACAACCTTAATGGATCGAAATTCCTCATCAATTCCAAACATTTCAGTGTTCCATGAAGTGAAATATCAGCAAACGCTCTCATGCTCCATCCTTTCCATGTTGAAACAAACAGCGATTTCGGCTCGAACTTGCTCAATTTCCATCGAGCAATATAGATTTCGCTGTTTTTTCGTGACAAGCACGATTCAAGTTGATCAATCATTTCCTCTGAACGCAATTTTTGAGCAATTTTTCAAGTTTGAAAGAAAAATGAAAGAAGAATACTTGAAATCAATGGAATCGTTTTCTTCAGCGCCAATATTCGTTCTTCAAGCTTCTGACTTCGTTTTTCACATTCATAAACCTCATCCTCTTTCAATTCAGAGCTCAATTTTAGTTTATTTTCAAATTCATCATCTTCTAATTCCAACACAACTTCCTTTAATTTAAATCCAACACTTTTCTGTGTTATTTTTTTTTCCTCGTCAATAATTACCGTAAACTCAATTCGAACATCGCATGGAAGTGGTGAATCAGAAGTGAATTCGGTTTTCTTCATTTCGTGCACAATTTTGATCCATTTAATCATGTTGATGAATTCATCAAATACTTGCGCAAAGTTGAAATCAAACGGCAAACGGAATAGGAAACGATTCGCCGCCCATGTCCACGTTTTATTTGTTGATGACATCAGATTCGAAAACGCAATTCTTGAATTGATCATCTTTTCATCGCTTGGATGCACGGATATGCACGGATTCTAAACATTTCTTTTTAATCATTTTTTTTTTGATTTCCCTTTTAATTCATACATCAACTGTCACAATTTCTTGAGCATTCAATAATATTCTTAACTCATTTGTTCGCACCGTCATTTGCTCTTCGACCCGTTCAAAATAAAAGGTGTCACCTCTCCATAGGATTCGATGATCTCGTGCCAATTCTAATTCAACTTCAACACAATTTTGCGCTTTTACAAAAATGTGCATTTTGCGGCGCTTATAAGGCGCTTCTTCTTCTTCTTCTTCTTCATTTTCCTTCATCATCATAAATGCTCTTCAATTTAAAATTAATCAGAATTAATTTTTTTTGGTAAAAAAATGTGCTTCTCACTGTTTTGCTGATTTGTACGAATGCCATAGAATCAAATGAAGATGTGATGACCATGAAATATAGAAACACGATGAAATATTGATTGAAATACTATCCGTTATTGCTGATCTTCTATCAATCCGAATCTTCATTTCATCCGCTGATAGAAACTAAAAAAAAATTCTCAACAAAATTCAATAATGAAGCTTCTTCAGGGGGAAAACAAAGAGTGAAGAAGAAGAAGAAGAAGAAGACCATTTTTGGATTAATATTTTCATCAGCTGATTTTCGAGCCTTTTCATCGATTCTTTCTCGATCCGTCTGATTCCATCGTCTCGTTGGCGATGGGTTTCGATCTTTTGGTGTTATTAATCGTGTTCGTTGTGATGTGAAAATCTCATTCAGCAACAAATAATCTTTTGTTTTGACGCCAATTGCCGCTCTTATCATTTGAAGACAAATTATATTTTCTGCTTTGATATCGGTTGTTAAAATGTCGAATTTTGTACAACAAAATCCAATAAATGAACTTTCATGAACAATACTGATCAATGCCAATCTGACACAACAATTTATTGATTTATTGATTTATTGATTGAATTCTTCACCAACCTGTTCGCTGTCATTCGAATTGTTATTCGTTTTTTGTGATTCTCGTTTTCTGCCGTTCTTCTCGACATTATTTGAATCACGTCTCGAATTTGTTTCGCTAGTCGATCACTCCACTCAATTTTGACGTCGTCGATTCCGATGGTGGCTCGAACATCATTCGTCTCGGCTCGATTCCATTGAATCAACGCCGCTCCAACAAATATCGATTCGCCCCATCGATGAACATCAAATGTTACGTTTTCGTCGTTCGTTTGTTCGCCGAAATTCAACGTTTCAATTCCAATCTCAAAGTTGTCTCGGACCTGAACCAACTCATTTTTGATTGAAGAATCGAATCAATATTGCTCACTTTTTGAAAACTGAAAAAGCCGACGCTCATTTTCGATGCTTTTTTTTCAAAATCAATAATTTGACACGAAACACTTGCAACTTCAAGAAAATAATCAATGTGCTGTGTTTGTTTGTGAACATTCAGAATTTCCGGCTTCTTCTTTCCGTTTCTCGATGAGAATCGTTCCAAATTCAATTCGTCAAAATGTTTTTTCCACCAAAACACATCTTCAAATGATATCGAAATATTAACGAGATCTGATGTCGCTCGAAATTCGGGATACAATTCATTTGAGACATTCAACACTATTGAATTTGTTCGAAGTGTTGATTTTTGCAATTGATCCGACAACTTTAAATTATTGATTTCAAGCTTAAAATTCTGATCGCATCTTCCGATATTTATTGATTTGATATTCAGTGTGGTGTAACGATGTTCACCCATGAATTTCGCTGTATATTTAATTGAAACCGAATCGATATCAACATTGAGAAGAAGTTGCCAATCAATCGATACCAATGAATCTCTCGAGTTGATTGTTTCGATTTGTTTCTCCTCATTTTCAATACTTATTTGTTGTAATTTAATTAATTCCAATATATCGAACATGTCTGAAAAATCGATTGGATTAATCAAGCCGTGACCAATTATAAATCCAACCAACCATTCGTTATTGATATTGATGGATTTGCAATTTGAACCACGATTTTATTGATTCTTTCCTTTCCAACATCCAATGACAAATGTAATGGTAATGAAATTTCAGCTAACATTGTTCCACTTCCAGATGTTGAAAATGTGCTTGTTGCTGTTGCTGCTGTTGCTGCTGCTGTCGTGAATCTTCTTAAAACTTTTGCTTGAATTAATCGGCAACTCGTCTCTAATTGCCATCCATCACGACTTCGAAACATTTCAATCGATAAGTCATCAATTGTTACATGAAGCATTGATTCAGGAATCACTTCAAGAATCACCAAATAAACACGGTTCACAATTAATCCACAATACTGAAATGCGCCCAAGTTTTATCGAAAAATTTTATAAATCAAAGACAAAATTCACTTGTGAAAACATTGCTAATCTTCTCAGCTTTTCCTTCATCAAATCTGTATTTTCATTCGACGTTTGATTCATTTGGGTTTTTGCCAATCTTCTCGGCTCTCCTTCGATTCTCACGTCACCAATTCGAAGAACAAAAAATCTTCTAAAATTTTGAATCTCATTTCTTTTTTTGTTTTCACGAAGTGTTCGCTCGCGTCGTACGTCGGATGCGGCTTATCTCTTTGCAGCGAGACGAAATCAATATGAATCGATAAGCTCGTCGCCAGTCGAATGCTGACATCGCGAAGCTCGAAAAATCCCAATCGTTTTACGTTCACATCGGATTTGGTGATTATTGATAGAATCCACGATGTTATGATGGCAGCATAGCTGGAAAAGTATTTTTGGTTGAAATTCATTCATTTTTCCTTTATCAAAAAACAAAAATCTTCAAACTTATAAAAAATGAATGAAACACTGAGAACAGCGATCAATAAAAACATCCCTTTCAGTCCATTTGGTGCTTGTCGTCTGAAAATTTCTCTTTTTTGTTCCAAACTCATTTCAACTTTCAAAAATTCTATACCGGAAATACAGGCTGTTTGACAAATCAAAAAATAAAAGCGAGAAAACAACAAATTTATCAAAATACAAAAACAAATTGCACAAGAAATCAAAAAGAAAAAGAGAAAAATCAACGGAATGTTTTAAACAAGAAGAAAATGACTAGTCAGGTTATGAAGTTTTAAAGATTTAAATAAAAATTAAATACAATGACTACCAGCATTTTGTTTTCAAACCCAGAATAAAGAAAAATGGCCGAAATGTATAATCTAAGATTTGTCCTTCTTCTAGTCAAGGAATTAATTGTGAGATGTTTGAAGTTAAAACTAAACATTTACATTGAATACTGATCGGAGATCAACTAGGATGCTTCTGGAAATTCAAGAATAAAAGCAACAACAACTGCAAATCCCAGATAAATAAAAAATAATTTCGGTAATCGATGATGACCATTATGTAATTCATGTGGAATCACTTCAAATGTTGTTATATACATAAATGTTCCACATGCAATTGCTGAAAATTTTTTTAGATTTTTAATTATAACAAAAAAAATAAATCAATAAGTTACCTTGTAAAACTGATGACACCACTGCTGCTGATGTTTGCTCTCCTCCACTTATAAACTTCATGATTGCTAATCCAGCTAAGCCACCAATCAACACTTGGACACTGAACACAAATGCGGCTAATGCCAACCATGGTGTCGACATTCCTGATTGAATTAATCGAACACCAAGACAGAATCCCATTATACATTTGTGCAACACTAATGCTCCAAATATTTGCAATAATTGTGATGCGTCTGATGTGACGGCTAGTGATAACCCTTCAAAAAGTGCATGAACTGATAATGCGCAAACAAGAAGAATCGCGCCCATTCTTGATTGTGTTTGATCATCGCCTTGTTCAGAGCTTGTTCCAATTGATGACGCAATCGTATTTTCATGATCATGACTATGAACATGATAACCATTTGCTCGAAACCAGTTTTGATCTTTTGCAATTCGACCAATCTTTAATTTTTTAATTAAAAAAAAATGCTTTTTTTTTTTGAAAATAAAAATGGAAACCTGGTCGATTGTTAAAACTATTAACAATCCAACTGCAACAAACGCTAAAGGAACTGGAAAATCAACATCTAATTTGGTTTTTTCAAATGATTCGATTGAATCTGAAATTTTAAAAATCATCCAAAACAATTCAACCGAATTTTTTTGAAACTTTTTTTCTTACCAGGTAAAAGATCTAGAAGACATGCTCCTAGAAAAACACCGCCACCAATACACGAAACAAACGAAAGAATATGACTTCGTGCCCATTCTCCTCGTAAAAATGTTGCAACCTTTACAATCAATTTTTTTTATTCAAGAAATCAATCAACTCAAGTTTACCATCGAGCTTCCAAACGTCATTCCAAACAAAATTAACAGCAAAACAGCTCGAAGAGCATCTTTTGGCTCACTCCTATCGGTCATTTCCAGCTCACTCTTTACCCATAATTTATCAATTGCTCGAGTGAAAACTCTTGTCGAGACCATTCTTCAATTTTCTTTTATTTTCATTGTCAAAGCTTGAAGTGTTAAGAAAAGTATCAATCTGGTTCACTATCTACCACTAAATTAGGAATTAAACAAAAATGAAGAAAAAATGATTGGTTAAAACACTTTATATTTGATAAAAAACCACAAAAATCAATAATTTAAATTTAAGAAAAAAACCGGAAACAAAAAATTAAAGAGAATTGTGAAGGGACATGAATTCCAAGAAAAACAATTTTTTTTCATTCAACTGGATTGTAAGCAATGTCTCTTCCAAGTTCATCAGCAAATTGATACCACAATTTGCTGACATCCATTGGTGGAAGGCGAATCTTTTCCGTTGGTGTAATGTGGCACACTAAAAAAAAAGAAAGAAGAAATTCCAAATCAATTTTTAATAAAATACTCATTAAACTTACAATTACAAACACCTCCAGATCCAGAATCACGATAAGTGGCATGCATAATAGCTCGAAGACCCAATTGTCTTGCTTCTTCATCTGTCATTTTTGGTTTATAGTGATTGTCGAGAATACCATAAGCATTCAATGATCCTGATCCAACTGAACAGATTTTCAATTGACAACGATCTCCTTCACTGTCAACTTTGAAAATTTGTGGTCCTCTTTTATCATATCCAGCCACCATTGATCCCTTAACAATTTATTTTCCCATCTACAGGGTGGTCCAAAATTACCCGCACAAAAGTTTAGCACCATATAGAAAAACACTGGCGATTTTTTGGCGCACCACAATTATTTTTTTAAATTTATGATATAGTTATTTATTGTTTTCCAAAATTTCATGTCTCAATTTTGTTTTTTTGCGAAATGGTGAAGCCTAGTATCCATCGAACTCCCATCATTGACCTGTACCGTCGTGGCAGTAACCCATCATCCATCATTAAACGACTCGGTATTGCTCGTAGAACCGTCTACGACACCATTTCTCGTTACGAAGAACTTGGCACAACTTCTGATCGCGCTGTCCGAGAAAAAAAAACCACAGCTTTGACTCCGGAGAGGATCCACGCCGTCAGGGAGAGGATAAGGAGAAATGCGCATCGAAGCGTTCGAGCGATGTCAACCGAGATGAAAATGAGCAGATTTTCAATGGAAAGGATTGTGAAAAGTAAGCTGGGAATGACTCTATACCGTGTGCGAAAAACCGCTATTCTATCGGAAGCCAACAAGGCAAAACGGCTCGTCAAAGCCAAACTCCTTTTTGTCCGCACGCGTCAAGACGAGCACCTGGTCACAGTGTTCTCCGACGAGAAGTTGTTCCCCGTGGAGGCCGAGTTCAACTCTCAAAATCATCGAGTGCTTGCTCAGGATGTTCAACAAGCTGCTGAGAAACTCCGGACCATTCACCGAGTTTCTCATCCGGCCAGGGTGATGGTTTTCGGGGCGATTTGCTCATCTGGCAAGTCTCCACTTGTTTTCATCGATCAGGGAGTCAAAATCAATAAAAAACTCTACATTTCTGAAGTTTTGGAGAATTCACTGCTCCCGTGGACCCAATTTCCCTTTCGATGACAGCACTGGGTGTTCCAACATGATGGAGCGCCTTCTCATACCGCCAAAGTCACACAACAGTGGTGCGACACCCATTTTCCTGAGTTCATCCGCAAGGAAGAATGGCCGGCTTCCTCGCCGGATCTCAATCCGCTTGACTACTCTGTCTGGGGAGTGATGCAGAATAAAGTCAACGCAAGGCCCCACTCGAGTGTGGAAGCTCTGAAGAAGACATTACTCGCGGAATGGGACAATTTGTCGACCAAGTACTTGCGTGCCACGGTCGAGGCCTACTTTAAACGACTTCGAGCTGTAATCGCAAAAAAGGGAGGACGTGTAGGACAGGACTAGGCAATAAATAATTGTTATAGTATGAATAAAATTTTTGTTGAGTTTCATCTCTTTCTGACTTCTGGTTTTTGAAATATTCACAAAACAGTTTGTGCGGGTAATTTTGGACCACCCTGTACATAAATTTCTAAAAAAAAATTTCCTCACCACTGACAAACCCTTTCCTCTGTAACCATAAAGAACGTTGGCAAAATATTTACTCGCCGCACTGACGGTAATTGAAGTTTTCTCTCTAAGCTCATATAAAGTGCAATATTTGGCAACAATTCTTGTCCAAAATTGGCAATCAGCTGCTCCACCTGCCATCGTTGCCACCATTCTATCACCAATGTCCAAAATTTTCATCACAGACTTTGAAGCTACAAACAAAAAAACGTTTTTTTCTGACAACCAAAAAAAACCCAATTGTTGCCTTACAAATATATTCTCCACTTGAAGCTCTTGAATCGACAGCAACAATAATTCCTCCTTTATCGTTTGGAGTTGCTGGCTCGTAAACGAACGCCAACGTTGTTGTTCCCTTACGGAATTGCATATTTTTCTGAGCAGTTGCACCAAAGTGCATTTTCATGAAGTCAACTGGCTACAACGTTTTTTTTTAAAGTATCTGAAAACAACGTTGAGATTCTTCTTACCTGAATTCCGAGCGGAAGACTTGGAAAAACAAAATCGCCTTTTGCTGGCTCTTGCATAAAATTCTTCTTGGCAATCGCCACTTCGCGCTCTTCGCTCTCAAAATCATCAAATGTTTCACCCCACATTCTAAAAAAGAAAACTTTCCGATGAAAAATCATTAAATTGCAGATATAAAAATCGGTAATCAACCGATTTAATAAAAAAAATCATCAAATTAAAAAAAAAACAACAACGTATTATTCGAAAGCAAAGAAAGCTTATTAGAAGGCAAATAAAAAACCCAACAATAACAATATTTGTTCTATAAAATTTAATATTATTAAAAAAGTATTCGAATAGTCTACATTTTAAACATCTATAACATATAATAATACTTTCAATATTAAGTTTGAATTACTGTAATAAGTGATGGAATGTCAACAATCATTTCAATTTTTCTAATCCTTTTTCACTGGAGCCCATGCGGCTGCTAAATTGTGTGAAAAATACATGGCAAATCCATGAATTTGAAGAGCGACGGCAAAGAAAATATACCAAATAATCACCATTGGAAATGTTCCCTGGAAAATTTGACACTCTTTTTTAATTTTTATTTTTTAAATTAATTTTTACTTTGAAAGTTGGTGTATTACTTCCATCTGGATCATTAACATATTCGAGCAATTCTGGCAATTGTCCTCCTAATCCGATCATACACGGTACGATTCCAAACAAAAAGTGAGAATAATATGCATAATTTATAAATTTGAGCTGAATTCCAATTGTTTTCTTTTTCAATTTTATTTTCGAATCTCAAAATGTTTAACCTTATTTTTTGAGAAAGACATAAATGATAAAATTATTGAGATAAATGATAAGCACCAGACATATTCCCATGGATAGGCTGATGGCATATCAAGTCTTTCGAAAAATCTTGATCTCCAACCAAATTCTTTTCGCAAAAATTCACTT
The DNA here is from genome assembly GCA_963572285.1 of Caenorhabditis drosophilae. NCBI lineage: Eukaryota > Metazoa > Nematoda > Chromadorea > Rhabditida > Rhabditidae > Caenorhabditis > Caenorhabditis drosophilae. Next base: position 4,246,298 of record OY751560.1, on the reverse strand, counting down.
CCGACCTGTTAAATTTTGTTTTTGAAAATTCGTACATGTTTGAAATGATCGGGAACATTTCAAATTTTGAAAATAAAACGAAATATTTTTGTTCGGGACTGCTTTTTTTTTCGAAAAAGACGCTAATTATAACATTTATCATCAGAAATGTTTACACTTTGCCATCTATAAAACAACAATTGTTTGATCATTTTCATTAGAATATTCTAAAAATGAAGTTGTTTGTTATTTTCTCAGCTTTTATTGCAATTACTTCAGGATTCTATGAGGAAAATAGTTTTAACGAATTGACTAATGAAATTAAAAATAGTATGGAAATACTCGATAAATATTCGTTTCTATGTTGGTTTTTTTTATTTATTATTTTACAAATTAATTTCAAAATATCATAATTTTTTAGCGGTTAAAACCATCTTAAGTCCAATGTTCAATGAACTTTTGGTTAAAAGCATTCCTCTGTTAGCCTCTGAGGCTTCAGAAGCACTCCTTCTATTAAGCAAAGAGAATGTGGTAATTTTTTCTTTACGGATTTTACATTTTTCTGAATTTTAATTAATTACAGAGTGACGACTTTTTCGGTTTTCGAGTAGCTCAAATATATTCGGGACTTCATTAATTTTTACTACAACTCTGTCTTTTATTGAACGATTTGTGATAATAAAAAACATTTTTCCTTACCTTAACCCACATGAAAATCAAAATTAGAATGTGAGGAACAAAGAACCACTTAAGAATACTTTTATATTGAGCGCTGAAAAACCCAATTTTTAGATTTTTCAAAAATATTCAAAAAACAAAAAACCTTTCTTGATAATGTTGAGCCACTCTTTGACGATGTTGAAAATCATTGCCATCAGTTCCTTGAGCTCGAACTCCGCGAGAAGACATTTCAACTCCTTCAAAAATTAGAAAACTAATTTGGGAAAATTTCAAGGAACCAATGAAAAATAATAAAAATCACAATTTTGATGACAATTTGAAAGATGAAAAAAAAATGATGAGAATCATCAAGCTCCGCCTACATGCTGCAAGCGTGCGGCACAGTTAGACGCACACCCCGCACACTTGTATAGGCTTTTCGTTAAAATATTCAAAAAAGTAATTTTTTTTTCAAGAAAGAGATGGTCAGATGATATTCAACAACGAAGCCAAAGTGCACCAACATAACATTAATATTCAAGGCCTCGGTGGAGGCGGAAGAAGAAGGATCGGGTTAATAGCCAGCAAATTGCCCTGGTCACGAATGGCAAGATCTCGAAGTTCTTGGAAACATCTAGTCCACAGCTACACGCTCGAATAATGGACTATCAAAGTATCAAAGTAAGTATCCTTGAAGGCAAAAATCAAAAATCAAATAGAAAAAATTTATTTTTTTGTTAGTAAATGTGAATTGGTTTCGAATGCAATAAAATATGATAAATATAGACAACATAAAATTGAATTTTTAACAACATATACAAAGATAAACCGAATAAGGAAAATTTAACAATGATAGCTATTGTACATAATATTCTAATAAGGCATTATCTAACAGTTTATTTATACTACATATAAATCCTCATTAAGGTGTATTAATCACTGATTTTCAACATCCAATTCACCAGTGTGTAAATAAGTGATAAGATCATTAACAGGTGGAATACCAAAAACTAAAGGTGTCATTTCATTCTGAAATATTTTATTTAAAAAAAAAAATTTTTTTTTTGAATAAGTTTTACATCGACTTCAAACTCAAATGAGTTATTACGATCTTCATCAATTGTCACCCTTCGATTAATGCATTTTACAGTTTGTTCGATTTCGATAAACTAAAAAATACATTTGAAAAAAAAATAATTTTCCGCATTTTTCAAAAAAAAAACCCGTTTTCTTCTGAAAATATCATCAACTTTGGTTGCATTATTGAAATAACCAATTTGTAATTCGACATGTTTTTTCCCTTTTAATGAACATGTGAGAAATGCGCGTGACGTTATCAATTTATACGGGTTCTCAAGTTTTTCTTCAATTTCAGCGTATTCTCGATAGTTAGTGGTTTTTAATCGATGTCCTCGTTTCTGAAAAATTTCTTTTTAAATTATTTTAATACAATAAAAAAAAGAAAAGAAAAACTTCTAAGCTGTTATCAGTGAGTGTGGCGTAAACATTTGCCTCTGTTAATTCAAAATCATTATTTTCATTTGAAATATTGTCGAGAATTTCCACAATTTGTTGAAAATGAAATTCATTCGAAGGCTTGATTGGTAATCTCACCAGATTTTGTCCACTATTTTTTGGAGGAACTTGCAATGATATCTGAATTCCTTTTTTTTTTTTCTTTTTTTTTATTAAAAGATAACAATTTTAGAAAAAAAAAACTTTAAAAAGTGTTTGAATATCGTTGAGATTCAAATGTTCACTTTGCATTGAAAAAAACGCTGGTCGAGAATTTGGATTGGATAAAACATATGAAAACACTTCCAGCTCACTTTCTGCAAATAATTTTTTTTTTGTAATTTAATAATAAAAAAGAAAAATCAATAAAAACCTCGAGTTGAATGAAACATTTTTTTTGTATAATAATCATATCGTTCCGAATTCAAAACATTTGCCGGTGTTGTTTTCAATTTTCTCATAATAATCGCCGCTTCATTTTCCGTTCGTTTTGAAACTTTTGCTTTTTTTACAATGAGTTTGGGTGTTTCTTCTATTTGATGAATTTGATTACATTCGTCTTCGCAAAGAATCACATCATGGGCGGTATTATGAATTTCGATTGCATCTTCTTCACCACGTGACGATGCTGGAATTGTTGAACCAGCTCGAGTTCTTTCGATTGAATCTTCATTTTCATTCGATATGTAATTTGTTGTAAGAAGATTTTGGAAAAAAGCACGATTGAATTCCATTCTGCAGTTTGAATAATGAAATTTCAAAAAAAAATTTTTTTTTCAAAATTTCCCCAATTTCAAATCTTCCTTCGTTCCCGCTCAAAAAAATTTTTTTTGTGTCAAGACTTATTTTTAAATTTTATACTTTGTGCCTTTAATTTGTTAAACTACTGTGTTTTTTAACCCCCTTTTTGGCAAATTTCCCCCCACGCTTTACTTTTTTCTTCAAAAACTTGAGTTAGAAATGATTGTTAAATCTTTAAAATGATAAAATGAATTGCGTATCATACTGGCTCTGCTATTCAGCCAAATCCAAGCGCGCGCTGGCGCACTATCAAACCTCGCTTCAAATTTTCTTCAGGCGAGAAACACATGTTTGAACAACTATACAAAAACTATACAGAATAGTTTTTCTCTCTCTCTCTCTATCTCTGTCTCTCTCTCTGTCTCTCTCTCTGTCTCTGTCTCTCTCTCTCTCTCTGTCTCTGTCTCTGTCTCTCTCTTCAACACCTCAATTTTACATCCTTATCATTCTCATAAGATCGGGATCGTTTCAATGATTGTCATCATCATCTTCTCTAAACCTCTCCACCTTCACACCCTCTTTCTCTTCTCAAATGTTCATCGCCTGTAGATTTTGAAGGTTTCTTCTTCTTCCTTTTTATCGCCCATCGTCAGTCAGTTTGTCGGTCGTCCATTTCGTTTTCGTCTAACTCGACCTTCTTGTCATCATCCATCTATACAATTCTGCGAACTTTTGTTATTTTCGATTTCTTTCCTTTTTCTCTTTTCTCCCTCTCCCTCTCTCTCTTTCATTTTTCAATTTCTTGTTCATTAACTTGGAAAGCATCGTATTGTCTTGTATTATTGAATCCAAATCAGGGTTGTTTTCAGCCAAAAATTATTGAGATTATTTCTTTTTTCTCTCACCACCTCTTCCCTCTCTCTCTCTCTCTCTCACTGTCTGTCTGTCTGCCCCCGTGTCGATCTGAATTCAAATAATTGTCAAATTGATAATGAAAAAATCAATAAAATTTGCCTGAAAAATGCTGATCTCGATTTGTCTGATTTCTTCTCTTTTTTATTTCCCAATTTCTATCGATTCGGCCGCTATTGGCACGAAGATTAACGAAGAAGCTGAAACATCTGCAACAGCAGCGACGCATCGTTTCGATCGACTGATTCATTCTGTTGGTGAGGATGTTGTTTGTGCCAAAAAATGGCTGTTTCCCCCATTCATTTTCTGGAAATTTTTTTGCAGTCAGAAAAACTGGTCAAGCCGACATTATTCATCCGACGGTTTGTCCACCGTCGTGTGAGCATCTTCATCAAGCGATTGATCATCACCAGAACATTTCACTTCTTTCTCGTCTCAAAGATCAGGTTTTCAGCGTTTTTTTCATCTCAAAAAAAAAAAAAGAAATTTTTCTGCAGTGTTCATGCAGTTGTCCGCCAGATCGTCCGGTTTATCTTAGTTCTGCTGGTTCCTGTGTTGATAAGCTTCGTAAGTTTTTTTTTCTTCTCTTTTTTGGGAATTAAAATTAATGAGAATTTTATGAATTGGCATCTTGCCAAACAGGTTTTTTCCTGTATTATTGATTGATCAATCAATCGATTCCTCTTCAGATGAATGTGAAAACACAATCAAATGGAAGTCGACAACTCCGAGTGAAGTCCTGATTCCTGTCGTTCATCTTTTCCCGCACTCGGTCATTCTGCCGCACACCCAACTAGACTGGAAAGGTGCTGCTGCTGCTGCTGCTTCTTTGTGGGGGGAAGACGAAAAAATTCTGAATTTTCAGAATCGAAGATTCGAGTGTCGTCGGATGGCGAAGCAAACTGCACAATTTCTCAAGTCTTCTACGAGAACATTCATCATCGCTGGAAGAATCCGCCACGAAAGACGGTTCTGTTCGAGCTGACCGATTTGGATCGAGTTCCGATCATTTATGTTGGTTGATGCGAGCCGCCCCCCCCCCCCCCCGTTTCTTCTTGAATTTTCTTCTTCTTCTTTCAGTTTCGTGGCACCGAATTCGACGCCTCGTTTTTGTCGGGCGCAGTTGTACAGATCAAGTTGAAGTGTCGAACAATTCAATCAGTTGATAAACAATTTTGTGTTTCGATTCGAATTTCTGGGGTTTCAGGTCATTTTTTTTTTTGAAGAGGGGTTTGATGCCCAAGCGGGGCAGGAAAACGGGGGGGGGGGGGGGGGAAGGAATGATACAAAATTGATTTTTTTTTGATATAAAAACCCGACGTTGACAAATCGTCATCGCGTTGTCCTGTTTTCTTCTTCCGCGCAATGATATTTGACATATCTCTCATCAAAATCCTTCAGTCATTTCTCATCACCCCCCCCCCCGTTTTTCTTTCCCCCCCCCCCCCCCCGTTTTTAATAATAAGAATATTGGAAAAAGATAATGTCGCAATTCAATTCTTCCTTCGTCTCCACCCCCCCCCCCCCCCCCCCCCCCCGCCACGCCGTTGCTTCCCTTCCCCTCCCCCGCCGCCCTCCTTCCTGTGGTGGGGGAAAATTGAAAACGAAAGGAAATTAATGGATTTTATTGACATAATTTTTATCAATCCACCCCCGCCAAACTTTTTATTGGAAAATTATGGATTTCAATAAACAAGAGAAGAGAAATATTTGACCAGATTCCTCCATTATGATTACTGTAGTTTTTCGTGGAGAGACCCAATTATTTTCAAGACATTTGCTTCTGGTTTTGCTATCACTGAATTTGTTTTTTTTCTTTCATTTAACAACGAATCGTTGTGAGACCAACATAAGTAATACACAATATTTTTTAAATGTAGATTACGGTAGTAGTGTTCGTGGTGAGACCTTTAAATCTTCAATTAGAAGAAATACATTTTTACCTTCTGAAAAAATTTCAAAAAAAATTTCCCAATGAATCGTGTTGAGAAAAAAATCAGGAGAAGAAACCAACAGTTTTTCGACTTCAACACCAAGTAATCTTTAAAATTTGAAACAGGAAAACCATTTATTTTGATGACATTTGCTTTTCGTGGTGAGACCCAAACCAAAATGTGGTTTTTTATGTTTTTCTGTAAACTTTTTAAAAAGTTTTTTTAAAATTATTCGTGGTGAGACCCAAACCAAAATGTGGTTTTTGCAATTCTTCTGTAAACTTTTTAAAAAGTTTTTTGAAAATTATTCGTGGTGAGACCCAAAACAAAATGTGGTTTTTGCAATTTTTCTGTAAACTTTTTAAAAAGTTTTTTTGAAAATTAGTCGTGGTGAGACCCAAACCAAAAAATTTAAAAGTTGTTCGTTTCAGGAACCCCAAAATTTTCGAACAATGAAGGGGATTCAATCGATGAATCCGGATGGAGAATTGAAATCATTCTTCTTCTGGCTTTTGTTTCATTTATTGTCGTCACATTGATCCTAACACTGATCATCTGGAATATTTGCTGGAAGATCAAGAAAAGAAAATTGATCAGCGATTTTCAAATGCAATTCATTCAACAATATCGACATCATCAAAATTCGGGAAAAGTTGGTGAAAGCTTCAAAGCCCTTCAGTAGTCGATCAATCATTTTTTCTAGATCGGACCACCAATGGTTGACATTGAGATTGATGAAGATTCGATTTCGCCGAACAGCCTTGTTGGCCCGAATCGTCGTCGACTTTATTTCAGCTCGGAATATTTCGAGCGAGAACTTCTTGAGAATCCTCCGCCGATGGCCGAACAATTCCTCTACGATCTTCGACGGATGGTCGATGTTGCAAAAGATCGCATTCGACAACGACGCTTCTGTCCAACTCTCAGCTGTATTGAAGAGGAAGAGAATGAAGAGCCGACCGCACGTCTTCAACTTGACTCATCAATCCCTAATGATGTGGTGACGTCATCACAAGAGAGCTCACCGAAAAGTGAGCAGAAATCGATTGATAGCGGAAGAGAATCCAAAGAGGATTCAGAAGAAGACGAGGAAGACAATTTAAAAGCTTCCACCAATTCTGAACCTCAGATAAAAAATGAAAAAAAAGTTTCTGAACTTGTCAAGGGTAAATCTAAGCTTTTCCCTTTTAGAAAAAAACAATTTTTTTTTCTTGAAGACTTTGAAAAAGGGGTGCCGCGACCATCCCGACTTCCGATTCCATTGACATCATCGATTCGTCGGAAGAGCACTGGCGATCGACCATCACGTCTTCCACTTTTGTCATCCTCAAAAACAACAAATTCAATTCGACCTTCACCAACCTCATTAATTATGGAAAGAAAAAATGAAATTGAAAGTCGAAATCGACCACCACAACCGCTGCCACCTGTTTCAATGACAAAATCTTATGGTGGAAGGAGGTAACAAATTTTTTTCGATTTTATCATCGCAAAAAAAATGCCGAAAAACCATGAAAATCAAACAATTTTTGAAAAAAAAATGAGCGCGCGCCTTTAAAATTTACAGTTTCAAAAAGAAAATATTGAGAATGGTAGTAAAAATTACTGTAGAGAAATAGAGATGCGCCTTTAAAACAGTACTCTTACTTTGAAAGTTAAAAAACTTTGAAAACTTCAGATTGAAAAAACTGTGGAATAATAGTGATATGAGCCTTTAATACAGTACCTTTATTTTCAAAATTAAAAACTTGAAAAAATTAAGAAAGTAAAAAAACACGGTAGAAAAATAATGTTACTACGCGCCTTTAATACAGTACACCTTTTTTTTTAACTTGAAAAAATTGAAAAAATCCAGAAAGTAAACCAACACGGTAGAAAAACAAATAAGATTCTAATAACTTGAGGAGAAGTAAAAGAAGACAGTAATAACCACAATGATGTGTTCCAAATTCTTGAATTTAGAATGTTGAAAGCTCTATTTTATCTTTTTTATTTCTATTCTTGAGATACTGTTGAAGTTCTAGTGGTGGATGGTGGATCTAGGGTGGATCTAGGGACCCAAAAGAATCAAAGTAATACATTTTTTTCCTATTTTTGTAATAACAAACCCAATGAGTACCTTTACCTTCAGAAAAATCTAAAATTTACAATTCCAACTTCTCTTTCTCTAATTCCTTCACTCGGTAAAGTGTCTCTCATAAAGATGCCGCCGCGGAAGTTCTTGATTTCGAGTACATTTACAAGCTCAACAAGATCTAGATTGGTTAATGGCTCCAAGTCTTTTCGGAAACCAAAAGTTGTCATTTAATAAAAAATAAAACTTCAAAACTTGTGTTAAACACTTCTATTTTTCCCTTCTTGGCTATGTGTGATTGTAAAAACCAAAGTAATAAGTAAAACAAAAAAAGGCAAAAATATGCGGCACCCTTCGGAATTGAACCAGTATCTTGCTATATTCTCAGCATGTCAGATACCGACTGCGCTATGGGTGCCGCCTATCGTCTTGGAAGATGTTCTCCCTTATGTACCCAGCGCGGGTTGGCAGAGACGCAGAGGAGACATCCAGCAGTGAGGGGCGTGAGAGAGCGAAGAGAGAGCGAAGAGAGAGAGAGAGAGTGTGTGTGTGCAATGATGTGTTGTTGACCTCTTCCCACACGTGAGTCTATTCGCCTTTTGTGATCTAACAAGTTGTTTTAGCTACTATAACTCATCATTGATAAGTGATCCAATGATAGGCTGTGATTGCGCGCCATGACTCATCGCCCTTTTGAAAAAAAAAATGAGCGCGCGCCTTTAAAATTTACAGAAAAGAAAACATTTAAAATGGAAGTAAAAATTACTGAAGAGAAATAGAGATGCACCTTTAAAACAGTACTCTTATTTTAAAAGTTAAAAAACTTTGAAAGCTTTTTATTGAAAAAACTGTGGAATTATAATGATGAGCCTTTAATACAGTACCTTTATTTTCAAAATTTAAAACTATTGAAAAAATCAAACAAGTAAACAAACACGCTAGAAAAATAATTTTACTACGCGCCTTTAATACAGTACCTTTACTTTTTTAAATTTGAAAAAGTTGAAAAAAATCAAGAAAGTAAACAAACACGGTAGAAAAACAGTTTTACTACGCGCCTTTAATACAGTATGCTTTGAAATTCTAAAATAAAAGCTGAAAAATCATGGAATTTCGTTGCAGTTTAAAAGAACGAAAAGGATACGCGGTGTTTCCATCGGACGGAACGTTCAACAAATCGCTTCCGCGACGTCCAAAACGTCTGACACCGCCACAATCGTCGTCATCAAAGATTCCAGTAATCACCGGCTGATTGGCTGCTGTGAGCAGCTTTTCCTTTTTTTCTTTTCTTGGCTCATTAAAAATGATCTCAAATTTCAGTTCTTTCTTTCTTCATTTCTCTTTGATTTGTCACTTTTCAAATCCTCCAAAAAAGAAACCAAAAAATCGATATTTTCCCTCTTTTCTTCCCAGCCCTTTTTCGTCTTGTTTTTGTTGTTGTTTTTGTTGGCTTTTACATTCCATTTCGTTTTTGTTTTCAAATTTCTATCAAAAATTTTTCTTTCGCGGGTCTTTTTTTTTTGTCTTCGAATAATAAATTTTTTTTTTTTTTTGAAAAATCGATTTTCTTTGCTCCTCGCCCCACCCACCTCCTCCCGCCTGCCAAAAATCAATTTCCGACACTTTTCGGTTTCGCATGACAAATTTTCATGGAAGGGGGGGGGGGGCGGGGGAGGTGACGTTTGTTGTTTGTGATTGTTCCCCGGGGGAATTCAAGGAGGAAGGGCGGGAAAATATTCGACAAGCCGAGTCCAAATATTTTTGTTTTCAAGCAGCCAACTGAAATTTGGCTGAAAATCCGTCTCTTTCTCTCTCTCTCTCTCTCTCTCTCTCTCTTCTCTCTCTCTCTCTCTCTCTCTCTCTCTCTCTCTCTCTCTCTCATTTTTTTCGGGGTTCAATCTCGTTGCAACAAAAAAAAAGCCAGGAAAAAACCGGAAACCAAGAAATGAAAAGGAGCTTTTTCTTTCAACACGTAAAAATGTGCGCGGCTCAACGAGTTTTCCCTGGCAACCTTTTGGCGCCCTAAAAATGAGCAAAAAAGAAGGGAGGGAGGGGGGGGGGAAATCTTTGATCCGGTTTTCTTCTTTTTTTTTCCACCAAATCGAAAAACAAATTAAAAAGGAGCAATTTTTTCCAGGTCCCTCCGCCCTCCTTCGCCTGCCCCCGACGGTTGGAAAAACAAGAAAAAGCCAGGGGTGGGCGGGGCGGAGTTAGGTGGGGGGCAAGGAGAAGCTTGATGATTGTCTTCTGAATAAAACGACGTCGACGCAAAACGAAAAAAGGGCAGACACAGAGATTTCACGAAATAATTACAAGATTCGCCTGAATTATTCAAAAATTCTCTTTCGTTTTTCTTGGAAAATCCGCAAATTTGATCCTGGATTTTTTCGAGCGGGAAAAATAAAAAAAAAACTTTTTTTCAAATTTTCCGCCCATTTTTATTTATTTTTTTTATTCTGAAGCAATCAAAATGCTTCCCCTGGTCCGATTTTTTTTATCGATTTGCTCCTTTCTCTTTCTCTCTTTCTCT